>OY856188.1:80724714-80944714 GCA_963693315.1 Diogma glabrata
ACTGTTAAAAATTATATATAAATACAATATTGCTGTTTTGGCTTCCACTGTCAAAATTAGCTATGTCGTCTTGTAAGTTTTTAGTAGGAGAATTTGTAAATATTATCATTTATATTTACAAGCGTAGAAAAAATAGCGTTTTCTACGCGTGGTAAAAACCTTTTTGCGTTCTTGAACTTATTCCAACAACACTTGTTGAAAAATCTCCTATTGTTATTTAGCAAAAATGATTTCTACTAGAGAGAAAAAAGCCACTTTCACCTGTGTAAACCTGCGTGAAAATAGACTTTTCGTGTGCTATCGTATAAAATAGTACATTATTTAATTAGGAGCTAAAGTGATACCTTTTGTGTTGAGTCTGTAGTTTGACGGCCGACCTCAGGGAGGCCGACAATTATAGACGATACACAAAAAGTCACTTTAGCTCCGAATTAGATACACTATTTTTCGGCAAACGTTTTAATTTTTTATAAATATGAAATTAATACACCAAACTTTTTATAAATATGAATTTTTATCGTCATAATTACTTCCAAAAAAGAGAAATAACATTTAAATTTGTATGAATAAAACATTTTTATCAAAGTAGCCTTTTCAATATTTCATAATCCAATTGAAATAGTTGTTATTTTGTTGTCATAGTTATACAATAATTCCAAATTTCATTATCCAATGAAACTGTTTGTTATGTTTTGTTGTCATAGTAACATACAGTAATTCAAAATATCATAATCCAATGAGAATCAACTTAATTTTTGTTGTCATAGTTATACAATATGTTTGAAAAAATAACAAACTAGCAAATAACAAATGCTACTTTACAGCCTCCGTAATATAAAATAAAAATGGCGTTACATTTGCTGCCGCAGGCTAAAACGTAAGACTTTAGCTAACTCCCTTAAAGTTAAACTTTACAGCCGTTTGCTGAAAACAGAAGTTTTTCTCGTAAATGTTACATCACGTTCAATATTATAAATTTCCGTTTATGGTAACTAAAGAGCGAGACACCCGCTTGTAACTTGAAAATATTCATCTTTAGCTTTAGTTGCTTAGGAGCTTTGCGTCACACAAGTTTAAGTGTAAAATACATTATCAACAATGTTATAATAAACTGTGCCAAAAATTTAAGTTGAAACTTTTGTTGTTTTATTTGGATTAAACTAACAAAACATGTTTTAAATTTTAATATCACCATTCAAATCTCATAAAAATATTCATTTAAACTACATGAAGATGAAAAAAATTATAATCTGCATTACCATGGGTACGTTCCGAAACTTCACTATACCTAAATATTTAATGCACCAATCAAATCACCGCATTAAAATATTTAATAACTATAGTTAAATAATTTCTGGACGACGATCATTAGGTAAAATATTAAATACACAAATATTAGTACAATCTGTTAAAATCGTATGTCAGAATAATTCTTTCATAAAATGTTTCAATTGAATAAAATTAAAACCAAAAAAATCAAAAACTAAGATAGATATTACTAACTAATATTGTTATAGAAAACTTGCATTTCATTCAGGGGCCCTATTCCCGAACACATAAATGTCATCACAATATTGTAAATTCACACAATATTGTGAATTTCGTATTATGTAACACCAATTTGGTGAAAATTCAACACAATATTGTGAATCTGACAAGAACAATATAGTTACTGTCAAAATCACAATTTTGCTTTATGTTTTGTGTGTTGACTTTTTTATACAAATTTCATCGATTGGCGTAAAAATTAATTTATAACTCCAAATTAAGTCTTTAATAATATTAAATAATCATATTTTTATATAAATATCATTAAAACATATTTATTTATTAAATTTATTTTTATTTTATTTTGCATCTTTTAAGATTAAAAAAGTTAGTTGTCAAAAGTACGAATCTAGTACCGAAAATCTGTTATAATTTTGTAAAAATTTGTTATAATTTGTTTGACACAAATATGAGTTACAGGGGCCCTATTCCCGAACACATATTTGTCAATCGACAATATTGTCAATTTCACCAAAAGGCTTAACAACTTTGTTTAAAAATGGTATTCTGTAACTCATATTTGTGTCAAACAAATTATAACAAATTTTTACAAAATTATAACAGATTTTTGGTACTAGATTCGTACTTTTGACAACTAACTTTTTTAATCCTAAAAGATGCAAAATAAAATAAAAATATTTTTAGTAAATAAATATGTTTTAATGATATTTATATAAAAATATGATTATTTAATATTATTAAAGACTTAATTTCGCGTTATAAATTAATTTTAAATTTTTATTTTGTATAAAAAAGTCAACGCACAAAACATAAAGCAAAATTGTGATTTTGACAGTAACTATATTGTTCTTGTCAGATTCACAATATTGTGTTGAATTTTCACCAAATTGGTGTTACATAATACGAAATACACAATATTGTGTGAATTTACAATATTGTGATGACATTTATGTGTTCGGGAATAGGGCCCCAGAATACCATTTTTAAACAAAGTTGTTAAGCATTTTGGTGAAATTAACAATATTTTCGATTGACAAATATGTGTTCGGGAATAGGGCCGCAGAATTTGAAAAATATATATGCTGAAATTTCAAAATAAATTGAACTACCAATTTGAAATCGTTAAATTTTAAATAATGCTTATGTATATGTGTATTTAATTTTTAACTCTACTCGAGAGCACATTTAATTTTTTAATAAATGTGAGAGGGACGTAGTTTGTTTCTGAACGCAAACAGATGTCAAATAGTTAAATATTAACTTTACAATTTCGTTTCTGAACGACCGTATTTAAATATTATTAACTATAGTAAACTTTCGGAACGTACCCCATAATTTATGTTTTGGATATCCGCAATATATTTTTTGCTTATTTACAATAAACACATGATAATTACTTTTTATGTCAAAACTTGTGTTTTGTTAATTAAAAACGATATTTCTTCAATTCACAAAACTTGAAGTTGCAAGACGTTTTTTCTATAGTTTTCAGAAGTAAGCAAATTTATTTATTCAAAAACGAATTGAAATAAATTAAATGTGCTTGACCGTGAAAGGAAAGCTAAATTTTTGAGACGTTCATCATACAGTTTAGAAATATATAAATGAAGATATTTTTTGTTCATCTTTGTATTAAATTTCTTTACTTATATCACGTTTTTATTACTAAGCCTGTACTTTAATATTAAAAAAGCAAAACTTATGCAACTAAATACGTTAACGACTTTGTACTACCTTGAGAATTTTTTGTTTAACAAACTGTACTACATAAATTTCTTCACAGAAAATTATTTCATATACAAATTTAAATTATAATTTTTTTACATCGTTGCGATTTTGATTGCAAAATTTTGTCTTAAATTTTCCTCAAAATTCTTAAATTTATGGTGAATTTGTTCATCATATTTTGTTGGTTTAATTATAAAATTCAAGCATGTTGCTTTGGGACTTGAAGGTTATTTAATGTAGAAAAAATATGAATTGCGATTTTGATTAGTTTGATTTATAATGAAGTTAAGTTCAGTTAGTTTCACATTACTGCACCAGATGATATTTTCAACCGATTAAACTTCATAATGAATTTGACTGCATAACATAAAAAACGGAAATACTTTCATGTTGTTTATCTATCTAATAAATCTCATATGCATCTTTCATTTTTTGCAATCCATTTTAAAACAATACATCTTATTCAATTTTGTTAATAAGTCTACTCATAACCAAACAGAATCTCGTAATACATGGCAGCTAACATAAATAAAAAACAATTACTTTCACTATTCAACTATAAAAACAACAAATCTTTAAAATTTATAATAAAAGTGTAAGTAGAAGTACAAATTAAGGAATGCATTTGATTATAGGTAAAGTAATAGTAGATCTCAATAACTGTGTGAAATGGTTTAAAATTATTTGCCAAAGTAGTTTTGTGTCACAAGGTTAGGAGATTGTTTAAGTCTACAATTTCTTTGATTGCTTTTTTTGACTAATTTATTTTGTTTTTTTACTTTTATATTTATTGAATAACAACAGGGTGTTGTTTAAGCTATCAAATTATACTTGTTAAATGGCCGGAATTCAGTTATACAAAATGACACATATATTTTAATGCCTATTACACATAACACAACACCTTTTATTGGAAAAAATCCGATTATACAATTTCGTACTCCTTATAATTTATATACTTCCCGAGCAGAAATTAGTTAGGGAAAGGCTTCGATATAAATTTCTGTCTGATCGATACAAAGTACGTTCGATTTGACATAAATAAGTGAAGTTACTGGAAAAAAAATAGAATTGCATACAATTTTTAGGTTTGTTGGTTAAACTTTTGACAAATGTAATAAAAAAAAGTAATTAACAAAAACAAAATTAATTAATTATTTTTAAAAATGTAATTGCCCTTTATAAACAAATTTACTTGCTCACTTTTTCAAACACCATTTTGTTAATAACCTCTAATTTAATATTATTCTTAACAATTCTGTCTGGTAGGAATGACCGAATTATTGGTGGAAATAATCGCGCATGTAGTTGATCATTTTGTGTACCTCTAGTAACATAACTAACCATAATTCCAACAATTATTGTAATCATCGCACCAACCAATGTATACCATGCAAATGCGATATCGAAAATTGAAAATGTTTTATCAGTTATAGATTCAGAAACATCTATAATTTGTGGTGCTAAGCTCGAAATGTTCATTCCAAGTGCATCACAACCTTCAACTGATGTTGGTAATACTGGATATTTTAATGTTCCAGATAAAACTTTAATTTGTGCACCCATTACAATAATAAACATAACTGTCAGACCAGAAATTGCCCCCGATAATGCTCCTTTACTATTACAAAATGGACATAACATTCCCAAAAAAAACACCCCATATGATGTGCCATATGTTATTCCCCCCACTGTCATTACAACTTGGAATATGTGTGAAAATTTATCAACAACTAATCCCATGACAATGGAATAAACTCCAAGAATCACAATTACTACTTTTATAGTCATCTTTGCATTTGCATCATTATGTTTAATTATATTAAGCTTTTCTATAAAATCAAAATACACAATCGCTGATAGTGAATTCAATGTTGCTGACATCGTGCTGAAAAAAATTAAAAAAAAAACAGTAAAACTTTACAACAAACTTTGTAACAATATTACCTTAAAGCTGCACTCAATACACACGACATGAATAATCCTGGTAACCCACTGATATTACCCACAATATTTTGGACAAAGTATGGAATTATTTGATCCGTTTTCGAAATAATCTATAGTAAAATTGGTTGAAATTGTCAAAATATGCATTTAATAATTATATAAAACCTACTCCAGCTTTCAGTGGATCACAATCCGCATAACTCGAAAATGCAATTATTCCCATAAAACAATTGATTGTAATAATTAAAACTGCTCCAATACCATACAGTGAGAGGGCTCTGAAAAGTTGCAAACTAATTAGAAACAAGTTTGATAATCATTTTCTATTAGTCAACAACGACATACTTCCGTGCTTTACTGATCGATGATAAGGTAACAATACGTTGAACGCAACTTTGGTTTAAGCCAACGAAGGTAGATGACATTATTAAATATCCAATACAAACATTCCAAAACGTGTGTCGTGTTTTTAAATCAAGCTTCATATTAAAAAACTCAATTCGTTTTCCTTCATCTGCTATACGCCATACCTCGCCCAATCCGCCAACACGATTCACACCTATGAATATCATTGTTACACAAGATATGAATATGATTATTAATTGAAACACATCAGTCCAAACGACAGCTTTGATTCCGCCCTAAATAAATTATTTGTCAATAAAATTCAATAGTTTTGATTGAGAATCTGTAATAGCTACCAGAACTGTATATGCTATGCACACAGATGACACAACTAAATTAACGATATGTACATTAATTCCAGTAACTTGTGCAAACGCAAGAGCTGGAATATACATTACAACTGGTAGCGTAAATATATATTGGAATAGAAAGACCAATGTTGCCATTTTTCTAACAGTTTTGTTAAATCTTGCCTCCAGATACTAAAATATACAATTATTTAAACACAACGAATTTTATAAACTTTTTTAGTATATACCTCATAACAATTACTAATGTGGTTATTATAATAAACGGGGATGTATACATAGTTAATAGTTAAAATTACAAACACATAGCACGGCGCATTCAACCAATATTGTGTTCCATATGCATACATTTCTGCAGGAAATGATAAAATCGAAATACCAGAAAATTGACTGCAAAAAATATAAAATTAATAAGACAAAGATATTGAAAACGATTTTACACTTCCTGACTTCACCACAAGTTCTGAAAACATATAAGATTCATATACATTAGCTGAATTTCGCAATTTTTTGTAGTGGTAAAGAATGTTGTGGCCTATTATCCAATAATTTCATCATATTAACTTCGAAGGTTTTTTTAATTTCAAAATAAATAAAAAAAATTTATAAACATAGAGATCGTAATCAAAATCAGGTGTGTATAGGCTAATGGCTAGACAGGCTGACCAAAACTCTGAACTTCCGGGTTCAAATATCGATCAGAACAAATAGAGTTTTCAAAGCTTTTCTTGAAAATCTTTACTGAACCACCGAAATCCAATATGCAAAAGGCTTCAATCACTAAAACTGAACGATGTATTTACAATCGTGATCAAATTTGTGGACCACAGAAGTTTAAGCATAATGGACTTAACAGTCTACATGCCAGTTCATAAAAACGATGACTTTTAAAAAAACAAAAAACGGAAATAGGAAATACGTGAATAATCGCTTCACATTTTTAGTAAGCGAAACATATTGAACGATATATAGCACGCTGCACTTACCTTGCAATCAATGATACAGCAATTGGTAAAACTTGCATTTTTCTACTTCCCAATAAATATTCTTCTGTAGTTTTTTTCTTTCCTATAAATCCGAAATAAATTCCTATTGCAGATGATACACATAATGTTGTAATAAAAATGCTATAATCAACAATTCCAAAATCGTGCATATAAGATTTGGTTTTTATTACAGTTTCATTCATATTTTCACAGTTGTAGGTGAACTACTTCAAATTACGGTTGCGATTACAGAATTAAACGTTACATTTAATTTTAGTGATCGTAATTAATCTTAGATCTGGAATGAGATGTTAATACTTGTGTCATAAGTCTTAGTCTTATCAATTTTTATCATAGTTGTGTAAATAATATTGTAAATTGTTGTTATTGTTGTTACAATAAGTATATTTGTGTACGAATAAATGAAGTATTTAAGACTTAAAATCTTAATATTAAATAAGAGTTTATTTAAAAATGATTGGCCTAAAAAACAGTTTTGTTTGCGGCAAATGAGGATTTAGTGAATGCAGAATTTAACGTTGTATAATATAAATGAAGTGTCAAGTGATTAGTCAACATTTTAGCAAAGTGCAACAATTTTTTCTGATAGTTCGAAAATTTCTTCTAATTTTTGTATGACAGTTTTTGTAATTTAAAATTTTTTGTTTACTAATTTACTGTCAAATTTTGTTATTTTTTAATTATAAGTTTTATAATTTTTGTTTTGTTCTTTAGAATTCTAAAATGCTGATTTCCTAGCTTTTAAACTCTTCAATTTTTCAATTAAATTGATTGCTAATTTTCAATTTTTTTTTAAAGTTCCGATTTCCTGTAAACATGCCAAAAGTGTTTTTTGGGAATGTTATATTCATTTTACAGACTGCAGTCTTCAGAAATAATCAACAACATGCACGATTATTTCCATAATTAATTCAGTCATTCTAACTCCTTAGAGTATAAATAAATATAGAGAGATCATAAATATAAAAATGTATGAACACATTTTTCTTTTCTTCATTCTGATTTGTTTTTATTAACAAGTACAAACTTTTTTTTAAAACAATTCTAAATTTAAATTGCCAAAAAATATTAAATGTTTTTTTCATAGTTGTGCTAATTTTTATAAAATGATTGACAATAATTTGCGAGGGAAATTTAAATTTATTGTGTTATTGCCAGTGATTATTTCAGTCAAATACGTTATAAAGGACAAGCAATGTTTTCTAGCGACATGAACAAATATTTAAGTTATGTAAATATTCTCAAAGTATGTTATGAAAATTTGCTCTCAATCTTTTTACATTATGGACAAATTTATTTTTCATTGATAAAATATCGAAAATTATATATTTGGTTATAATAAAAGCCAAAATATCAGATTTTTTTCTTTTCTGTTTAAACAAATTTTTTTCTTCTCTGTAGGGAGAGAGAAACTATTATTTTTTTGTGGCACGTTTTTTTTAATATGGATTTAAAAAAACTCGCAATAATTGTATGATTTTGAATCAAATGAAAAAGTTACGTACGGCTATGGGAAGAAACAACGGTTTCTTAGAGAAAAAGATAGGAAAACAAACAAAAAAACTATTTTTTTATTAATTAGTTAGACATGTTTAGCACACTGAATATGAAATATTCATTATTTAGACTCTTTGAATATCCGAAGATAACATGTCAACTAGAAAGGAAGAAGGTTGGGAAAATGGAAGGAATAACTTTATTAATTGTTTTAGATAACGATTAACATTTTCTTTAAATGTTTGAGGGGCAAATTCATCGGGAAAGACGTGGGCGGGCATATAGTTCCATAACTTGGCCACTCTATTAAAATAATCGTTTTGGAAGGAAGTAGTTCTACAATGAGGTATTTGGACAGCAAATGGGTGGGATAACTCTGAAGTTCTTGTTCATCGATTGAACTGCGCACACGAGGGAAGGATATTTTGAATTTCCTTAGAGGAGAATTCGCTAAAGTTGTATTTATAGTAAATTGACAATTCAGCCACATTTCTTCGGTGCTGGAGTGAATCAAGCTGATTAGTTAATTCGGTTTTATCAATCAACCGTATTGCTTTCCTCTGTACAGAGTCATAGACATTTTATTGTTGATTGACAAGCACCACCCCAGACATGACAGCAGTACTCCATACATGGACAAATAAAGGACTTAAAGATCAGCAAAATTTGATCGGGATTAAAAAATTTCTTACATAGGCTCATCTTAATTTATGTATTGCAGATTTAGCGAAATTGAACACATGTTTATTCCATTTAAGGTTATTTTCTATATCCACTCCAAGAAGTCTAACTGATTGACACAAGTTGATGCACGCTAAATATTAGTTGTGGTAATCGGTTGTTCCTACCCGACAAGATCTAAAGAATAATATTGAAACAGAAATGAATACAAAATTTTACATAAAAAAATTAGCAACTAAATTTGTAAACTTATAATAATTTGGACTTTGGACTTTTACTTTTAATATAATATTACACTACACCGGAAAACTATGTCAAAACTGAGTCTACGGCAAACAAATTGTTTACACTTACAAATCTCTTATCATATCATAATTTGAATAATGTAAAGAAACTATTAATTAGCTAACGAGAAAATAATTTAGTTCTACAAAAATGAATCACCAAAATTATAGAAATTGAAATTCAAAAAGGCTGCCATTAATTTATTTGTTGCATGTTGTCTTCTTCCAAAACCAGTCCATAAAACAATTGTTGATTGTAGGCTGTAATTCATTTTACTAAACGTAATTTTATTAAAAGCACCATGATATGACATCACCAAACTAGGTTTGCCAATTTGAAATACATCCCTCATAATATGATCAAACTTCTCCACACGCCAACAATCATTTATATTTCGAAGCTTAGCAATATCATAAACTTTTGTAGTTGCTTGTCGATTGACATTAAGTTTATGAATTTTTGCATTCAACATGTAACGCGTGGAATGAAGCGAACACCGTAGCCACTGCGTATACAAAGTGTGTTGAACGGTTTCGTTATCACTTTACATGAATAATAATTTTCACGTTTTTCTATTTGAACTTGCGTTTTAGATTAATTTTTTTTCATTTTTATTTTATTTTCTATATGTTTGATTATGGTTTTCCATATTATTCACTGTTTTTTTTCTAAATATTTTATCAACCATTTCTTTCTAAAACTCATCTCATTTCAAATAAATAAATAAAAAACTTCAATATCACAATTGAAAACCAATAATTTAATTTTCTATAAAAAGATTTTACATTTTTTCACAATTAAATCACATGATAATATTTTTGTTTTAACTTTTATTAACTACTAATCAACACTAATTATTATGATTTAAATTTCAATTAAATACTAATCTATTTGATTTAATTTTATAGACTTATATATACCTATTATAGGTTCTCTGTTTCTCCCTCCATTATTGTAACAAGCAATTTTCACTAATACAAACAACCATTTATGCAAAACATGTATTATTAATACAAGTGACGTAACTAAAACCGTCAACAAAAAAATATTAATACAAACAAGGAGAATAAATTAATAATTTATTAGCGAATTCTTTGAATTATGTTAGAGTAAAAATTGAAAATAGTCCGTCGTTACAAACTTTAAAGTTTGGTATAGATCCAGTCTTTTCATTTTGTATTATTTTTGCATATGGAGTCCAAACCTACATATGGCGCCGAAAACACAAACAGGACCGGCAACAGGGAACAGGATTTTTTTGATAATTTTTTGAGGTCTTTAGATTTTTTTTTATAATGTTGTACTAATTTTTTTTTCACAATATGGTAGAGCAAAGAAGCACCCATTGGGCTCCCCTTAACGATACAGATGATAAGCACCCCTTATCGATACAGATGGTCATGGGTCGTCAATGTCTTAGGATATGCGATCGACCGACCGATTAGGATTCGTCTCCTCTTCTCGTGCAAGGAGTTTTGGGGTGTGGAGGAGTGGTTGTCTCTGTGACATCACCTTAGGTGTTTGCCAGTTGTACCACTCTTAGACAGCTTAGACTCTTTCAATGATGTGAAGTGGGGGTCTAATCTCAATAGTTTCGGGTTGGGGTATGACCCTTTTTACAATACAGAATTCAATTTTTTTATTTTCCTTTTATTGCAATAGTAATTATGAAACAATGAAACAATTTTTTTAATTGTAAATAATAAATTTAATAATTCCGAACAACTTCCATTTACAGGTAAGGGATTAAGCCCAAATTATCCGATTCAGTGATTTTACAATATATTTGAAGATCCATAAATCTTTTGTTGTTGACGTCAGTCCATTTGTCTAGGGATATGCTAACATTTTGTTACTTTTTTTAATAAATTAATTTTATTTAGCAACTAAAGCTTTTAGTTTCGAAAAACTTAATGATTAGTTCTTTTACATTTGAAGGATTTTTCGGAAAATTGTTTGTCGGTTAAAGCTGTTTTTTGTAATTCTGTGGAAAGAAAACCCATCTACCCAGCCACTAATTGAGCAATTGCTTCACTCATCGACGGACATTGCCTTGACATGAATTTATCGATATTTTGCATACCACTGTTGATTTGCATATCACTGAATACTTCTTTCACCTGTGCCCGACTCTGGCTGTTTTCTTTTCAAAGAATGTATGGCATTGAAATGTCGATGAAGACCAGTAGTTGCAGATCCTTACATAATATCGTTTTACTACAAATATTGCAGTTTTAATGAATCCTTATTGTTTTTGGTAAAATGTTTCCAAACATCATCGTATTGATTTGGGGTGAAATTTAATTAAAATGGTTAAATTTTTTAAAACAATTTTACTTACTATATATATATGTTGTTTCTTGAAATTTTTTTGTTTCTGGTTGTTTTGCATTTCATACAAAATATCAAACTATTTAAAATGCAATGGTGCATAAATCTACCTTACCGTAATTTTAGTTCTCTTTTGTTCCGAAAAGCGCAAACATTTATATTTTTGATTGTTTTTAGTAAATTCGAAGTTTAATTTTTTAAATAAAGGAAACATATTTTTCTCGAGAAAAATAAAAATTATCTCGAGAAATGGAGATTAGATTTTTGTTAAATTTCTCGAGAAATATTTCTCGAGATGAAACACTATATGTAATGTAGTTGTTACGTAAATTTGAAATAAAACTGATACACTATCATCACCATAACATGGTATAATTTATATGATCCTTTCAATACTTTCATGACTTCATACTGATCTTATATGTGACTTTGATATGATAATCATAAATCATATCATAATTTGGACTTAATAATTACGAATATTACTGCCGCCATAAAAGTATGAGTTACTTTTTCTTTCACCGTAAAAAAAAAGAAAAAAAGGCGTTATACTTCAAAAAGGTAACCTTCAAGTAACAAGTTTAACCTTCTCCCTAGTGGAAGTACAGTTCAATTTTACAGCCGTTAGCCGAAGAAAATTTTTATTAAAGCAACCTTTCAGTTCAAAATTTCATAATTCAATCAAAATATTTGGTATTTTTTGTTGTCACAGTTATACAATTAGTTTGAAAAAATAACAAATATTTTGGTCGAAGGTTACTTGTTCAACATATTTCAATTTCAAAATTTATGCGAATTTTTAATATTCATTTAGATCAAACAACTTTGTTTAAAATATTTTGGTTGCGGCGAATAAAAAATAATATATGTCGCACGGACGTAAGCTACTTTGGATTTAATGTGGGTTACGTCCTTGCCTCATAATCTACTAGTTTTTGATTTATTGATAATAAATTTTATTTTAGTATGAGTATACATACTGTAAAATGCAATTTTACGAATCAAAAATGGGGTGTAAAGCAACCTACTTTGCCAATTGAAAAAACAATACATAAAATTACTATTTTGCGTTCTAAAGCGTAAATATATCAGAAAACATACACTCAAAAGTCAAAAGAGAAAAAATGGGTTATGCCTATTTCCAAAAAAAAAAAAACATACACATACATATTTACAGACATGTGTTTTGAGAAATTTTATTTTGAGAAATTTGTTTAATCTAGGCATTTTGGGTTAGTAATTTAATATACAATTAAAATGAAATAAATTGGCAGCTACAGAAATTTAGAAAAAAAATAAAACAATAAACTACTTTAATTTAACGATTTTCTAAACATAAATTAGCAAACATATGTATACTTAGCAATACGATAGATCAAACACAACTGAAAAACAAATTGTTTTAAATAAATTAATATAGAAATTAAAAACAAAAGTGGTTGCTATAGAAATTTAGGAAAATAAATATCAAATGCAAGACTACTTGAATTAAACAATTTTCTCAAAAATATTTTAGTATTTTATGTAAATATATGTATTTTATTTTATGCAAATAATACAGAACCTCACTCGTTCAAAAAATTTTGTATGTAATTAACTATCATATAACTATCAAGCAAAAATGACCTACTTTACGCCCTTAACACATAAATAGCTACTTTAAGGTTGTATGAAATTGCTATTAAACGTTTTCTCGCTTCTTCCCGATTTTATGAAAATGTAGTTACACGTAAATGCTTGAGTCGACGATTTTTAAATCTGAGTGTTTTTTTCGATGATGTTAAAATAATTTTTTAGTATATATAGGCGATTTTCAATTTCGAGTCCTCCCGTTAGGGTTAATAGGGTTAATAATCTGTGCTAAAAAGATAACCTAAAAACATATTAAATTTATTGCTAATATAGACGATATTGATATTAAAACAATCTTACGGTAATTTAGATTTTAAATTTAGTTGAATCGAAAATTGTTAGGTAGGAAGATCATATTTTTATATAATTTAATTTTCTTATAACAGATTTATTGAAATAGGAAATTGGTATGAGTATGATCCGAATTTGTTAGATTCATAATTAATCATTTAATCATTGGATAAAATTTCATTATCTATGAATATTTAAAGTTGTGTTAAAGCTAGAGTAGCTCATTGGCTTAACAGACTGCATTGTTTATAACCCACGTTAGGAAACTCTTTGAAAAGTATCGAAGAATTCAAGTTGTTGTTATAGTGCGAGTAGAAAGCTTCGAATTCATTACATTTAGAGATGTAACATCTGAGGTTGTGAGAGATTTTGGGTAGTGATTAGTTGGGGGCAGAGGTTGGGGACAGTCGTGGAAGAGGATTGCGGTAGTTCAAGTTAGGAGATAAATGCATGGAGTGTAATGGAGACTGGGCCTGTTGCAAAAAAATTCCAACAGGAATCAATCGGAGGACTGCGTGCCTTGAGATTTTATATTTCAGCTAGCGAAAGTCATGTGGATACGAGAATGAACGTCCGAGAATAAGTATTCAGCTCAAGAAAAATTGAACAGAAGCGAGAAAGCCAAGACCGTCACATCCGGTCCACAATGGTATCTGCAGATATTCAAAGAGTCTGAATAATGAATTTTTCATATTTATTGTGCTAAAAGTGTCTAACTGTTATTGACATACGAGCTAACGTGAGATATCACATATCACTGGCAATAACACTGGCAATCACTAGCCAAGGTGATATCTTAGGGGTGCTGGTAGATGAACTCAACTGTCATGAACTCAGTCAACGGTAGGCCCCTCAACCTTAGCTATAGAGTATTCTTTGATTATGCCATGTTATTGCTTATTCGAAGAATCGAGCCTTCATATAACTCTATGTATGGGCTTTAATCATTGAGGAATGAAGTTAGTCGCATGATCAAGGAATGTGCCACTAGCTAGATTATTGGCAAGGCAACCAGATTTTAGTTTTGTTCCTGCAAATTATTAATATAAATTTGCTGTTTAACCTTTATTTTATTTTTAGTTTTTCTATCCTATCATGAAATATTGGCCTATGTCATATTTTACATGCGATAGGATTTATTGTTTAGTTATCCTTTCTATAAAAACTATAAAAAAACAAGCTTACTTCTATTAACCTTAGAACGTAGTTGTTGTGGGATCTTGGTCTTAAAAGGTTTTTATGTGTTGTTGTGACACATATTGTAATTCCAAGTACACAGCACATTTGATTAAAAAAAAAACTAATAAATAAAAAAAATCCACTCCAGAACTAGTGCTTTATTTACATAGTAAAGATCTTAATAAAAATTCGATTGACTCACCCCATACTGGTAGAAGATGCAACAGTTCTCAACACCTTCTTTAGAATCAGCCTATCATCCTAGTTATTACGACGGCTTAATATGTATTGATTCTGTTGCACTCCAAATTTGCACTGACGAGTGTCGAACGATGATTGTAAAATATCTAATTGATCTTGTAAATTGTTGCGTCAAAACGAATAGACGATCGTTAATAGTAATTGTAAAATAAATATTTGATCAAGTAGATTTTTGCGTAACAACGAATAGACGATTGTTTATAATATAATGACATCCACACACTAATAAAAAAACTAAGAATCAAAAGTAATTATTATCACAATATGGATATTGAATTTATTGACTTTAAACTCAAAAAAACAATTTATTTTTAAATTTAACGACGGGCTGATCAAAACGGACGTATCAAAAAAGTACATCCAATATATAGTTTTTTCCCCGTTTTCCCACTTTCAAACTTCAAATCGTTATATTTACGTATGTATCTGACAGATCACATACAGAAATGATAATACGCAATCAGTGATTATGTATTAAAGTTTGCTTCAAAAAACCCGACGATAATACAAATTTGTCAAGAATTATTCAAAGATTACCTGGTTTGCAAAAATTAACATTCACTTAAGCATTTTCGATATTATAATCAGCGGATAATTAACGTCAAGTTTTATTCTCTTGTGAAAAGAGATATAGCATGTAGTAAATGAAATCGAAGAGTAGGTGTGGCTTGTATAATTTGCCTACCTACATCTAAGTTTTATCTTAGTGATATAAATGGAATTTTTAGTCACCTTAATGTCGGTAGCTATAGTAAACAATTATCTATTCATAGTGGAATGTAAAATTTAACGGTTAAGGAAACGGTGAAGTTTGTCCTTGAGTATTTGACGAGAATCAATACATTTGTCAGAGGAGAAAATGTTGGAAAATGTAAACCTTCTGTTAACAGAAAATGCTGAATATTGTTTTTGGGGAAATAATAATGAGATTTTCAACAGCTATAAAACGTGAATTTTTACCTCAAAACTATAACATTTGCGTTAGGGTGAAAATATAAATTAGAATGCAATATCTAAATGATGCATTGTCGGTATATGTCGGCGGACATAAAAATCTTTTTTTTAAATGCACTATTGGTGACAATCCACTATTAGTGACAATTTCAAATTATGTATAGTCCGTAGAAATATGTTACCCAAAGCAATAATGAACATTAATAGTTTAAAATACTGGATTTCGAGCTGTAGAAGGCTTGACGAATCAAGTTTGATGACACACAGACGATATGTTTCAAATTAGTTTAGATATGTCTTTGGTAGAACCTCCACATTTTCTAAGAAAACCCTATAACACACTAAGAGGTTTTCAGGAGCGAAGAGTTACTTTTAAACCACATATTGCCTCTCTTCAAAATGAAAACTGCATCCAATTGAAACTAAATGGTAGTGATTTAATAAATTAGATAAATAGTAACCTGAGTAATGCTGTGTATCAAACTCATTTAAATAATTTTTTGATTATTCATTGCTACAGAACGCCCTTTTGCAATACAATTTTCAATGCAAAATGGGGATGTCTATCACAAAAAAAGATTTTTCATTAGCAACCTATTCAAAATAGAAGCCGTAATTTAGACAGCCACAACCCAAACCAAGGTTTGCAATCAATTTGCTTCAACTGTAAACACACGGATCATTTGGGAAAACATGTCAAACATGCCGAACAAAATGTTTGGTTCTAAAATTGTCTGTCATTGTAGTTCTTATACAGTTTTAAAAATCAAGAATGGTGCATCCACACAAAGGTGAAGTGTCAAACATACTATAGACCAAATTTGCAACAACACAATGGCAAAATTATACTTTTGGAGCATGATGAACTGATTTCACCTGAGCACTGCTGGTGACGATATTCATAAAAAAATACGACAGTAGCAGAGTAAGTTGTAAGAAATTGTGACGCCCAATAAACGAATGCTTTTACATTTTGTTATTTGTTCGTCGTACATAATAATTGAAATATCGTTAGGAATGCTACATTTAGGCGCAATAATTTAATTTAAATACAATTGTTAAATCTACTATCAAAAATATTATAATTCGTTACAGAGTTTAAGTTTTTAATATAATTATTTATCTATATATAGTTTAGAAATTCACTTGCTCAAATTTTCATATAAAATTTTGTCAATAACTTCTGTTTCAATGTTATTCTTTATGATCCTGTGGGGTAGGAATCCCTGTATTATTGGTGGAAATAATCGCATATGTAGTTGGTCATTTTCTGTGCCTCCAGTAAAATAACTAACCACAATTCCAGCAATTATTGTAATCATCGCACCAACCAATGCATACCATGGAAATGCGATATCGAAAATGGAAAATGTTTTGTCAGTTATAGTTTCAGAAACATCTATAATTTGTGGTGTCCAGTTCGAAATGTTGATTCCAGTTGCATCACAACCTTCAACTGATGTTGGTAATACTGGATATTTCAGTGCTCCAGATAAAACTTTAATTTGTGCACCCATTACAATAATAAACATAATTGTCAGACCAGCAACTGTACCCGATATTGCACCTTTACTATTACAAAACGGATATAGCATTCCCAAAAAGAACACTCCATATATTGTTCCATGTGTCATTCCCCCCATTGTCATTACCACTTGGAACATGTGTGAAAATTTATCAACACCTAATCCCATGACAATTGAATAAATTCCAAGAATCACAACTACTACTTTTATAGTCATCTTTGCATTTGCATCATTATGTTTAATTATATTAAGCTTTTTGATAAAATCGAAATACACAATCGCCGATAGTGAGTTCATTGTTGCTGACATCGTGCTGGGAAAAATTAACAAACAGTAAAACTTTAAACGAGCTTTGTAACAAAATTACCTTAATGCAGCACTCAATACACACGACATGAATAATCCTGGTAATCCACTGATATTTCCCACAATATCCTGGACAAAGTATGGAATTATTTGATCTGTTTTGGCAATAACCTATGATAAAATAAAAACAGTAATAGTTAGCAGTTGCGAAATCTTATAATTTTATTTAAAGGGTTAAGAGATAAGAAATTTTATAACTGTATAAAAACCTACTCCAGCTTTCAATGGATCACAATCTGCATAATTTGAATATGCAATTATTCCTATAAAACAATTCATTGTTAGTATTAAAACTGCTCCAATCCCATACAGTGAGAGCGCCCTGATGAAAAGTTAAAAACAAATAATAAACATCTGTATGATAAAAAATTACAACAATAATGACATACGTTCTTGCTTTACTTGTCGATGATAATGCAATCATACGTTGAACGCTACTTTGGTTTAAGCCAACAAATGTAGATGACATTACTGCATATCCAATACCAACATTCCAAAACGTTTGCCGTGTTGTTAAATCAAGCTTCATATTAAAAAATTCAATTCGTTTACCTTCATCTGCTATACGCCATACCTCGCTCAATCCACCAACTCGATTCACACCTATGAATATCATTGTCAAACAAGAAGCGAATATAATTAATGCTTGAAATACATCAGTCCAGACGACAGCTTTGATTCCGCCCTAAATAAATAATTGGTCGATAGAATTCAAAAGCTTCGATCAAGATTATGTTATACCTACCAGAACTGTATAGGCTATGCACACAGATGACACAACCAAATTAACGATATGTACATTAATTCCAGTAACTTGTGCAAATGCAAGAGATGGAACATATATTACAACTGGAAGCGTAAATGTATATTGGAATAGAAAGAGCAATGTTATCATTTTTCTGACCATTTTGTTAAATCTTGCCTCCAAATACTAAAAATACAATCATTTAATGTAAAAGTAATCGAATGAGGTATTTTATTAGATATTTTTTGTAGTTACCTCATAGCAATTGTTTAATTGGTTATTAAAATAAACGGGAATGTATACGTAGTTAACGGTTAAAATTACAAACACATAGCATGGAGCACTTATCCAATATTGTGTTCCATATGCATACATTTCTGCAGGCAATGATAATATCGATAGAGCTGAAAATTGACTGCAAAGGTATAAATTAAATATGAAAGATGAACAGGCTAATTTCAGATTCAGCTTAAAATATGTGGGAATAGAAGCTGTGCCCCTCCATTTTTGATAATTTTAGTCCTAGACGCAGACGTAATCACAAACTCTTTCATCTTCTACTTAACACATTTTCTTATTCGTTTGATTTAATTTCTTGTGAAATCAAAAGCTTCATTTCACACATTTTACTTTGTATAGTTGTTAAATGAAATTTGAATTATTATAAAATTTTCACAAAATAAAAGTTGCTTATTAATCATTATTTTGATGATGCGAGGGTGAGACAAAGAATTGAACTAAAGAAAATACAAAGTTTTTTTCTTTTCTTTCTTCTGTCGGTATCGGTTATGGGTATGTTTTTTTTGATAAATTATTTTCTTCTTTGAAAGAGACTGTTGAGTTTTGGCAGGGAAGTCGAGTGATGTTAATTTTGAATGTTGGAAGTTGATGTTGAGTTGTGAAGTAATAAGAATTATGATATTGGAAAAGTAAAATTAATTGACATTTTTTTGGGAGAAACAAAGAAAATTCTGTAGAGGTGTTGTTAATAAAATTAAAAATTAAAAATTTGTTTGTGTATGCAGCTGAAGTGGGGAGTATTATATTTTATTAGAAAATACTAATGTCATAAATCAATAAAGAGGGGTTTAGAGAAAACAAAAAGAAAATAAATTATATAATTAAACTGAACTGTGTGCAAGGTGTCAATTTGTCATAAATTATTATGTTTAGATGAACCAAAAATGGTTAAAAAAAAAGTGTATTCAATGTTTCTGCAAACTACCCAAAAACCTGTCCATTTAGTGTAAAAAATTCAAGTTTCAAAAACCAACGCCCTGTTATTTAACGCTAGCTAACATTTTCTGTATTAATATGGTTTTCCATACTTTTCGCTTGTTTTGTGTGCTTTTGTCACTTTGAAATTTATTTTTTACTATAAGTAAAAGGTTTTATTTTTTAAGGATAATTGAGTAGTCCTATTGTGACAATTTTTTATGCATTTTATTTTTATTTTTAGAGAATATATATATTTCGGATTACTCCTTATTCAGTTCTTTTCTTAACTATAGCAATTTTAATAAAATTGCTTTCTTATATGGGTACTATATCTATTTATTTTTATTATTATTATCTATTATTTATTATGTGGTCGTATAATTTATTTGTTTTTGTATTTATCTTCTCATTTAGTAAGTTAATATCATTTTTGTGTTTGTATATGTGTAATTCTTCTATTCTATCCATGTCGCTCCCCTTTCGAATTTTGTGGGTGATTCTTAGATTGTGGCCGATGTCAGTGTAGTTATGTTTTTCATTTTTGAAGTGTTGAGCAAAATGTGATATGGGATTGTCCTTATTTACTTCACTTATATGTTCGGTAAATCTTATTTTGACGGACCGCCCCGTTTGGCCAATGCAAAATTCTGGCAATCGTTACATGTTAATTTGTAAACACCTGTTTCACAATTTGGGTTTTTCCAGTTTTTATTATATTTTTTATTTTATTGTGGGCTAAAAATGCAGCTACGTATCCGAATTGTTTAAAAGTTTTTTGTATGATTCTGTATGTTGTTTTATTGTAGTTAATGCTAATATATTTTTTATCCTTTACACTTTTTTTCGCTTTTCAGAGTAGTTTTGTTTTGTAAATATTTTTTGTTTCTATGTTTTTTATTCAACTTGTCTATTAAACTTGTTTTATATCCATTCCTTTGGGCTTTTATGCCATTTTATGCTATCCAGTTCTTCTTGATAATCCTCTTGACTCATTGGTATTACATTTAATCTGTTGATCATGTGATTATATGCTGCTATTTTGTGCTAATATTCAAAATAAGATTTACCGATCATATGACCTGAAAATCATCCACAAAATTCAAAAGGGGAGTGACATGGATAGAATAGAAGAATTACACATATACAAACACAAAAATGATATTAATTTACTGAATGAGAAGATAAATACAAAAACAAATAAATTATACGACCACATAAAAAATAATACATAATAATACTCCAGAAAACTTCTTCGTATAGATAAATGCTTCTTTTCGATAATTACAACTTATGAAAAATCGAGATTTCATATGCGATGAACCAATATTTCCCAACTCAACCGTTCCTGTTAGTCCAAAAATCCTCTTTGAAATCCTCTTTATATACTCCTTTTCAACAATCACAAGTTTTGTGAAAAAACGATATTTAACATGAACCGCCGACATGATATTTTCCAACCCAACTCAGGGTCTAAAAACTTCTTCCTTTAGTGTAAATACTATAGTGTTTGTCAAATAGTTTGGGAAACAAATTGTATGGAAATCATTCTCTTGACACACTTTTAATAAAATAATCAAGCTCTTTGTTTCACATACAGAAGCCGACCATCAAGATTTCTCCAGATTTAAAGTTCCCATTCATTATCACTAAAAATAAATCAGCTCGTACCATTAAGTAAACATATTTTTGGAAACAAAAAGATTTGAAATCGCTGTAGCAGTTTTTTAGTTCTCGTCAATTGCGACAGCGGCCGGTAGACATGTGAACATTTTCTTTTACTCATTTGGAATCGATATGATCTAAAATGTTGTGAAATGACAAAATAAATGGGTGTAAGAATTTGAATTATGGCTCGAGATTGTAATACTTATAGGTCTTCCAGACCGAAATAATAGTGTACTCAGTGTACTCATGTGGGGTCGGCTGAATTTCTTATAGTGTGGGAGAAGACAAGGTCAGAATTAGTTTTTCAGCTTTCTCCTCACGACAAGACTATAGTGTATTTCGAGAAAGATTATTTGATTTCGGTTGATTTTTTGTGGATCTTAGAAGTTTTGATACTTTTTTTTTCTGTTGATTATTTTAATTCAATTCATATTTTTTAATACAATACATAAGTACGGATAACAAAACTTAGCAAAATAGACACGATTGACATCTTTTTGTTCAAACAATGATTGTTTTGTCTTATTCGCACACATGTAAATACGTATCTTTTTCTTTATTATGCTTTTTTTTCTTTTAAAAAAGATTAGTGTACGGGATCCAATGAATCCAAATGAAAAAATATGGAGGGGCTGAAATCTCACAGCTATGAGATATCAGGACTTCGGTCTGGGTTAAGGATTTTGATATAGTTTTCGGCAAAAAACTTTTACGAGGACATGGTTTTTAGTTTTGGGTAGCGATGTATATCAAACATAACTCTTTGTTAAAGTACAAGTATTTTTTATCTCTGTTTAAAAATTTATTACAAAACTAACACGAATCATCAATACGTTGCCGGAAAATTATAATCAAAATTCCAAAAATATTGTTAAATTAAATAAAATCAAACTTTTTCAAAATTCCAAAAATTAGAATAAAATCAAATATTTAAATTTTTTCTAATTTCAATAATATTTCAAAAATTCTTAAAAATTCAAACTTTTTCCAAAATTCTAAATATATTGCAAAAATTATTACAAAATCAAATATTAAAAATTTTTTCCAAATTCCAAAAATTATAATAAAATCAAAAATAAAAATTTTTTCAAAATTCTAAAAATATTCCAAAAATTCTTACAAAATCAAAAATTAAAACTTTTGCCGAAATTCTAAAAATATTGCAAAAATTATTACAAAATCAATAATACAAACTTTTTCAAAATTCCAAAAATATTTCAAAAACTATTACAAATTCAAAAATTTCCATGTCCAATTTCATTTTAAATTACATTTACGTCATAAAAACAGCTTCATTTTCTTTTTCCAAAAAATTGGCTAAAAAAATAAATGAAATCATTTTTTGACACACTTGACATTATTTTTTGACAAACTTATAATGCCATAATTCTCTATAATAATAATAAAACTTCATTTCAAACAAACAATTAATTTATTTTTTTTTTCAAAAAATTGGGTAAAAAAATGAATAAAAATCTTTCTTTTGACACACTTGACAACATTTTTTTGACAAACTTATAATGCAATAATCTAGTTTTTGATCTCACGTACCAATCCCGACCATCAAGATTTCTCCAAATTTAATGTTCCTACTCGTAATCACTTAAAATGAACGTTTTTCAAGTCAAAAATATGAAAATTTGCTGTTTTTGACACACATAATGATTTTTTTGACATATTTCCGGTACAGTTATCGAACACAGCGTCCTTTCGGACCTGTCCCTTGTGAATACCTACTTTTAGAAAAAAAAATTTTTGAAATCCCTTCAGCGGTTTTCCCTGCAGCGTAGGTAATGACGGACGGACGGCAGGCCGGCTGACAGACAGACATACATTTTTTTTTTGCTTTTTTAGAATCAGTAGGTCCTAAAACGTCGAGAAATGCCAAAAAAGTGGGGGTAAGAATTTCACTTTGAGCTCATGAATGTAATACTTAGGTCTTTCAGACCGAAGTAATAGTAATTAGGTTTATTTGCTCAGCCGTGTAATTATATTTTTCTACTCCTATCACAGTAAATTATATATTACATCACACTATCCATGACATGTAAATTAATTATTTCAAAAAGTGTGCGGTAAGTAAAAAAAAGTGTGCGGTAATGGATTTTCATATATCTGTGGCAGGTAAACTACACCAAGTCCATTTTTTTCAAAATACGTTTTTTATACTGTTAGAATCAGGATTTTGTTCTCTACCGAGAGGTTAATAGCACTGAGTCCTAACTAGTGTAGTTTTCGAGATAGAACAATTTTTAATGACACCAAGTCCATAGTCCATAGTCCATTTTCAAACAGTTTTTTGGCTTTCCTGTAAAATTTTAAAAATGTGAGTTGGTGTAGTTTACCTCCCACCAACAGATATATATTACGAAACACTTTTAATAAAAAGAAAAATTTTTATTAAAGGAAGATTTGATTTTTAAAAATTAAATATTTCAATTCATTTTGACACAGAATATTGCAAAGCCTACCACAATTTGTAAACTATTTGCATTTAATTTACAATTAGTAGTTTATTTTTTCAAGTAATTATATGCGTTTGGGCATTAAAACAAAGTCGTAGAAAATGTATATATAACAAATCTCGAGTTGTAAAGCATTTTCCGTGCTCGTGAAGATACTGGCACTCGACGCTACGCGTCTCGTGTGCAATATTTTCCCTCGCATAAAAAATGCTATTTACAACTCTAGATATTTAATATACTAATAACTATACATGGGTTAATAAAGTTAATTCTCGCATCTGTTTTAAATATCGAAGGAAGCTTTCAGCTATCTGCCAGAAAATGGTAATTAAAAAAGTTGTAAAAAGAAAAATTAAATTACTAAAAAAGTTGTAAAAAGAAAAATTATTAAATTTATTTTAAATAAATTATTATTAAATTGGTAATTTATTTAAAACGGAATATTATGCAACAATTGATTGCAATGAAAGTAAATGATAATTTGAATAGTACAATTGGACCATATATTCATATCCCATGGAATTTAATAGCATACAATAAGCTATAAAACAAACGGTGGGAGTATGTATTCAACTTTCATAATTTTATAAAGTAGATGTTACATTTACTAAAGTAAAGAAGACGTTTATTCTATTACGAACAAATAATAATTTACAAGGTCATAGATCTGAAAATTTTATTAATTTTGAATCAGTGCCGTTAATACGCTGAATTTGAACTATAGCGCGAATGACTACCCGAGTCGAACTTTGACTACGATTTAAGTAGTCGAAATTCTCAAATGAACCTATTTTAGTCCTTTTCGTCCTTTATTGCCTGTAAATAAGAACTTTTTATTCTCGATAAACTTATTAACTCCTACAAAATCTAAAAACATACTATTTAACATCTAATTAGAATCTTAAAAAGCTATTTACAGTTTACTTATTCTTATGTCGTGCTATTTTGCAAAAAAAAATTGATCTGAGATCAAAAAAATTAGCTGTCAGATCAAATTAGCTGTCAGTTTGTGTTATTTGGCAAAAAAAGATTGATTTTTATTTTGATCTAGATCAAGTTTTAAAAATCTAGATATTTTGGTAGATTTTACAAATACATTGAAATACTTTTTTTAATTGCCAAATTTATGTAAAAAAAACCGCCATTTTAATTATTATTATTATTTTGTTTAAAAATAATTTATTATTATTTAAATTATTTTAATTACTAATTAATAATAAAGTTATTACAAATAAAATGATAAAGCGTAAAATCTATCATTTTCAAATGTAAACATAACCAAACATATCTAGTGACAGAACAAAAAGTCAAAACAACTTACTACTACATTTACAAAAGTAGATTAATTTATTTTATGCTGTTCGTTGGCAAGTAAATAAATCAATCTTTTTTCCATCAAGCCAAAGAACGGGACATTAAAATACTACTTTACACCTAAATAAGCCTGTTTTTCAACAACTTACTAAGTACTTATCATATCCTAAGAACTTAAAAAGCCCTATCAATTCTATCAATGTACAAAATTACATCTTATTTGAATCTTCAAAAACTATGTACGATTCCGATCTTATTTCACATCAAACCCGACAAAAATTGAGCAAAATGAAGATAGCAAATGAAGATAGCGCTCGTATATTTAAGTTCTAAATTGGAAATGTATGAGTGTGATTTGGTTTGTAAAGGATGCGTCCATTTTTTCGCCATTTGTTTAATGATACAATTTAAAAGACCAAAATTCAGAAAGCAAAAAATTTAAATATTTGAAATATGTGTAGAAAATAATACTAATTTTCCATAAATTTCTCAGTATTATGAAAAATTAAATCAAAATATCGATTAATCGATATGAAACAAGACAAATAAAAAATATTAAAATAATATTATATTTTTTTTAAATCACTAAAATTAATTATTAAGAGGGCCTAATTGTTTAGCGAGATTATTTATATTAGATTAAATGAAAAATTTCTTTCGCACATAACTTTATATAACATTAAAATATTCAATTCAATTAAATGCATATAAATTATTTCCAAAAATGTTAAATGAAACCAGCCATGTTAGAATATATAAAAATACATTTTATTTTTCTATATTCTTATATTTCTTGTTCTTTCTTTTCTTTTATTTATTTTTATTATCGCATCAAACAATTTTTTTTTCTTTTTGTTTTTTAATAATATTACGGAAAAGACCGAAAGAAATTTTTTTTAACCTCTATTTAACACCTTAAATGGGATTTTTTCCGGTAAGTAGCCCTTGTAGGAGTTATTTAGATGTTATTTTGGTATTGAAAATAAGGGATACTTAAATACTCTAAATTCTAAATAGTAGAATTTGTAGGTTTTAAAGAGTAGTTAAATTTCGACTCGGGTAGCTAGAGGTTTGCTATTTGCACAGTTTACTCTATACTACTGTTCAATACTCTAATCTGGACTACTCAGCAAGGTATGCAATTGAAATAACTAATTTTTGTCTGATTGATGGAACGATTTTGCTGCTTTAGGCATGTCATCTCCGGAAGACAATATTTGGATATCTTTTGTAGTTGTGTGTGAAGTAAACTGTTTGCGCGGCAGTAATGATTTTTGTCGCTCAAATTCATTATCTTTTCATTATGTTTTAACCTATCACGTTTATCCTTGCAACAGAAACCTTTGTTCACCACATTGTTTACGCTTACGGTCGTTAACGAATTCAAATATTTGGGTTCAACGGTTGATTCTCAACTTAATTGGCGTAATGTCAGGAAGAATGTTATCTGGAACATTTAAAATTTTTACAGTTTGAGAAAATGCTGTCCAAGCACTATTCTAAGGAAAATATATTATGCATTAAATAAATCGATATTAGCACAGAATCGAATTATAAAGCTAATTTATCGTTGTTCCATAAAGACTCCAACACTTCTTCTCTTTTGTCAACTAAATTTATTTCCACTAAGATATCTCTAATTCTTCAAGGTTCTAAAAATGTTTTTACATTCGAACTAATAGTTTTCATAGCCGCATAACATATGTGAGTAATTTTTTTACAAACCAAATACCTTTCTGACCGACACAGTATTGATTTGGCTGAAATTTTTTAGGGATTTTACATAAAAAAGAAGTCAGACAAGTGCGAATAAAATTAGCTCGTCAATGGTTCCGTGAATGTAATAGTTATTTAAGTATCAAGGGCAGTAAGAGTGTTTTCCCGATTGAGGATATATGTTTTGAGATCGAGACGAAGTCGAGATCTCTAATATATCCGAAATCGGTAATACTCTTAATGCCCAAAATGCTTATTACATTTTTTTGCACGATCAATAAAAATTCCATTAAAATTATTTAAATAATAAAATTCATTCACAAAATTCAAGTTTTAAAGAAAATTTCTTAAAATGTCATTTAAAAATAGTAAGCTTTGCGTTTCATCATAATTCTATAGGTTTTTTGTTGCAAAACTTAATTTCATCGAATAGTTTTTCAAAATAAATTGATTTTAAATCTTTAAATTACAATATTATTTTTAAATGAATATTATTTAAATTTGAAGCTAGTGAATAGACGTACACAATTATTTGACTAAAAACCGTTTTTATTCACACCCTGAGGTCTCCCTTATCGGTATAAAATTACTTACGGCCTGCATGATCGGTAAGTAATTACTTACCGACCTATGATTTGTAAACGAAACTTACTATGTTTATTTACGGATCAGTAAACATGCAAAATCGCCTGATCTTGCAAAAAAGAACATAATATCAAAAATAATTGACAAAAAGTTGCGTTGTAATGTCTTTATATTGCCAGACTATGACGCATAACAAAACAAATGTTTAATCGTAAATGTCAATAGTAAATTACAATCACATACATATGTATATACATTGATCAAAAGTCACTCCAAAAATGTTGTTTCAGGTTAAATCTTATCAATAGCTGTTTATGGTAACTCAAGAAAGATTCAATTACACCAGCTTGTAAATGGTTTAAATTTGATTATTTTTTCGGTCAATCAAGTGTTAAAATTGAAGAGGCTAGGCATACACTAAAAATATTTTTTTTACAATAACACAAAAACTGTGCATTGTAAAATTCTCAAAAATTGTAATGTTTCTTAAATTAAGTTAAATTAAGTGCTCCTTCATACACCCACCCCACTCACTTGGGTCAAAAATGGTTTTTTTTACTCTCCCCACACCTATCCCATAAACACACAGAAATATAATTATTTGAGACTTCGCTATGATTTTCATTCATAATTTACCAATCTTCCTGTCTCTGTGAATTTTTTCAAATTTTCTGTCAATCATCGTCGAAACGTAGGGGGCAGAACGGTCTGAAAGTTGCACTTTTTTGACAATAACTCAAAAACTGTGTACCACAAAATTCTAAAAAAAATTGCAATGATTTCTAAATTAGATGCTGTTTCAAATGATACCCCACTCGCTTGGGTAAAACAAGTTTTTTTTTTAAACTCTCTACCCCCGGCCCTAAACACACAGAAATATAATTATTTGAGACTTAGCTATAATTTTCGTTCAAAATTTACCAAACTTCCTAACTTTGTGAATTTTTACAAATTTTTTTGTCAATCAGTATCGAAACGTAGGGGGAGTGGAACGGTTTGAATGTCGCAATTTTTTGACAATAACTTAAAATCTGTGCACCTCAAAACTCTAAAAAAATTGCAATATTTTCTAAATTAGGTGCTCTTTTAAATGACACCTCACTTGACCACGTTTTAAATAGCGTTTTTACCCCTCCTCATTTTCACCCCCTTAATAAATATAATTATAAGTTTGTGACACTTTCCTATATTTCCCATAAAAAACTTACTAATTTTTCTATCTTTCCCGTTACATTTGAAAATTTCGATCAGTTAGGTTTGGACTTCGGAGTGTTATGGACCCCGGACCGTCAGCTTCCAATTTGGTATTCACTATTTTTTATATTTAATAATACACAAACCACTTTTATTTCAAATCATTTTTTTTTTATTTATTTTTATGTTAGCCCGTTGACGGTTTAATTCGGAGTTATCATATCATCAAAAACATTCTTAAAATTAAAATTAACTTAACAATTAACAATTGGAGGAAGTGTTACTAAATAGGTAAATTGATTTATTTAATTTGTAATTTGGGGAAATTAAAAGAAAGGGCGTGATTATAACCAATTTGTTTGTTATTGGTCAAAGCATACCACTTTAATTATATTGCTTTGACCTACATCAAATAATTGGTTTTCATAACAATTATTCCGAAGTCAACAAACTGATTTGTAACATATTTACATTTTTGCAAACATAATTAAAAATTATTATTTGCAAAAATGTATGAAACAAACCAATTATTTTGTTCAGAATAATTATTATGAAATCAAAATGCTTGTGTCGCATTTTGATGAGTTTGGATATATGGAAATAAGGTTTTGCATATTTGAAGATTGGGAAATGGAACTGAAAGAACTAGGAACCTAACACTCGCCCCATTTCTATAAATAAAATTTGTTTCGTAAGATGCAAATTTTCATAACCATGTATATTTTGATTTAAATCGTTTAGAAATATTTAACGTAAAAATGTTTATTATTAAGTAATCAAAACATAAAATATTTACTTTTTTTTGTTTTTTGTTAATAGGAAAAAAAAAGATGATCAATTTTCGGCCTTGTTGTCGTTTTATTTTTTAATTTGTTTTAATTGTCATTTGTATATCAAAATAGTTGTATCATATATATGTATGTGTGTATACCTTGCTAACCTAAATTTTTGTTTTTTTTTGTAATATGAATAATAATAAATATAATATAGGTTAGGTTAAGATATTACTTATTATAATATAGGTCCATTTAAATATTTAGTAAATTATGGGAATTAATTTGACAGTTTGATTGTTTATTTTGATTATGATTGTTTGTTTGTTAAATAAACTAGTATATTAGAAATTTTATTGTTTTTTTTTGTTTGAAATGATTGAATTATTGTAATTTTTAAGATCGCTGGGGATGTAACCCAGAACCTTTTCTTTCTTTTAGTTGTACGATCGCTGGGGATTTAACCCAGAATCTTTGTATTTAGTGCACTGTTTGATTGCCGGGAATGTAACCCAGAATCTTCTAATATATTAAAAAAATGGGAACCCTTTAAATTATTTTTTATCACATAGTGTCTGCCCTCATCCGTCCCCATTACGAATGGTTCGACATCAGCGGGTATCGGTTTTGATTTTAAAACAAATTAAAGATATTAGAGCTTTAATCAGTTTCTTGATTGACCTTTACGTGGGGTCGCTTCAACAGTCACTATGTCATTAAAATAATAAGGATAAGGTTGTTTTTAGTAAAACTCTTGTATGTGAGCAATATTCTTTTTTAGGGTTCCGTTTTTTATACGGAACACTAGTGGTGAGAGTAAAACGAGTTTTTCACATTATATAGATTATCTCGTAAACTATAACTGCTATGGACTTGAAATTTGAGGTGCGTATAAAACTAATCTGCTCACATGAAATGACGGATACAAATAAAACTAAAGTGGTTTTCGTTTGGTTTACAGGGGTACGATGTGAGACCTTTGAGAAAATATATTTTTTATAGATTCAAGTAGGGTATCATATGAAAGGGCTTCATTTCAGTATTCCTTAAAAATTTATTTTGAAATTTTACACCTCACCATTGTTTGTATAATTTGGAATAATGACGTTTTTTTCGTGTTTTCTTACCTCGATTAGCTCCGAACCTAACTGATCGAAAATTTTCAAATGTATTTGGAATGATAGAAAAATTAGTACGTTTTTAATAAAAAATATAAGGAATATAAATATAAAAAATATTACCATAATCGAGGTAAGAAAACACGAAGAAAACGTCATTATTCAAAATTATAAAAAAAATGGTGAGGTGTAAAATTCCAAAATAAATGTTTAATGCCCTACTTGAATCTATAAAAAAATGTATTTTCTCAAAGGTCTTGGCATCGTAACCCTGTAAACCGAACTAAAATAACTTTAGTTTTATTTGTATCTGTCATCTTATGTGGACAGATTAGTTTTATACGCACCTCAAATTTCAGGTCCATAGCATTTATAGCTTACGAGATAATCGATATGATGTGAGAAAAACGTTTTCCTCTCACCAATAGGGTTCGTTATAAAAAACGGAACTCTAAAAAAAGATATACGTGTTCGAGGATTTTTTTTTGTTGGCTTGATAACTTATTTTCAAAAATTTATAACTTCAGTTCTATTCTAAGATAGACACTTCTATTTTGTTTTATTTTAAAGCTGAAAGAAGTTTTTAATAATTTTTTTTTTGTAGAAAATTGAACATAGAATGCGATGGTTATACTAAGCACTTATTATTTTTGTTGCACAGTGACTAAAAATTGATTTTATTTGTTCATAACAATAGGAATTTGTTAATAATTTTTATAAACAAAGTTTTTTTAAAAGTCTATCTTTTAACTTCAAATTAAAACAGAAAAAAAGTGTCTATCATTACCAAAAGCGAAGTTATGAATCTTTGAAAATAGGTCTTCAAGCCGAAAATCACGAAATTCTTGAAATTAAGATCCGCTCTATTTCCCTAAAAAAAAATTCAAACACATACATCTTTTTTTATACAGAGCACGTAAAAAGTTTTCAGCTAATTAAAACTGTCGTGGTCAGATTTTGTCCTAATCTGTTCGGTATGTAGAAGAATGATCCATTTTTCGTCGTCCTGCGTTGGATAAATTAATTTATTTCTTACAGTAAAAATCATTTCTCCATTAATAAAAAATGTTTTTTAATATGTTTTTTATAGAAAATTAAACGTAGAATACAATGGATGGTCATACTAAGAACTTATTATAAGTGGGGCAATGACTAAAGATCAATTTGAACATTTTATTTGTTTATAACAATAGGAATTTGTTGAAAAATTTTATTGACTTTGTTTTTTTAAAAATAGCATTTTTCAGCTTTAAAATAAAACTTTAAAAAAATAATCTTTAATAGAACCGAAGTTATGAATTATTGAAAATAAGTCTTCAAGCCAAAAATCACGCAATTCTCGAAATTAAGAACCTGTTATGGACCCCGGGAGCGTAGGTTCGTATCCTACCGGCTGCGCCAATGTTATGGACCCCGGACCGTCAGCTTCCAATTTGGTATTCACTATTCTTTATATTTAATAATACACAAAGCAAAGCATACCACTTTAATTATATTGCTTTGACCTACATCAAATAATTGTTTTTCATAACAATTATTCCGAAGTCAACAAACTGATTTGTAACATATTTACATTTTTGCAAACATAATTAAAAATTATTGTTTGCAAAAATGTATGAAACAAACCAATTATTTTGTTCAGAATAATTATTATGAAATCAAAATGCTTGTGTCGCATTTTGATGAGTTTGGATATATGGAAATAAGGTTTTGGATAGTTAAAGATTGGGAAATGGAATTGGAGGAACTAGGAACATTACAAACCGCTTTTTTTCCAAAAAAAAAAAATACTCTCACACGTATATCTTTTTTCCACACTTCTTACACACTTTTATTTAACTTGAGATTTGAAAGTTGTGTTGGGTTGAATTGAATTTTGTCATCAATTTTTCAACAACTTCTCAGTATGGGATTAGTCTGGAATTTAAAAAAACAAGTTTGTTAAACCTGTCAGAATGCGTTTCTTGAAATTTTGGACAAAAAGCCATAATAAAACTAAAAAAAAATTCAATTTTTTCTCCATCCTAAGAGCGTTAGCATATATAGGAAAACCCATCAGATCTGAATGAGCGGTTTCCCGCGCTGGAATTTTGCTCATATTACTCACTATATCATTAGAATATATAGGGTACATTGGTCATATTGGACATGGTAGTCTCCTGCTAGAAATTAATATTAGCATACATTTGTTCCTTTTCTTTTCTCTCTGACGTCTCTGAATATCCGAAGATACCATGCCAACTAGGGATTGGGATTAAGTTTGAATAAATTAAGTTTTTCTAAGAAATTTATGGACGCTAACTTTAAAATTTTGAGGATTAAAGCTATCAGGAAAAACCCATGAAGGCAAAGCGTTCCAGAGATGAGAGACTCTGTTGAAAAAATCACGTTGAAAAGCAACAGTTCTGCATCTTTTTATATGAACCGTAAAAGGAGGGGCTACAACATTTGCTCTGGTGCTCTGGTCCTTTTCTATACAGACCACTTTTATTTTATGTAAAAAATGGGAACGAAAAACTGTTTATCTATAAAAAAAAACTTATAATTAAAAATCGAATGTTTGCATCTTTCATTTCAATTCCAAAGAAATTATAATTATAAGACAAAACGTTTGTACGAACATATCGTTTGTTTCCTTGCAACTAGGGTTTCTAAATATCCGACCTATTTGATAACCGGATATCGAATACATAAAAAATAAATTATCCGGATAATCCGGATATCTGGATAATTAAAACAAATAATAAGACATGTGGTATTTAATTCATTTATGAATATTTTTCGTATATCTAATTAATTCGTATTTATACATAGTCACAAAATAACAAAAATAGTAACAAATCATAAAAATAACAATAAAAAATAGAATTAATCATAAATTTCACGAAGTTATTGATTCATTTTTAAAAACGCATATTTTAAAAAAATTATTGCATTAAATGTTGTTCGAAATTGAGACGAGTTCTAATTTTTGTCCTGGTGAGACCAGCAATTGAAAATACGCGCTCTGTTGCAGTCCAGATAGATTAATATATGTTAATAATACGCGATATAGAATATTTAAACTATAATATAATATAATTATTTAAATCTTTTGAAATCTTTTTTCAGCAATGTGAAACTTTCTTCATTCTGCTTCTCAACATGAGTATAATTGAAGGAATTGCATTCTCAAGTTATTTCTGCAGTGACCTTACAAACTTCACTACTTCGACTTTCTTCATCCTTACTTTCAATAGTAATTTCTTCAGTGATTTCTTCAGTCATCATATTCACAGGTGGATGTATTCTTCTAAAAATTTCTACCGCCAATGCAATAGAGGCACCATATGTAACATAATGAAAATATTTATTGGAATGTGGAATATTGTCTGTTTGTAAAAAGATTAACATAGTCATAAGGAATTTATCACGACGTTCATCCGTTCGATATTTTATCTGTTTCATTAACTTTTTTGAAAAATTCGTTCCACATTCTTCTAACTTTTCGAAAACAGCTATGTAAACGCCCTCAGCAGTCAAAAGCGTCGCTAAATTTTCGCTTTATTCTTTTACAGCTTTTTCCAGTGGAAATAAGAGATCTAACAACTCTCTCTTTTTTATACCATAAAGTTTTAAAATACTTTGCGTTACAATCTTAGAGTATATATAAATATAGAGAGAACATAACTTTAAAATTGTATGAAGAGAGACATAAGAAATCGTGTTTGCTAAAATGTCATATTCAATTTCTCATTTCGCCATTTGCATTTCTGTTTATTTACAACAACCAACTATTGTATTAAATTATAAATTAAAAACAATTAAATAATTTAAAACGAAACAAAAAGTACAGTCTATTATTTTTAGTTGTGCTAATTTTTATAAAATGAATGAAAATAATTACGAGAGTATTTTACATTTATTGTGTTATTTCCAGTGATTTTATAATAGTGAACATTTTATTATTTTATAATGCAAATGTGCAAATATTTAAGTTATGTATACATCCTGAAAGTATATTATGAAAACTAGCTGGCGACCAACTTTTCATTATTGTGTAGTTTATTTTTAATAGATAAAAGATTAAAATTTATATATTTGGTTAGAATCAAATCCTAATCTGTCATTTTTCTTATTTCTTTTTATATAGTAGCAGTGAGGGAGAAACTATTATTTTTTTGTGGTAGGTTTTTTTCTTATAGATTTAAAAGAAACTCGCAATAATTGTACAATTTTGAATCAAATGAAAAATTTATGCACGTCTTTGGGAAGACAAACCGGTTTCTCTCTCAGAGAAATAAAGGAAAACAAACAAACAAAAAAACGATTTGACAGAAGATCAATCACCATTAATATTAGTTATGGTGGTCGGTTGGTTACAATAGAGAGATTTTTAGGCATGACAAAGCCCTTACTTCGGACATATCTATGATTCCACTATTGAAACCTCATCTTCTGTCACACATCGAGACAAAATTTCATACGGGGTTTCATTTTTAAGATTTTTGTAATTCCACCATCACCGGAATCACTTTTAAGTTTTCTTGATGTAGATGATTCATGAATTTCATCGATTGAAGTTGAAGCGGAATTTATGATTATTTTATGAACTTTTAAATGATTTATCCTTTATATTTAATTTGTTTACTGCAATGCTAACAGAAAGCAATATCTCTTTTTTTAATTTATTTTAAAATGATTCTAAACTTCAGTTTGCAAGTAAAATATACGTTATTATACGAAGATTTCATCGCACTCCGAACCAAAATACAATTTTAAGTTATAGTATAGTTATAATTTACTGTATTTATTAAAGCAGATGCAAAATATGTAAATTATTAAAAAGAATCCTCTGCTCTAATAAACTTTAAAAAACTAGCGCACTTCAGATTTTATTGACGGGTTGCATGTTTTTAAAACATTAATTTTTTTAAATCAACATAGCATCAAATAAAAATTTGTAACAACCCTTTACACTGCAGATCTACGAAGTGTGTCATAAAATATTCAAAGATTACAGTTTTCATAACATTGAAGTTGTAAATAAATTTTTAACTTACAGTCACTTCACTGCACTAATAAACTTTGCAACGCAGTTTAAATATAATTATTTATTTTTAACTTTGAAACGCAATTTGATTATATTTTTTTTTACAAAATAAAGGCTTTTTTAATATCCGGATAATTATAAAAAAGTATCCGAATAATCGAATAGTGAAAATTGGTCGAATAATCCGGATAGTTCGATATCCGGATATCCGGATTAGAAACCCTACTTGCAACATAACATTGTGTCAATGCAAAATTTATTTTCTACTTCTTAGATCGTTTTTCAAAAAGTGTGTATTTTAATTTTTTTTTTTAATATAAAACACCTAAAAAAATTTTAACCAAATCAAAAATGTGTTGGTCAGATTTGGTACAAATCTGTTACCTTGCAATCAATGCAATCAATTCAACTTACCTTGCAATCAATGATACAGCAATTGGTAAAACCTGCATTTGTCTACTTCCCAATAAATATTCCTCTGTAGTTTTTTTCTTTCCAAAAATGCCAAAATAAATTCCTATTGCAGATGATACACATAATGTTGCAACAAAAATGCAGTAATCAGCAGTACCAAAATTGTGCATGTAAGATTTAGTTTTTGTTACAGTTTCATTCATTTTTTACAGTTATAGAATCAACTTAATTTGACTTAAATGTGATTCAATTAATTTTGATCTTGAATAAAAGTGAAAATATCTTGAGTAAAAAAAATCGTTTTAATTTGCAAAATCTTGATTCAAGTTTTAAAATCATACTAAAAATGCTTTTAATGGTTTTTTGCGGCATCAGTATCCATTTTTTTGCGCTTAGAAGTTTAGTTTTTATTTTATTTTTCTACGATAGAATAAAGATATGAGTTTTATTGCTTAATAAAGCTTAAATAGAGTTTTTAATCACTTAAAAATTTAATCACTTTTAATTCATCAAAATGATGGTAAACCTTTAAGTAATATTTAAATCAAAAATTAATTAATTAATCGTGACGAATAAAAGTAAGTTAGTAATCGTTTCTTTTAGTGATTCGTTTGTAGTTGCTTTTCTCGCTTTTCTCGTCCGTCAACAAAAAGCATTACATTAGTTTTTTTTTATTCAAAGTTAGGCATGTGTATTGTTATTTATAATAAATTAACTTCTCAGAATAGCCGAAGATATCATGTCAACTAGGGATTAGGATTAAGTTTGAATAAAATTAAGTTTCTTTGAAGAAATTCTAAATTTAAATTGTCAAAAAATACTAAATGTTTTCTCCATATTTGTGCTATTTTTTTTTTTAAAGAATGACAATAGTTACGAGAGTAATTAAAATTTATTGAGTTATTTTCAGTGATTATATAAGTCAAATATTTTATAAGGGACAAGCAACATTTTCTTACGAGGGCATGAAGAAATATTTAAGTAATGTTAAAGTATATTATGAAAACTTGCTGACAAATTTCTTTTCATTTTTAAGAAAATATATTTTTCATTGTTGAAATTTTAACAAATTTAATCTCTGATTTACAAAACAAAAATAACAACAAAAGTACTTACAATTTTATTTTTGCACAACTATCTCAAGTACATAAACCACAAAACTCGGTTCAGATTAATACTTTTTGAAGTGTTCTGGTGAATCCTAACTATTTATACAATTAATTTTAGCAATAAAATAATAAAATTTAATGACAAAAAATTAAATAATTAAAAAATAATTGATAAGATATCATCATTAATCATTAATCATTAATCATTGAATCATTAATCTGATCTGTATTATCGTCTATTTATTTGATTGTTGTTTTTGTTCTGATTATTTACATGCATGTATTTTTTGAAACTGTGAATGACCTATTTACTATGTTTTATTTTGTGAAAGTTGTGTGTATGACAGGGTTTAATGTTTCTTGACCTGACCTTGGTTTTATGGAACTTGGTATCGTTAGACGAATTTGATAAATTCTAATGTTAATCCTTTTCTCCAGTTGGGTTACTTGACGAACATTTTTCTCTTATTATACTCAAGTCACGTATCCATATAATACTGGAGAACAGCTGATCTTTTGCTTGAACAACTAAGGTAGATTTTGGCACAGTACTGCTGAGCAAGAGGTGACCAAGAGATTTGAGTTTGTGTCTTGGATTAGCTTAGGATCGGGACCAAATGATCGATAAATGTCGATATGGAACTTTACATTCGGGTCGAAGCTAAAATGTCAACATCTATTTTCATTAACGATAACGTTTGTCGATCGGCATTCATGATACCAGCAGAAAAATTAAAATATTGATCACGTTCAAAACTTTTTTATTGATGGGTTCAAAAACTGTTGCACACTAATTTTAGTAAACTTTATCTTTAACTCTATATACGTAATTCATCTATCATTTTTGGTGTTTAGTGCACATATAAGTCAATTTTAGACGAAACTCAGAGGTTCCCAAGCTCAAAATTTCATATTGGCATTTTAGATAGAGTTTACTAAGCTTATCTATAAAAAATGTTTCAAACTAGGGTTTGATAACTGATGTTTTCATTTATAAAATATTGATCATGTGAGTTAAAATCATTTTCATAGACTATTGACATTATACCAGTCGTTAGACTTTATTTTCCAGCTTTACATCTCATCAATTTGTTGATGTATTTGTACCTATATTACTTTATGATATGTCTACCTTTACGGATAGGTCTCAAATTGAATTTTCTATAATTAAGTTTTACGATTCATAGATTTTCAGAAATTACATTATGTGCCTCAACAAATAGAAATCTTTTAAAACTTAGGTCCCACAACAACATGGATTTTTTATGTGTTGTCTTTTGTTTTAAAATAATAACTAGTAATAATAACTAGGAGGGCCCGGCGTGCTTCGCTACGCGTATAAATAAAGTTTTTGCGTAAACATTTTGTTGACGTAGAAGCAATGATTTCAAAAAGTGGTTATGAGAAATGCTAGCATATAATTTTTAATTTTTCTTTTTAAATATATGAATGAAAAATAATCAGAACTCTAGCTGATCAGTTCGGATATATGAAAAATTAGCGATCAAATAAGTTAGAGATCAAATAAGCTTACTTGAAAACTTATTTGATCGCTAATTTTTCATATATCCGAACTGATCAGCTAGAGTTCTGATTATTTTTCATTCATATATTTAAAAAGGAAAATTAAAAATTATATGCTAGAATTTCTCATAACCACTTTTCGAAATCATTGCTTCTACGTCCACAAAATGTCTACGCAAAAACTTTATTTTTAAGCGTAGCGAAGCACGCCGGGCCCTCCTAGTATATAAAAATACAACAATCAATAATCAATTTTTTATCCTCTTTCATTCACAAACAATATATATTAAAAATTCTAACAATCAAATTTACGATCTCAAACTATCATACCAAACACACACATTATGAAATTGTCGCCGAAAAAATACAACAATCAATAATCAATTTTTTATCTTCTTTCATTCACAAACAATATATATTAAAAATTCTAACAATCAAATCTACGATCTCAAACTATCATACCAAACACACACATTACAAAATTGTCGCTGAAAAAAAATGCAACAATCAATAATCAATTTTTTATCCTCTTTCATTCACAAACAATATATATTAAAAATTCTAACAATCCAATTTACGATCTCAAACTATCATACCAAACACACACATTACAAAATTGTCGCTGAAAAAAAATACAACAATCAATAATCAATTGTTTATCCTCTTTCATTCACAAACAATATATATTAAAAATTCTAACAATCAAATTTACGATCTCAAACTATCATACCAAACACACACATTACAATATCGTCGCTGAAAAAAAATACAACAATCAATAATCAATTTTTTATCTTCTTTCATTCACAAACAATATATATTAAAAATTCTAACAATCAAATTTACGATCTCAAACTATCATACCAAACACACACATTACAAAATTGCCGCTGAAAAAAAATACAACAGTCAATAATCAATTTTTTATCCTCTTTCATTCACAAACAATATATGCATATTAAAAATTCTAACAATCAAATCTACGATCTCAAACTATCATACCAAACACACACATTATAAAATTGTCGCTGAAATAAAAATACAACAATCAATAATCAATTTTTTTATCCTCTTTCATTCACAAACAATATATATTAAAAATTCTAACAATCAAATTTACGATCTCAAACTATCATACCAAACACTCACATTACAAAATTGTCGCTGAAAAAAATACAACAATCAATAATCAATTTTTTATCTTCTTTCATTCACAAACAATATATATTAAAAATCCTAACAATCAAATTTACGATCTCAAACTATCATACCAAACACACACATTACAAAATTGTCGCTGAAAAAAAAAAACAATCAATAATCAATTGTTTATTCTCTTTCATTCACAAACAATATATATTGAAAATTCTAACAATCAAATTTACGATCTCAAACTATCATACCAAACACACACATTACAAAATTGTCGCTGACAAAAAAAATACAACAATCAATAATCAATTTTTTATATTCTTTCATTCACAAACAATATATATTAAAAATTCTAACAATCAAATCTACGATCTCAAACTATCATACCAAACACACACATTACAAAATTGTCGCTGAAAAAAAATACAACAATCAATAATCAATTTTTTATCCTCTTTCATTCACAAACAATATATATTAAAAATTCTAACAATCAAATTTACGATCTCAAACTATTATACCAAACACACACATTACAAAATTGTCGCTGAAAAAGAATACCACAATCAATAATCAATTTTTTATCCTCTTTCATTCACAAACAATATATATTAAAAATTCTAACAATCAAATCTACGATCTCAAACTATCATACCAAACACACACATTACAAAATTGTCGCTGAAAAAAAATACAACAATCAATAATCAATTTTTTATCCTCTTTCATTCACAAACAATATATATATATCTAACTAAATATTCAACGTATTAATATATAAGATAAAACAACAAAGAAAAATAACGTCCATACTCTCCTAGATCAATGCATAAACTGAAAAGAAAATATCAAATACTATAAACAAAGAAAAGATTTGGACAATTCCATTTGATCCATTTGATTTGATTTGAGGGGAGGCAGTTGAATTTAAAAATACATTATAATTCGTCTATAATTTATGATCCGAAAAATCCCAAAAATCTCTCAGATCTAGATTACACTAATATCAGTTAGCAGTGAAAATGAGTGGAATGAGTGAAAATTCGAATAAAAAAGCCTTAGGCTGTACAAAGTACAAAGTTAGCGTATTAATATATAAGATAATAATCCATCCATAATATAATAGCCGTGAGTCTTTCCCTCTATACGGTCGTAATGTTTATATTGCAATAGATAAAAAACGTGATCTACGCAGGTGAATAAGTCGAAATTTGAACTGAGTGGTATGGACAAAATAGTAGTATGGACAAAATATAAAATACGTGTTATTTAAAATTTTTTTAAAGTGCTTAGTTTGAGCATAGGGGGCACCCCAACATGCATGAAAAATGAAAATTCTGCCAATCCGATGTAACTTTGAAATTAAATTGTTCACGAACGGCTATACCGATTTCATCAAACTTTTTTTTGTTTGAAAGATGATTAGTTAGCCCTTTGAAAAAAAATTAATGTTTTGTTTTTATAATTAATTTTAAAATAAAAATGTTAAAAAAACTTTTTTAAAGATAGCGCTAGGGTCGAAGATCAATTGGAATTAAATTAATTTTTTTTTTGAAAATAGTTCTATCCTTACTCTAAAATACATCGAATTAACTCAGAGGCGTTAATTTTTGTTCTTGAGATATTTTATTTTAAAGATTTTTAGTACGACTGAAATTCGAATTTTTCTTCATTTTTTCAAACAACTTCCATTAACAAAAAATTTTAAAATCAATTAAATTTTAACTTTTTTTTTAAAAATATGGCTCTAACCTTACTTTAAAATATATCAAATTTACAAAGAGACGTTAATTCGTGTTCTTGAGATATTTAATTTTAAAGATTTTTAGTCCGATTAAAATTCTAATTGTTCATTATTTTCTCAAACTTCAGTGGTTAAAATTTTTTGATGATATAAATTGTTTGAAAAAATAATGAACAAATACAATTTTAGACGGACTAAAAATCTTTAAAATTAAATATCTCAAGAACACGAATTAACGCCTCTTTGTAAATTTGATATATTTTAAAGTAAGGTTAGAGCTATATTTAAAAACAAAAAAAGTTAAAATTTAATTGATTTAAAAATTTTTTGTGAAATGGTCGTATTTCAAATTTTGAATTTGCTTATTGAATATATTAAGCATAATATGTAAAATCTATTTTAGCAACCACATAAAAAACACGAAAATGGTCGAAAATTTCCATGTACTTTGCATGCAAATTTTTGGCAGTTTTAATTTTGCTTTTGGACCTATATAATTAAAACATGTTATATATTATGCTTGATTTATAGTAATTAATATGCTTCATAACCAAACTTAAATCGTTTAAAGCAAAAACATGAGAAATTTCATAGAGAATTTTTAAATGATTATAGTTGTGTTTTGTATGTAAGCCAATATACATTTTTGAAATTTTTTTCTTATCTCCTCTTTCTAGCGCTATTATGGCAGGACAAGAACCAGAAAATTGTTCTATAGAACAGTGAACATAACAGCCTAGAAAAATATAGATTTTTAACAACTTTTGAAAACAATGTAGGTTGAAAACATTTGATATTTTTGGGACAAAAAACAGTTTGTGTTATAATATACATTTTCAAACATTTAAAAATTGAAACCGATTTAATATAAAAAACTTTAAAAAAAAAATAGAACCGACTTCAGAAAAAGCAAAAGAGGCACAAAAAAGTGAAAAATAACTCTATTGTGGTTTTTAGAGACAAAAATACGTTACATTTTGATTAATTTAATTTAATTATACCTTACTATAGACAAAAAAATTACGCCATTAAACAAAGTTACTATATTAAAATAGTTACTTTTTTTATAATGATTATACTTATTATAGTTGTTATAATAGTTATTATATTTTAAAAGTTATTTGTATTACAAAACTGTTGGAAATCGGTGCCAAGCGCCGAGACATATTAGCTAGTTATTCGTCAATGCGGCACCGACTTCGAACAGTTTTGTACTACAAATAACTTTTAAAATATAATAACTATTATAACAACTATAATAATTATAATAAAAAGTAACTATTTTAATATAGTTACTTTGTTTAATAGCGTATTTTTTTTGTCTATAGTAAGGTATAATTAAATTAAATTAATCAAAATGTAACGTATTTTTGTCTCTAAAAACCACAATTGAGTTATTTTTCACTTTTTTGTGCCTCTTTTGCTTTTTCTGAAGTCGATTCTATTTTTTTTTAAGTTTTTTTATTTTTAGTGTGATCATAAAGCAAATGTCGGCTAGAAAGTGTTTTAAAAGTAATAACTTCAAATACCGGAAAAACTTTCATCAGTGACAATCTATTAATTATGGTTTTATGTTTTTTTGCAGAAACGGCATACACATTTCCCGTCATAGAAAATTATTTACAATAACTTCGACAGGTATAGCAATATAACTGCCCACAACACCCAAACAGAATAATATGTTTTGACGAAATCAACAAAAATGCATAAAAAATATGGATACCCCTAGTAGTAAATAATAACTAGCTAATTACTAACAAAATTGATTGATTGTATTTGAATCAACGCAAAATAATAGAAACACATACTTGTCCCTCCAAATTCTATAACAATAAGTTAACAGATGCTGTGTGCGAACTGACGAAATAATGACAGATGACGAATATTAACTGTCAAAATTTTGTTTTTTGGAATTTATATTCACCATAACGAAACGTCAAAATTTGGTATAGCTTTTTAGCATTATCAAATTGTGACAGTAGGCATAACAAATTATTTCAGGAGGAACAACAATTTATTACAGAAGTTTTTTTAAGTGCCAAAGTAATATTTATATTAGTATATATGATATATATATTTATTAACAGCAAACATAAATATTACGAAGTTTTTCACCTTATGTCAAAATTTTGTTTTTACAAATTTCACCTTCACCAAAAATTGTGTTCTGTCATTATTTCGTCAGTTCGCACACAGCAAAAATAAAACAAACAGGCGTTAAAATTTTATTCTGTTGCACGAATCCGCAATTTGTTTGCGGTCCACATTTAATTTTTTAATGTTCAAAAAAAATTAATTTAATTATTAGTAAACCGTCATCAAAATACGAAAAACAAAAAATATTAAATAAATATTATAATTTTTTTGGATAACTAAAATAACTGGCTACATGGCCACATGAGAAAGATGACAAACGTCATCAAGGAACATCAATTTTGTTAATATTATAGTTTCAACAACACAATGACTTCAAAGATTCATTAAGCACAGTAGTGATGTCATGAATGCCGATATTCAATACCCGTCGGATTGTTATCGTTAACAATAATAAATGACTATTAAATATAGAACTTAAAAAAAATTACAAAGCGATATTTTATGATGCAGTTTAATAATATTAAACATCTACCGTTAGTTAATACCTACCAGATGATTGAAATATTAGATTTTAGTACAGTCGGATGATTGTTGTCAGAAACTTATCGTTATCGGTTTCATGATACCACCACAGTCTATTATCTAAAGTTAGTCATAAACCTACTTTCAAAATATTTGATGTCCGAAATTGTTTGATTTTTACTAAAGGCTAGTTACCCTACATGTATTACTTATTTTAGTTGATTTTTGTTAAAGCTTTCTAAAATAACGAACCGGTCCATTTATCAAAACATATTATCAATAATCGTTATTTGATCAACATTATTTCTTTTCTTGCAAAAACTCAAATATTATAGTGAACGAAATAAAAATGCCTAAATGTAGCCATTTTCTTTTAAATTTGCTATATTTTATATTTTCAACTTTAAAAAAAGCAATCTTTTATGATCATTTCCAAATATATACAGACGTAAAGTTCTGAAATTTTCAGATTTTAAATTTCAACAGTTTTGCATTTCAACATAAGAACAATTTTTGTACGGGTTTTAAATGTGATCTTGTAGAAATACGTTGTTTTTAACTAGCACTGTGGCGAACATTGGTAATTTAATTTTAACATGTTTTTATTCGCCTGCATATTAAAATGTTACTTTATTACTGTGATTTGCGGCTTTAAAGTATCACTTTTCAACTATTTATTTTTTTGTCATAGTTACGTCCAAAAAAGTAAAAAGCATTTGTATTTGTTTAAATTCTATGAAAAATAAAAATTTTTATCAAAGCAACTCTCAAATTCAAAATTTCATTATCCAATTAAAATAGTTGTTATCATTTGTTGTCATAGCTACACAATCATTTGGAAAAAATAATAAATATTTTGTCAAAGGTTACTTGTTCCACATATTTTTATTTTAAAATTTATGAAAATTTATAATTTCAATTTAGAATAAACAACTTTTCTTAAAATATTTTGCTTGCGGCGAATAAATAATAGTATATGATGCACGGACGTAAGCTATTTTGGACTTAATGTGGGTGCAAATCTCGGCTAGCGCCTCGATTTGCAAACTCCACATCCGTCCAAAATCTTTAGATTTACGTCCTAGCATTATAAGGTACTATTATGAGAATGAAAATTTTGAAGTTTATTGATTTAATTCATAATTCTGTAATACAAAAAATACAAATCTCGATTTTTCTGTGTTGGGACTTATTCGTGTGTATGTATTTTGGTGTGTATGTATGTTTATATTTATTTGTTTTACTGGGTAAAACCATCTGCTTTTCTCGTGATCCTGTTGTATCCCTTCGCTACCACCAATTAAACATTCCTGAGCAGGGGTTGAGTGTAGTACTGTCATGTATTATAATGTGTTGTCGTGGTTTTGCTGCATATTGTTGAGCATGACTGCTCTTCATTCATCTTTTCTCACCCTTTTCATATTGCTTGTGATGATCTCATTAGCTATATCCCAGTTGTCTTTTAAACTCAGAATAAATGGAATGAGGCTACGCGGAGTGATTGATTTTGCCATATGCTGCTCAATAAGTCTGTGTGTTTGCAAACCTTGGGTAATCGACTAACACATGATCTGCACTCCCGTCATTTCCCTTATAGTAGTTTAAGTACGTTACGTGCTTATACTTGCATAAGTACTCACGGAAACATCTGTAGCCTCAGATCATCTGCGTCAAGTAATGGTTGATGTCACCATGTTTCCTTATTATTGCTTTTACATCAAATATCTTTGATGAAGTCTTCTCATGTTCGTTGACCACTACCACTTTGTGTTCTTAATGCCGAGCCTTTGGCTGTAAAATCGATCGACATTTTACTCGTAATATTATTTACGGCTTCATCAGACATCGTGCGAAAAGCGCAGCATATGCGCCACGATGTCAGTAGGCCGTTTTGATAGGTCTAACATGAGATGGTGTTTTTACTGCTGAGGCTGGGGCTGCCATTGATTGGCATAATCCTTGCATTAGAAGCCCTACTCATTAGGCTTTGTCACCAGCGTACATCAGGTGGTCTTTGAAGATGATTCTCTGATAATTGATCCTGTGGTAGAATGACTCCAAGATTTCCCTGGTGCTGGCAAAATGTTATAGTCTGTCCACCAACCTGCGTATCGATATTTTCCACAACTTTTTGTTTATTCATTAGTTTGACTTCCATTTTCTGATCAGCCAACTCCAGTTCTGTATTGTTCAGCCATGCTCTAACGCTGATTATGGTCAGGATACAGCTGGCAATAATATTCGTGAGTTTTTTTGCTAAACTATGCCAATATTATCTGCGTAGCCGATAATCGTTGTTTGTTTGGGCATACGTCCTGTAATGTTATTTGTACAAGTTGTATTAAACTTTATGTACCAACAGTGTTTGTGGTTCCTTACCTGTGGATGGTTCTTTGAACTTTTAACTAAAACACTTATTATTGTTTCTCAAACTATTATTAATTTATTTTTTTTTAATATAATTTTAATTCATTATTTTTCTTTTTTTGGATTGTATCCTTTTATTTCACTCAAAATAAAAATTTTAATTATTTAAAAAAACTATTTTAATTTATTTAAAAAATTCAAACTTTATTGATTACAACATGTTTCGGAATACAATATTCCATCTACAGGTATTTTGTGTACAATTGAAGTAAAGTTAATTACGTTACCATTTTATACTATTTTTCCTTAAAAATTATCGTACTTACAATTAAGGAAACAAAACAAAAGGAGGAGTTACAGGTATAATAAAATTTACAAACTTATTAACTCAATCATAACAATAAACAGAAAGGGTCCAAAATAACAAATTTAAGAATTTTTTTCCCAATTAGCTAAAAAGAGGCGTTAAAACTAATAAAATTTAAGACGATAGGAAGTTTAACTATAATTAATATATTAAATTATGATGTTGAATAAAGGCGACTGCACATTTCCCTCATCTGAATTCATCAAGTGTTCTGTTTTTTTTATATAAAATGCTTCATAAGCATCTAGCTTCCAATTATGGATTACCGGCTTTATTAATTTGGAATTTTCTTCGTCTATTTGATGAGTGTGGTTAATCATATGTTCGGCAACACTTGATTTGTTTTTTTGTTTATTTTTTGTAGCTAATGTATGTTCTCTAAATCTAGTTTCAAAACTTCTTGCTGTCTGTCCCACATATGTATCCGGGCAATCTTTACATTTTATTTTGTAGATTCCTGACTTTTTACTGATATCCTCTTTGTCTTTGAAATTGTTTAAGTGATTTTTTATTGTTGTTGTGGGTCTTGTTAATATTTCCATGTTGTGCTTTTTAAATATATTTTGTAACTTGTTGCTTATTTTAGGGAAAAATGGTATGCTGATTCTAGTTTTAGGCTTTGTTTCCGGCAAATCTGAGTTTAAGGTGGTAAGACTTTTTCGTTGATATTTAATTTTATGTTTTTTTAAAATTTGGTTAGCGAACTCTATGGTGTATCCGTTTGTTATTGCTGCTTGTTGGATATATTTTACTTCTTCTTCAAATTCTTTTTGATTCATAGGTATACTATATAGGCGATGTGCCATAGAATGGAATGCTGCTTTCTTGTGTGAAATTTGGTGGAACGAATCACTGGTAATAAACCTATTGGTGGTCGTTGGTTTTCTGTAGATACCGAATTTTAAATTATTTGTAGGTTGTCTAATAATTTTAATATCTAAGAAATTTAGACAGCTGTTTTCTTCCAATTCCATGGTGAATTTTATTGATGGATGTTGACTATTTATTGTTTCAAATATTACTGGTAAATCTCTATTGTTTGTTATTGTGAAGATATCATCTACGTAGCGGTACCATATTTTCGGGAAAAGGTGAAATTTGTTTTTGAGATCTTGTTCAAATTTGCTCATAAATATGTTGCTTAAGTATGGTTCTAGCTTACTGCCCATTGATGTTCCTGAGGTTTGTTTATAATATTTATTTCTAAATGTGAAATAATTTTGATCCATACAAATGTTCGCTATTTTAATTAGTGATGTGATTTTCGGTTTTGGTACCTTATGTTCCCGTAGATGATCTTCGAGATATTCTATAGCTAAAGTTATAGGTATGCTTGGAAACAATGCAGTGACATCGAATGATACTAATATCTCATCTGGATCCAAAATGATATTTTTTATGTTATTCACTAGTTCTATGGAATTTTGAATGCTACCTCCTATTGGTGCTGGTATTTTAGCTACTTCCTCCAGGAACCATTTAGCCATGTATTCTGTAGGTGTTGATATGTTTGATGCTATAGGTCTCATCTGATTTCCCTGTTTGTGGATTTTCGGTAAGGCATATAACTTTGAAACTTTCGGGTTTTTGACATGGAATTTGAATTCTAGGTATCGATTATTTAATAAACTTGCAATTTCTTGTGTGGCTTGTTTGGTATCTTTTATCATCTTGTTAAGAGGATCTCTTGGTTTGCCGTTTTTCCAGGTGTATTCACTGTTTCAAAATATATTTAAAAAGCACAACATGGAAATAGTAACAAGACCCACAACAACAATAAAAAATCACTTAAACAATTTCAAAGACAAAGAGGATATCAGTAAAAAGTCAGGAATCTACAAAATAAAATGTAAAGATTGCCCGGATACATATGTGGGACAGACAGCAAGAAGTTTTGAAACTAGATTTAGAGAACATACATTAGCTACAAAAAATAAACAAAAAAACAAATCAAGTGTTGCCGAACATATGATTAACCACACTCATCAAATAGACGAAGAAAATTCCAAATTAATAAAGCCGGTAATCCATAATTGGAAGCTAGATGCTTATGAAGCATTTTATATAAAAAAAACAGAACACTTGATGAATTCAGATGAGGGAAATGTGCAGTCGCCTTTATTCAACATCATAATTTAATATATTAATTATAGTTAAACTTCCTATCGTTTTAAATTTTATTAGTTTTAACGCCTCTTTTTAGCTAATTGGGAAAAAAATTCTTAAATTTGTTATTTTGGACCCTTTCTGTTTATTGTTATGATTGAGTTAATAAGTTTGTAAATTTTATTATACCTGTAACTCCTCCTTTTGTTTTGTTTCCTTAATTGTAAGTACGATAATTTTTAAGGAAAAATAGTATAAAATGGTAACGTAATTAACTTTACTTCAATTGTACACAAAATACCTGTAGATGGAATATTGTATTCCGAAACATGTTGTAATCAATAAAGTTTGAATTTTTTAAATAAATTAAAATAGTTTTTTTAAATAATTAAAATTTTTATTTTGAGTGAAATAAAAGGATACAATCCAAAAAAAGAAAAATAATGAATTTAAATTCTCACTCAAGTCGTTCCGATAGAACAACTAATTTTAATTATCATATAACTTTTATTATAACTTTTACTTATTTTTAAGTTAGAATTATTATTTATCTTGGTGAGGATCACTTGAACTGAGATTGAACTTGAAATTAGAATTACTTAAAAATCAACTATTAAAACTAAAACTTAACTCGACTATTCTTTATTAAAACTCGAACTCAACTCTTCTTAAAAACTAAAATCCAATTATTTATAATATTTAATTTATCCAAAATCAACAAAAATGATTTGGCCTCATTTTAATAGAAAATCGAAACATTCAAAACAATTTTCTTGCAAGTCAAATAAAATTATTTAAATATTTCGATTTGTGCAATTATTTTGATGTATGCAATTTTCGCCTAATTGACAATTTAATGAATTTAGTTATTTATGCAATTTTCGCATAATTGACAATTTAATGAATTTAATTTAATTTATTAATTTTGTTGATTTTGAATAATTTAAATTTTTAAGTAATTTCTTAACCTATATTGTTACTAACTAAATCTATTATAAACCAAAGGAGATTTATACAACAGTCCTCTGAGTACACCATGGTACATGATGTTCCATAACAGTGGTCTAAGGATCGATTCCTGGGGCACCTCCCTGCTATTTTGAAATTCTTCGAATCTGCTTCGGTATCATTGACCAGAGTTCTTCCTGCTAAGTAACTAGCTATTGTACAGTATTGTTAATACTAATACCAAAGAAACAGTATTCTTTGTCACCCTCTAGACATCTCTTACCTCTTAAGGGGCTATGTGTTTGTATGTGTGTGTATTTCTTTTTTTTTTTTGTAAAATTTAAAAAAAATTATTTTATAAATTGCACTTATCAACTTTTATGTTTCACATCTGCTGGGTGTCCAATCACACCCAACTTTTTTTATGGAGTCGAGTTTGGTTTAGAAAAATCGAAAAAAATCAAAATATTTCAAAAAAATTTCATTGATTTTTCGACTTCTTAGTTTTTTAAGATATTGCCAAAAACGAGCGTTTTTTTCCTCCCCCTCCCCCCTTTACTTCGAACATTACACAAGAAAAAATTTGAAAAAATTCATGGTTATAGGCAATGTTGTAAAGATTGAACAAAAACTATAGCGGTCGGTTCATCATTTCAAATGTTATTTTGAGGGGGTTGAGAGTGAAAATTTTGAAAAAAAAATATTTTTGATCTTGTCGAGTTGGGTGTCATATGAAAAGTTATTTTTTTTTCTAGTCCAAAACATTTTTTTTTTGTAATTTTCAAAAGCGCAGTTTTTGAGCTATGTTTAAAAATGTGAAAAAATTTCATAGACCCCTCCCCACTCTTTTAACTTCGAACATTACACAAGAAAAAAATTGAGGTTGATCACTAATTACAAACATTTTTGAAATTGTTGAACTCGGCCAGAAAATTGGTTGAAGTATAAAATTGTTACAGTAAAGTAAATCGTTCTTTTTGTTAGGTCTGATGCAGTAGTACCAGTGCAGAAAAATAGTAGCCATCATCACTTCGATTTTAGCTCTGCTGGCAGTCTTTGTGAATGTTCATCTAGCTGGAGTTCAAATCCTGTTGGTATATCGATCTCACCAGTAGACAAATTACTCGACTGTGTTAACAATGCACTCGTTGGCAATAATTTGATGACACTTTTACCTCCAACTATTGTGATAGGTGACATTAATGTTGGTTTCAATGAAAATCCTCAAAACTGGCTCTCAAGCTATTTGCTCCAAAAAAAGTTACAAAGAAAAATCCATAAACCAACAGCAGTTGAACCAACAACAATTGATAATATATTTTCAAATATAAAAAATTTATAAGGTGGCGTTATTGAGGCTTTCTTTAGCCACTATAAACCGCTTTGGGTAAGATGCAACCCAACGTGAAACTATGCTAACAAAAACTGTTGTTTTCTCAAATATTATATACATGGAACCCTCAGTGAGCGAATTATATTCGCACTTGCCTAACTTTTTTTGTTATCTTTAAGTTTAAACTATCTATATTTTTTATTATCTTTAAACTATCTAAATTATCTACGATCTCCAAATACATGTTTTTGATGTCACAAATCAGAAACAAGATATAAAGTATTTGCATTATGTTGATGATAATTGATAACACGAACGTAGAATGTAGAAATAATTTCAAAGATCGAAAATTTCTTACTATTTTGGTTACATTTAGTAGATACGTTTGGTACGTTAAACGGTGTGCTGCGTAGCCAAATACAAATATGAACGAAACGTTGATTGAGAAAACATCAAAAATATATAGTTTTGTTATTATTGATTATGCTGTTTTTATAGCAACGTTGTGTATTTCATCTGGAATTGGATTGTATTTTGGATTTTTTGGAAAGAACAAAACAACAGAAGAATATTTAATGGGCAGTAGAAAAATGCAAGTACTACCAATTGCTGTATCATTGATTGCAAGGTAAGTGGTATGAAATTTAAATCTTTGTGTCAAACATTTTGTTGTCATATGTGGAAGAAGAAAATTAATACTTTTTCGTCATCCTTTTTGCTTAAGGTTCTTACGAGTCATCAGAAATACACATGACATGAAATTTTATTATTATTATAGAGGATTATGGCATTATAAGTTTGTCAAAAAAATAATGTCAAGTGTGTCAAAAAATGATTTCATTTATTTTTGTAGCCAATTTTTTGGCAAAAAAAATGAAGCTGTTTTTATGACGTAAATGTAATTGAAAATAAAATTGGGCAAGGAAATTTTTGAATTTGTTATAGTTTTTGAAATATTTTTAGAATTTTGAAAAAAGTTTGTATTATTGATTTTGTAATAATTTTTGCAATATTTCTAGAATTTCGGAAAAAGTTTTAATTTTTGATTTTGTAAGAATTTTCGTAATATATTTAGAATTTTGAAAGATTTAAAATTTTTGATTTTATTATAATTTTTGGAATTTTGAAAAAAATTTCAATTTTTGATTTTGTAATGATTTTTTCAATACTATTAGAATTTTGGAAAAGTTTGAATTTTTAAGAGTTTTTGGAATATAATTGGAATTTAGAAAAAGTTTAAATATTTGATTTTATTCTAATTTTTGGAATATTTTTGGAATATAGAAAAAAGTTTGATTTTATTTAATTTTTACAAAATTTTTGGAATTTTGAAAGAAATATGAATTTGTGATTTTGTAATATTTTCTCGAAACGCTAAATGGAGAGGTTTTTGAGTAGTTTGCTGAGTGTATTATCTTTTCACTAAATTATGTTAATTTATGATCTGTTATAAATTTCCGGCATCGTATTGATGTTTCGTGCTAGTTTTGTAATAAATTTCTAAACAGAGATAAAAAAATACTTTTACTTTAATAAAGAGTTATGTTTGATATACATCACTGCCCAAAACTAAAAACCATGTCCTCATAAAAGTTTTTTGCCGAAAACTATATCAAAATCCTTAACCCAGACCGAAGTCTTGATATCTCAGAGTTGTGAGATTTCAGCCCCTCCATATTTTTATTTTGAATTAACGCAACATAAAAGAAAAATTTATTCACAACCTCTCTCTCTCTCTGGCGTTTACATCCCATGAAGGGATTTTGCCGTCTGTGCCACCAGCTTCCAATCATCTCGTTCCATGACCAGTTGACCCCAGTTTCGACATCCTATATCACGAAGGTCTTGGATGATGTCATCACGCCAGCGTTGTCTAGGTCTTCCTCTTCGACGAACACCAGCTGGTTGTTGTTGGGACGCTTTTTTTATCATTCTTTCCAATGGAGCCCTTTCTACATGACCAAACCATCTAATCCGGTTGGATTTAATGAATCCGATTACATCGCAGCCTCCAAGAAGCTGTCTTATTTCATGATTCATTCGGATTCTATACTGATTTTCAGCAACTTTACATGGACCATAAATTGTTCGTATGACTTTCCTCTCGAATGTTGATAGAATTCTACAATCGGCGGAAGTCAGTGTCCAGCTTTCACTTCCAAATGTAAGCACAGGTCGTATCAATGCTTTGTAAAGTGTGAGTTTACACGACCGCGAAATATGTTTTGATCGCAGAAGTTTTGAGTATGCGTAGAAAACTCTGTATGCGGCAGAGACACGGGCTTTGATATCTGCCTGCATGTCATTTGACGATGTTATTACAGACCCGAGGTATTTGAAGTTTTCCACGCGTTCCACTTCATAGTCGCCAGTATCCAGATTTCCGGGAGGTATGTTCTTAGATGTTGTTAACACTTTAGTTTTGCTGGTGTTGATGCATAATCCAAGCCGTTTAGCATTTCTTTCAAGCTGAGAGAGACTATCCTTAATATCGCTTGCTCTACGTCCAAGAAGCACAATATCATCTGCGTAGCCAAGAACTTGACTAGATTTGTTATATATGCAGTTTTGTGTCTCAATTCGGCTTTTTCTTATCGCGTACTCCAGCGCCAAATTAAATAGTATGGGCGCGAGTGCATCACCTTGTCGAACACCTGATGTTATATCGAAAGGATCAGAAACTGACCCTTCGATTACTATTCTACAATTTGATCCCGATGTTGTGAGTTTACACAGAGAAACAAGTTTCTCTGGGATACCAAGGCATATGAGTGCGGACCAGAGGTTGTCGCGGATGATACTATCATATGCTTGCCTGAAATCAACGTAGAGCTGGTGAATGCTGATGTTGTACTCCCAACATTTTTCCAGAATCATCCTTAATGTAAAACATTGATCTGTGGTTGAGCGGTTGGGACGAAAACCACACTGATAGTCACCGATGATAGATTCGGCGAACGGGATGAGTCGAGCAAGTACAACATTAGCTAGTATTTTATATGCAGTGTTCAACAGTGCGATGCCACGATAATTTTCACACTTTAAACGGTCACCTTTTTTATGTAGCGGAACAATGAGAGCTGTTTTCCATTCATCAGGTAGTTCTTCTTGGTCCCAGATTGCAAGAATCAGATCGTATATACGTGAGACCAGAGCTGCTCCTCCATTTTTCAGAAGTTCTGCGGGAATTCCATCGAAACCTGGTGATTTGCCATTTTTCAGTTTTTTAATGGCAGCTTCCACTTATTCACAACCATATTTCTTTATTATTCTCGTTGCTGGTTAGTGTATATTTAAAATGTCATCAAATTGTGCAGTATGCAAAATTAAAATTGATAGACTAGATCAAAAAGCAGACTGTGGTATATGCAAAAATTATTTTCATGGAAGTTGTGTAAATTTAACTAGTGTTGAATTGGATTATATAGCTAAATAAAGGAAAAAATATAATTGTATCCATTGTCTAAAAAATACACGCAGTGACAATTTTGTGGGTGAAAGTGATAGTGGTTTGTCTATAATCTCTCGTATAGAGGATCCTCGACTGGAAGATGTTATACAAATGATTAATGATTTAACCATACAATAAAACAAAACTATAAGAGCCTAATGACTCGAATAGACTCTCTATATACTAAATTCAAAATAATCGATGACTTAGTCGTGGAAAATAAAAAACTAAAGGAAGATATGTACGACCTTCATGATCAATATAACGACCTTCATATACGTTGTAATGACAATCAGCAAGAACATTTACAAAAGGTGGTCGAAATTAGTGGCATTCCAGTGAGCTCGGAAATAACCTCACAAAAGTTGCACAACAAGTTTTTTCATCAGCCTTAAAAATTGATGTGCCAGATTCAGCTTTTGATTTTTGTTTTAAGAGAATAATTAAGTCAAAATACTCTCAATCACCTTATCCTGAGCAAAAAACTCAAAGTTTAAATTCAGAAAGTTACTGGTCATCTCTAGCATTGTCAACCGCAGGAACTTCATCTGCAACTGCAAATACAGGGAATAAATCATCTCCTCTTTTGCTATTGAGTGCTAAATTTAGCAACAGAACGATGGAAAACATAATCATTCATGAAGTTTATTGTAGAAATAAATCCAAAAAGCCGATTTTCGCTAACGAATGTGGATTCAGTTGAAGGAATAGACTGTATATTAACAAAAGCTTGTGTTATCAATGACGTAAACTTCTAGCTGCAGCAAAAACTGCGAAGAAAGAAAAACATTATATTATACGTCTGGACCCGAAAGGGACAAATAATGATGCGCAAGCAAGATGGAAGTGTGATAAAAATAATAAAGTCAACGAAAGACCTTGAAAGTTTAAGTACAATTTAATTATTCTGTTATTTTAATTTTTTCTGATTTAAATGAATAATAGGTTATTAAATTTTCAAGGTCAAAAAAATAATAATAATAATTTTTTATCACATTTTTTATATTTCGGGTTGCAAAATTCTCATTCAAATGAAATAGCATCTTATTTCTTTCTCATTCATCAACACATTGGGAGCTTACTCAAAGGCAGACTATTTATATGCTCACCTTGGAACTTATACTAACCTGCCTCAAATGATATTTCTAACAGAAATATGGATAAAAAGCGAGGAACTGAAGTCATACAATATACCAAAATACAATAGGCAAGATTTGGAATGTCAGGTAGATTGTTTTAAATTTTTAAGCGCAGACATTTTAAAAGTTGTTTTTCGGATTAATAATATCGATTGGTGCATTTTGTGCATTTACCGATTTAATTTTGTGGACACCAAAGTTTTTGAGTTGTAGAGTTGGATTGTATCTGAGTTTTTGAGTTTTTGTTGATGAGATGAAAAAAACGAAATACTGTTCAAATTAAGGTTATTTTAAGCCGTTAAGTCCTTAACTTACATCGAATGCACCCATGTGTCGGCAAAGCAGAGCAAAAGACATTAAATTTCTAATGACATTGAGAAAAGGTCACAAGAGCTTAATTCTCATGTAAATGTTTTTACTGCTATAGCTTATTCATATAGACTGAGAGCTAGTGAACCCTTTGGGTAACGGTCGTTCTGTAAGGCTAGAATTTTTCTTAGTGATAAGTCATGAAATGTGAAGTACGGAAACCACCTGGCAGGCATCAGCCGTGCACGTCATCCCCTATATGTTTGAAAGTGTAAAAAAAATTAAAAAAAAAACTTCCTCCTGTAGGCTTGAAATTTTTATATGATTTAGCTCATTTATTGTAGAGTACAAAAAAATTGACAGGCGATTTTGACGAGCACAAGTATCTGCCAGGCGAATCAAAAGGTGTTACAACCTGCCGGCCGGCCGTCACAACTCACAACCGACGAAATTTAGAAAACCGCTCAACGGATTTCAAAACTTTTTTGCTAAAAATAAGTTTACTCAATCGTATGAGCCGAAAGGACGATGTGTTCGATAACTGTCCTGGAAGTGTGTCAAAAAAATCGTCAAGTGTGTCAAAACAAGGAAATTTACATATTTTTTGCTTAAAAACGTTCATTTTAAGTGATTACGGATAGAAACATTGAATTTGAAGAAATCTTGATGGTCGGGATTGGTATGTGAGACCAAAAACTAGATTATGGCATTAAAAGTTTGTCAAAAAAGTGTTGTCAAGTGTGTCAAAAGAAAGATTTTTATTCATTATTTTACCCAAGCTTTTGGAAAAAAATAAAATTAATTATTTGTATGGCATGAAATTTGATTATTATTATTGAGAATTATGGCATTATAAGTTTGTCAAAAAAATGTTGTCAAGTGTGTCAAAAGAAAGATTTTACTTCGGTTTATTTATTTTTTTACCCAATTTTTAGAAAAAATAAAATTAATCATTTGTTAGACATGCAATTGTATTACTATTATTGAGAATTATGGCATTCTAAGTTTGTCAAAAAAATGTTCTCAAGTACAAAAAAATTAGCTGTTTGTATGACGTAAATGTGGCATGGAAAATTTTTGAACTTGTTATAGTTTTTGAAATATTTTTGGAATTTTGAACAAAGTTTGTATTTTTGATGTTGTAATAATTTTTGGAATTTTGAAAAATGTTTTAATATTTGATATTGTTATAATTTTTGCAATATTTGTAGAATTTCGGAAAAAGTTTATATATTTGAATTTTTAAGAATTTTTGGAATATTATTAGAATTTAGAAAAAGTTTAAATATTTGATTTTATTCTAATTATTGGAATAGATTTAGAATTTTGAAAAAAGTTTGATTTTAATTAATTTTTACAATATTATTGGAATTGTGAAAGAAATATGAATTTGTGATTTTGTAATATTTTCGCGAAACGCTAAATGGAGAGGTTTTTGAGTAGTTTGCTGATTGTATCATCTTTTCACTAAATTTTGTTAATTTATGATCTGTTATAATTTTCCGGCAACGTATTGATGTTTCGTGTTAGTTTTGTAATAAATCTCTAAACAGAGATAAAAAAATACATGTATTAAACAAAGAGTTTTATAATTTTTTCTTTTGTATTTCCTCAATTAAAACCCCGTTTTCAATTTATATTAATACTTGTTATTTAATTGATCAATATATTTCAGGCTAGGCCCATCTTGAGGATCGTTATATAAAAAATAGCAATTATATCAAAATTGATATAAAATAATTAAATGACATTTATATAAAACAAAGTTTGATATATAAACCATGTGTAAGATAGCTATGTTAAAATAAACTTAAGAAATTCCTGAAGATGGGCCTAGCCTGAAATATATTGATCAATTAAATAACAAGTATTAATATAAATTGAAAACGGGGTTTTAATTGAGGAATTACAAAAGAAAAAATTAATAACTATACTCCCGGCGAAATAAACTTACAATATGAAAGAGTTTTATGTTTGATATACATCGCTGACCAAAACTAAAAACAATGTCCTCATAAAAGTTGTTTGCCGAAAACTATATCAAAATCCTCAACCAAAACCGATATCTCAGAGCTTGAGATTTTAACCCCTCCATATTTTATATATATGTAAAAAAACATATATATAAATTCAAACATCATATATATTCATATTCAAACATCTAGTGTGCATCGCATCGGACGTGTTTGTTTTTTTTTCCGTTCACAATTTTCAATTTTTGTATTTGATATTAAAATAAATTTATATTTAATATTTTGTCTAATTATCCAATTTTAAACGTATATTATATGTTGGTTTTAATCATAAATGATTAATTAAAATGTTATGCATACATTGTTCATCTAACATTACAAGAAAAAAATCTGGATTAAGCTGTTGCGTATGCGAAAATAGTTTTCATTCTAAATGTTTGAGCTTAACTAAAGATCAATTTGATCTTATAACTTCTGGTGCAATTAATGGTTGGATCTGCAGCACATGCATACCATTAAAATCAAGAAAATCAATTGCAGTTCCTGTTCCAACTGTGGTTTCTGATGAATCTCAGAATGAAGCACATGATATAAAAACTGTGCTTACTAAAGTTAAAATGGATTTAGATGCAATAACTATTTCAAACAAATTATTTCAAGAAACTGTTGATTCATTCTCCAACCTAATTGACGGCTTCAATATTAAACTGGAGAATTTGGAGAAGAGAATGAAAATTCTTGAGCATACTGTGAGTGTTAATAAGAGTAATATCGCTGGATGATAATGAACGCAGTTTTGACCTTGTTGTTCATGGCATTCCTTTTAAAGCTGATGAAGATTTATCTTATATTAAACAAAAACTTCTAGCTTACTATGAAGTTTCTTCAACTTCTAATAATATAAAAAGTATTTCAAGGTCTCTTAAAAGGAACTTGACCACTATTCCTGTAATTATATTAAAATGTGACGATATTTCGACAAAACAAAAAATTTTGGATGGCTTCAAAGCTAAAAAAGTTTCAATGAAAAGAAACAGTATTATAAGTGATATTGGCTATGATTTATCATTTGATAATGGTCGTAACAACTTCTACATTACCGAATATCTTAACCCATACAAGCAACAACTACTTTTGAAAGCCAGAGAGTTATTAACTGATAAACTAGCTAAATATGTATGGGTTCAGAATGGCGATATCCTGGTAAGAAAGTTCGATAATGATAAAATCACTAAAATTACATCTGCTGAAATAATTCAATTTTTACGAGATAATTAATTTATTTCCTTTTTTTAATATTATTTAGTTTAGTGTTATTTTATTTCATTTTATTCATTATATACATAGTTTTTTATAATGTTATTATCAATTTACTACCAAAATGTTAATGGTCTTAGAAGCAAAACAAATGATTTTTTTAAAAACTTACTTGCGTCTAATTATGATGTAATATGTCTTACTGAAACATACATAAATGATAACATTTCTGATAATGAATTATTTTCTAATCAATACACTGTTTATAGAAGGGATAGAGATCTTAATCTTTTTCCTAATAAAAAAGATGGTGGGGGTTGTTTGATAGCAATTAATTCCAAGTTTCAAAGCTTTCGTTTACCAATATGGGAAGTTTATTTGGAGGAAATATGGGTATGTCTTAAGTTTAAACACAAAAAATTATATTTGAACGTACCTTATATTTATCCTAATGCAACTATCTTGGATTATGATGGTTATTTTGAAAATATCAACAATATTATAAATACACACAAAATTGATTCTAACTTTCTTATTGTTGGTGACTTCAGTATACCTAATATTAAGTGGTCATTTGTTGCTGATATCTTGGAACCAAGCCTTTTAAGTGTCACTAGACCAGCTCAAGCACTTATCGAAACATTGAGTTTCACTGATATTACACAATTCAATCATTTAACTAACAAATCTAATCGAATTTTAGACCTGGTTTTATCCAATTTGCATGTAAGCAATGTTACGGTAAGCAATCCTACGGATGTGTTATCAAAAATTGATCAACATCATCCACCAATTGAAATTTCAATAAAACTTAAAAAATTTGATCTCTTAAAAGCCGATGAATCTGTACGCTTTAATTTTTACAAAGGAAATTATGATGAAATTAACGTAGCTCTATCTGAAATTAATTGGTGTCACATATTTGGCAATAAAGATGTTGATCAGTCAGTTGATGCTTTTTATGATGTTCTTTATCAGTTAATCAATCAATTTGTCCCTAAATTCAAAATTAAGTCTAGTAAATATCCCATCTGGTATTCAAAAAGTTTGTTAAAAATGATTGAATTTAAAAATCTAATTCATAAAAAGTTTAAAAAAACTGGTGATCTTGATTACTACAATATGTTTTCTTCTTTGCGGAGCTCTGTTAAAAGGGAAATTAATGTATGTTATGCAAATTATTTAAGTGATATTGAAAGTTCCATTTCGTCAGATCCTAAAAAGTTTTGGTCTTTTACAAAAAAATTAAAAAAAACTAATGCTATCCCAGCGTCAATGCGTTTTAAAAACAATATAGAAAGTTCAACCAAAGGAATTTGTGATCTTTTTGCGACTTATTTTCAATCTGTGTACACCAGTACCCATCTTAATTCCACACCAACATTTGCAATAAGTGATATCTCTTTGGAAGATTCTTTATTTTCTGTAACGGAAGAAGAAGTACTAGCGGTATTAAATAAACTTGATCTAAATAAAGGTTTTGGAGCTGATCTAATTCCTCCTATTTTCTTAAAAAACACTTCTGCATTGATCTGTCAGCCATTAACCATTCTATTTAATAAGTCTTTTGAAAATAATGTTTTTCCTATTAGATGGAAAATAGCTAAAATCATTCCAATTTTGAAAACTGGTGACAGTACTGATGTAGAAAATTATAGACCAATTGCAACATTGAATTGTTTCAGCAAAATTCTTAGACTTGGACCTTTGGTACTAAAATTTATATATATAAAAAAATTAAGAGGATTTAAATTAACACCGCGGGACGCAATTTGTCCCAACACGAATGATGAGATTTGGGAATCTCTTATGCGCACTATTTAGCCTATCATTTCAACAACCATTTTACAATAAGATAAACGAACATGATAATAGTAATAATAAAAATGAATTTAAATCAAAAAACCCTAACCTTGTCAGTGTTGATTGGTGAACCAACACTGTGGTCATTCCTCCTATAGATATTTCACCAATGCTTCGATGTATGTATTTTTCCAATGTATATAATTTTCCAGTGATTCCAATATATATATGATCTGCCAATGATTCCAATGTATATAATTTACCAATTTTTAGCGACCTTAAACCAATCCAATTTTCAACGTGATTTCCTTTTTAATCTGTTTTCCAAAACAAAACAATGCCATCCACTTCAATCCTTAAAATTTTATTTTGATGTGGTTTCATTAGATTATACTTCGTCCAAAAACCAAAATCCGGGTAGCCCAAATTGTAATAATAATAACAATAACTGATGACGACGTATAAATATTTTTAAATGGTTTTCCTCTTCTTTTAATATAAGTGGATGTAATTTACTAAGGTTTCCCTTGTTGTAATTAAAACAAAATTATTAAATCACAACCTGCTTGATAGCCAAGTCGACATACGAAAATATTATTTATTTTCCTCATTAAATAGTTACCACAACAATTTTAGGAATTTACTTTTAAAACAATGATTTGATTAACTTTTTCTATTATATTTTTTTTTGATTTTCTTTAATTGAAAACAAATGTTAAAAGATACAAAATTAAACATGGAAAAAAGAATGCTTTTTAATCAAATATCAAACTTCGAGTGACTTTTAACAAAAATGTGTTTTTCTTTTTCAGACATTTTATAAAAAAAAATGAGAAACGAAGATTGAGCAAAACTGAGTAATAAATCTCTGTTCGTTAAAATTGAAAATAAAATTGGTGCGTTCGTTTATTTTTATAATTGTAATTCGAAATTGAACTGACCGTTGGAAAATTTGAAATTATTATTAATGTAACAAAAATGAACTTAAATTATGGAAATAAATTTTTTATTGAATTGGAAAAAGAAGATGAATTGGTTTTATTATTGTTTAGGCGAATATCACGGACGTTACACCATGAATTCAAGGTAAAAATCAAGATATCTACCCTTGAAATCACAAAAACGTCGTCACCCCCTCTACGTCAGAAACCATCGAACTACTTCCCCCTATTAAACTGTATCTGGGATCGAGATACCCACAGTCACTGGCGTCAAGACCGATGACCGGTTCCAACACTCATGAGGTCCTTAGGAACTTCACTGAGTATTGAGACCGACCATCCATCCGAACGTCAGCACCATGGACACCCCGATACAACCAGTAATATATGATACTGTAGATGTTAACCCCAGAGACGACAACCAGCCAGAGGAACGACCCTACCTAACGAAAAGACATCATTCCCTGATGTCTTTCGCGTGATGGACTCCAAGATTCTTACCGCTCATATCTGTGCACTCATAGAGTACATTTCCAATCTTAGTCTTAATCATCGCAGGTAAGAACTTTGGAGCCAATTTTGCCGAGAATTTTTTTGTAGCGTCACTCAAATGATGTTGCCGTACAAACACACGTTGTTGTGGTTGAAAAGTCCGTAGTTTAGATCGCAGGTTGTACTGATGTTGCGACTTTTTGAAGGCTGCTTTTAAATTTAGTTGAACCCGGTTCCTGAGCATAGTCAAATGATCAGAGCGTTCTAATTCCTCACCAGCATCTTCACCAAGCTGGTGTAGTGATCTCAACAATTGGTAAGTATTTCCATCCGATATTGGATGTTGACCAAATAATAGATAGTACGGTGAATACTTGGTAGCAGAATGTACTGCAGCCCGCAGTGCATATGCGATTTCACCAATTTGTGAGTCCCACTTGGTATGTTGACCTTTAATGAACGCTCGAATTGCTGCTAGAACTGACCTATTGACCCGCTCTGACGCGTTACTTTGAGGACTATAGACACCGGTCCTAATGTGTTTAATGCCGAAATCTGACAAAAGATTTTGAAAGTTCCTACAAGTGAACTGTTTGCCATTGTCACTGTGCAGAAACTCTGGTACCCCATATGTAAGAAACACTTCATTCCTTAGAAAAGCATTCACCTTCGGTGAAGTTGCGTTTCTAAGTGGTTTCAGTAGTACAAACTTCGTAGCATGATCCAGAACTATCAGCAATACCGTATTCCCAAGTGTAGAACGAGGGTACGGTCCCAAAAAATCTATATAGACTCTCTGCCATGGACGTGCTGTTTCGAATTGATATTGCATCGGAGGACGCAATATCTGATTCGTGGCTTTTGTTTGTTTACATGTGTCGCAGGACACAACATAGTTGTGTACCTGTGACGCCATGCCCGGCCAATAATAAAGACGTCGAAGTAATTCTAAAGTCTTTTTAACACCTCCATGAGCAGCAGTACTATCATCATGATGTTTCTGAATCATGTTGGAAGTCATCGGTTTTGGTACCCAGAGTTTCCACACAGGAACATCGTTGGGTATTGCATCAGGTCTTGGCTCAATACGTATGTATAGCTTATCATCCACGACTTTAACTGATGGAAAGTCCTTTGGAGATGATTGAACTTTAGCTATCATATCCGTATATTCCTTGTGCCGATAACCCTCATTGTCGATTTTAATCTCATTAATGTGATGTACTAATGCTTCCGTCAATTCTTCGTGTGTATCGTCATAAAGACGAGATAGAGCATCAGGGACTATATTTTGGGTACCTTTTTGGTGGACAATGGTAAAATCCATATGTTGGAGTTTTAGGCTCCACCTAGCCAGACGACCACTCAAGTCTTTCTGTGACATAAGCCACTTCAGACTTGAGTGATCAGTCACAATTGTAAATCGGTGACCTTCAACATAGCCCCTGAATTTCTTCACACTCAGAATTGCCGCAAGACATTCAAGCTCAGAAACAGAATAGTTTCGTTGAGCTTTATTAAGTTTTTTCGACATGAAGGCTATCGGACACTCTTGTCCGTCTTCGTCGATCTGATACAGTACACTACCTATCCCTGTCAGACTCGCATCGCATCTAATAAAGAACTCTTTATTATAATCAGGGTTTACTAATACCGGTGCTGTAGTCAGCAATCGTTTTAAATTTTCGAAAGCAGCTTGCGCTTCCAATGTCCATTTCAATTTCCCAGAACTTTTCTTTAATAAATCTGTAATCGGTGATACCACGCTTGCATAATTTGGTATGAAACGTTGGTACCAACCAGCCATTCCCAATAGTCTACGTATTTGTTTCACTGTTGACGGAGCTGGATACTCAGCAACAGCTCTTACCTTGTCAGGGTCTGTTCGAAGACCATCTTCACCAACCAAAAATCCCAAGTATTTCACCTCTCTCAGAACAAATTTACTTTTCTTGAGGTTTATGGTTAACCCAGCCGCTCTTAACAATGAAGAGACTTTGGACAGCAATTCCATATGTTCCTGGAACGTGGAAGAGACTACCAATAGATCATCTAAATAAACAAAGACATTTTCGTGATATTGATGTGGTATCACTTTGTGCATTAGCCGACACATTGTCTGGGGAGCATTGCACAATCCAAAGGGCATAACCCGGAATTGATACAATGGACGACCAGGCACTGTGAAGGCTGTCTTGTCTCTAGATGCTTCTGCCAGAGGAATCTGCCAGAAAGCATCTTTGAGATCAATACTTGAAATGTACTTTGTGCTATTTAGACGACCTAGTAAGCCATCAATCAAGGGAAGTGGGTAAGCGTCCTTTTTCGTTAGTGAATTGACACGACGGCTATCAATACATAATCTGTTTTTACCAGATTCTTTTTGTACCAACACCACTGGCGAGCACCAAGAACTGTTACTCTCTTCGATCACGCCCATTTGAAGCATTCGGTCAAGTTCAGCATAGACCTTTAGTTGAACAGCCGGCGATGTGGGATAATGCCTCTGTTTAACAGGTGCATTATCACCAACATCGATGACATGTTCAACCAAAGAAGTCTTTCCGAGTCCAGACACTTCAAATGACGGGAAAGAATCCTTGATCATATCCAGTTCTCGTTGCTGGTCAGTGGTGAGGTTATGTATATTTAAATTTTGTGGCTCTGTACGAGTCAGTTCACTAACAAATGAAGGAACAATACCAAATTTCTCCCAGAAATCTATGCCCAGGTAGAGCTCTTCTCGTAAACCAGGGACTATATGGAACCGCATTGGTTTAGTGGAGCCATTCACAGTTATTGGAACTTCTATGTAGCCTAAAATTTTATTTGCAGTACCATCCGCCGTACGAATACACGAAGTGTACTTACGGTAGGTTGTACCTGATGATTCCAATAATTCCAAGGAATTTCTTCCAAGTATAGTGATTGACGCTCCACTATCCAATAGTCCTGAAATATGTTTGTCCAAAATTCTTATTGTCAATCGCGGCCGAGGATCCTTTGTTTCTGAAAGGATAGATGAAATACAAGCTTTACGAAATAATTTCCTCATCCTCCAATATCTGATGTTACGTTCCAGACGTCTAAAATACGTTCGATGTAATGATGGGAAATTAAATGTATTCGATGATTTTATTCTGGTTTCCTGAGTGGTGGTCGATCGTCCTGCGTTGCTACATCTCTCGTCGTTTTCTTCGGGCTCATTGGATGTTGAACCGAGGGTACCATCCCCGAAGCATGTACTCTCGGACGGTAGTTTACCGACGGGTGACAATATGAACAATTTGCGTAAATAACGTCCGGTTTGTTACATTTCCAGCAGTGCAATTTTATCCGATTCTTAGAGCAATCAGGAGCTCGATGACCATTTACTCCACATCTGAAGCACACTATTGGTTGTCTGGATATTGATGGACCAGGTTGACTGTTGTCAAATGTTATGCTAGGTCGTTGCAATATCCGTCTCTGTGTTGAATCCACCGCATCAATATATCCATGTTGTTCTGCTCCAGCATCCACCTCATAGTCATCCATTTGTTGTACCTCGCTAATTCTTAAATTTGATGTTCTGGTTGGAACTGGTGTGGACCACAAACGTTCAAACTTCTGACATAGAGTCCGAAGTTCATCAATAGAATGTATTGTTGCTGCAAGTGTAGCATTTTTAAGCTCCACACTCAGTCCCTCCCGAGCAATCTCTAGCATTTCTCGGTCAGCAAATGGACGTGCTAAACGACGGTTTAACGAACCAATCTCCACCAGATATTCGTATACGCTCTCCTTTGACTTTTGTTTGCGGTTCAGAAGAACGCGCAAGATCGCCTTATCATCAGTGAGCGTACCGAAGGTCTGTAGGAGTCCCTCCCTTAGCACTGGGTAAGTCACCACCTCATATTCATGAGTTAAATTCAAATAGTATCTGTCGGCCGCTGCTTTCAGATACCGTGGTATGATAGACCTAAGGTCGTCCCATGACACACGGTCTCTTCTGGCAGCCGCCTCCACTCTATGAATAAACTCATGAACATCAGGAGAGTGACCATCCCCTGTGAAGGTTGGAACCCAATTTGAGTCATAACGACTCAAATTGTTCCCACGGACCCCTCGGTACTCCACTGGTGCTAACGCTGGAGCCGCGTCACGCCATACCTGAGGAGGTTGGTTGTATGGTGGTGGTGCTGTAAGTGGAGCTGGTGGATATATTGGTGGTAGTTGTACCTGTGGTACTGATGGATAATTTAATTGTGGTTGTACCAATGCTGGATTGTTATGTGTATGTTCAGATGGGAGTGATGGACCCAATTGTGGTATTGCAAAGTCCTCGGCTCTCAAACCCGATTGCTGGAAATAAGCCGGTGGTGCTTGATCTGACCGTCTCTGTTGTTGCTGGTTTGGACGATTCAGACTATGTATTGTTTCCGATATTGGCCGTACTGGGATCGGTGTGGATCTCTCATCTGGTTGAAAGGCAGGTGAAGCAGAAGGAGCAGATAACACTCCTGGTTTACTCTGCATAATTGGACGTGTTGATAATGATCCTATTATACTCCAAGCGCGTGACAATTGTGAGATAGCGTAGGTGCGGGCTTCTTGCAAGTCATTGCGAGGACCCAACCTATTCATCCTACCCGTATAATGTAACACTCGATTCGCCAAACCATCCAAGAGGGTCTGATCAATCGGTGACTGAAGTCGTCGTACTTGATTTAGAATAAGTTGTGCTGCCTGCACCACCATTTGAGATTCCTCTATCAAATCTCTCGCATGAGACACTGTTATTGGAACTGACCCATGATCTACATGGTTTCGCAGTTCCTCTGCCCAATCGGCCCCCCCGAAATTCACACCCCGAACCAAACATTCGACCAGTAGTTCGCTGGGTTCTAGACCATAGAACGGATGGTCAACGTCTATTTGGTTTGACATTTTGATGGTAAAACCCGAAAAATTATTTACTCGCAAACGACAACAATATCAAAACCAATTCCCCCGAAAAAAATATAGTTAGTACGATGGAAAATGAAAATGAAAAACGCAGAAACGGAAAAAAACAACGAACGTCCAATTCAAAAAAAAAACCACAAAAAATATTGTAAAAACCAAATTTACTAAAAGAACGAACGAACTTATGGTTACACTCAATGTTACTTCACCTTTCACAAAAATTCCTAAAATATTGTATATGTGAAATATAATTTATTTATTAAATTTCAGATATGCTGAAATTTAAAATGACAAGTACCTAAAATTATTTATTGACGATAGCACCCCTAGGGGAAAATATTTATTTATTTAAATTTAAAAAATAAAAATATTTAAAAAAAATGCTTATTTATTGGATGCACCGTCTTACCTTCAAAATATTTATTTATTTTTTTAAAAAAAAATAAAAATATTTATTTATCTCTTGAAGTACTCGCTTATTTAAGAAAAAATTGTATTTACTTAAAATTATTTTCCTAAAAATTTAATTTATTTAATAAAAATTTTTATTTATTTATTCTCAAAAATTTATTGTTTTGATTTAATTTATTTTTTTATTTATTTATTTATTTAATATATAGATAAGAGATTCCCAAATTCAGATTCATCTGGAGACAACATAAAAGCAAGTATGGTTACAATATCCATTTTATTTAGTATTTGAATTATCGCGTTCGCGAGCCCACTCCAACAATGCATGTGAGAACTGGCTAGAAAAGCCCCTAACGACCAGATTCTACAGACCAGTTTCTCCCCAACCTAACAAAAACAATCGCAACTGTCACGATTAGACCCTAGGCCCATTTCTACTGACCCAGCTGCGGTTGTTCTACCTAAAAATAAATTACCATTAAACTAATGCCAAAGTTGAAGAAAGCTCCCGAACACCAGACTTCAAACCCCAACTCCATGAAAATTGTCTATTGCAAGCTAAATGTAAAAGTGGAAAAAATTTTGAAGTTGTGTGAGGTGAAGCCTCGATCTTGATAAAAAAATAAATTGGTTCTCCTCTTCATTTCATTGAAGAAGCTTCTGTGCAGGGAATGGTACTACTGGTTTGCACCTAAGTACAGACCAGCAGTAGTCATCCTCTTATCACCAGAAAACTCCTTCTGAAATGAAGAGAAGAAACCAATGAACTTCGATCGCATGTCCATAATGGACAGAGGCGATCTAAGAACATAATTATGTTAAGGAGATAAGCTCCATGGATCCTTTATTAGAGGTACCGCTGGGAAAATTTATTAATTACACACTTGTAAACATTATACAACATCAAAAAAAATTACCAACCAAAAAAAACATTCAATTAATTCTAACAAACGCTCAACTGTAGTGGAATGTACAATATTTTCATCGAAATTAAAAATAGTTCGAATCTACTACAACCAAAACAAGATTTTCACCGATTATAGCCATTAGTGGTAAAGAAATTAAAATCATGTGTGTATTTCACGCAGCCAAAATGCATCGTTAAAACGAGCATCAGATTCGAGATCTAATTTATTAATGTATAAATATTTGCCACCGCTACACACAAAAAGTTCAAATGCCAAATCGTTTCACCGGTTTGGTTTCTAAATTTCATCTCGCCAAGAAATAAAATTTTCCGATCTTGTAACATAACATTCTACTCAATCCACTACAACCGCTTCCTATATACAAAATATGTACAAATATGTACAATTCTACAACAATTAACCTACTATATACAACTATTTACAATTAAGACTACAATAGTACCACCAAAAAAAAATTTAAAAAAAAATGTGGACCCAAATCGGTTTTTTTTTCAAATAAAAATTATTTTCCACCTGCACACAATTAGTTCTACTGGTCTGGAGAGAGGGAACTCTCCTCGACCAGCCATTCTGCATATAAATGCATGGCCGAGAGGAATTCCTCCTCCTCCCTCTTGAAGATCTGCCTCTGCATATATCTGATCCTCTTCTTCAGAGCACTATTGCCATAGCGCCACCTCATCTTCCATCCAGACCTATTGCGAACTGGTCCCCACACTGAAGGTCTCTTTGCCGCGAGAGGTTCCTCCCTCCTGTGATTAGTCTCGAAGACGACGTTCCCTTCAGCCAATGTCTCCGCATACGCGTGCATGGCTGAAAGAAACTCCGTCTCCTCGACTAACCACTCCGCTTTCTGCTTCCTTCTCCTTTCCTTCTTTTGAACCCACCTTCTTCTATCTCTCTCCAGCTTCCTCTTCCTCTTCCTGTCCAATATCTGGAACACCCGTTCCAGTAGTTCCTCTACCATAGCTACTCCTACATCAACATCTTCTTCTGCCACTACTTCTACTCCCCGAACTACCAACTCCTGATCACCCCACGGTCGACTCTTCCGACGCACAGGTATGTGGTACCGACCCATCTTTACTACACCAGCCTCCTTCCCAATGGCCTTCAGATGGCGAACCCCATTAAAAATAGATCGGGTTACCACACACCTGCTGTCCTTCACAGACCCTTGCCGTTTAATCGTGTACATCTTAATAGATTAATAGAAGTATCTTAATCTAAATACTAGTGTAATGATTCGTTAAAAGTAAATTACAAAATAAACGAATTATTATGATGTTAATTAAATGGTAGAATTCCAATTTATATTTTACATGTATATTGTATTGTACAAAATCATTAATGGTATTCTTATCGTTGGTTCTACATACGAACTCCAAGTAAATATTTATATACAAATTTACATACGAACTTCAAGTAAATATTTATATACAAATTTACATACGAACTTCAAGTAAATATTTATATACAAAAAAAACCAATTCTTGAAGCACAATAGAACAACCTAACCAAATATCTGGTTTTTTAAAAAAAAATACAAGGAATCAACCCAAAACCGGTTTTACCAAAAATATTACAGTTCAAACCAACACTGGTTTTCACCAAACAAAATAATATTCCGGTTGCCAACGCCCAAACTGGTTGGCAACACCCTACTCCAAATATGAGAAAAAAAACCACACCAGGTTTATTAAATTACCGCGCCAAAAATAGCTCTCTGCTATTACTAAATTTACCGTATAAACACGGTTCTTTATTACAAAAAAAAAATTATATAAATCCAAGGGTTAAATAATTAACAGCTCCGACCTGTCTTTGTTTCGGAACGCCAGTTCTTAGACTTGGACCTTTGGTACTAAAATTTATATATATAAAAAAATTAAGAGGATTTAAATTAACACCGCGGGACGCAATTTGTCCCAACACGAATGATGAGATTTGGGAATCTCTTATGCGCACTATTTAGCCTATCATTTCAACAACCATTTTACAATAAGATAAACGAACATGATAATAGTAATAATAAAAATGAATTTAAATCAAAAAACCCTAACCTTGTCAGTGTTGATTGGTGAACCAACACTGTGGTCATTCCTCCTATAGATATTTCACCAATGCTTCGATGTATGTATTTTTCCAATGTATATAATTTTCCAGTGATTCCAATATATATATGATCTGCCAATGATTCCAATGTATATAATTTACCAATTTTTAGCGACCTTAAACCAATCCAATTTTCAACGTGATTTCCTTTTTAATCTGTTTTCCAAAACAAAACAATGCCATCCACTTCAATCCTTAAAATTTTATTTTGATGTGGTTTCATTAGATTATACTTCGTCCAAAAACCAAAATCCGGGTAGCCCAAATTGTAATAATAATAACAATAACTGATGACGACGTATAAATATTTTTAAATGGTTTTCCTCTTCTTTTAATATAAGTGGATGTAATTTACTAAGGTTTCCCTTGTTGTAATTAAAACAAAATTATTAAATCACAACCTGCTTGATAGCCAAGTCGACATACGAAAATATTATTTATTTTCCTCATTAAATAGTTACCACAACAATTTTAGGAATTTACTTTTAAAACAATGATTTGATTAACTTTTTCTATTATATTTTTTTTTGATTTTCTTTAATTGAAAACAAATGTTAAAAGATACAAAATTAAACATGGAAAAAAGAATGCTTTTTAATCAAATATCAAACTTCGAGTGACTTTTAACAAAAATGTGTTTTTCTTTTTCAGACATTTTATAAAAAAAAATGAGAAACGAAGATTGAGCAAAACTGAGTAATAAATCTCTGTTCGTTAAAATTGAAAATAAAATTGGTGCGTTCGTTTATTTTTATAATTGTAATTCGAAATTGAACTGACCGTTGGAAAATTTGAAATTATTATTAATGTAACAAAAATGAACTTAAATTATGGAAATAAATTTTTTATTGAATTGGAAAAAGAAGATGAATTGGTTTTATTATTGTTTAGGCGAATATCACGGACGTTACAAAATTTTCGAAAGAATTGTTCACAACAAACTGTTTGACTTTACTAATATTAATATTATTAAAAACCAACACGGGTTTTTTAAGAGTAGGTCAACTCTTACTAATATGCTTAACTATACGGAATATATTTATGAATCGCTTGACTCTGGCGCTGGTGTTGATGTCATATATATGGATTTTTCAAAGGCCTTTGATAAAGTTAACCATAATATTCTCCTTCAAAAATTACGTAGTTTCGGTCTGAATCTAAAGTTTATCAGGTGGGTTGAATCTTATCTAAAACAAAGATCTCAATTTGTATGCATTAATGACTATGAATCATTTTCTTTCTGTCCTCATTCGGGTGTACCACAAGGTTCAATCTTGGGGCCTTTATTGTTTATTTTGTTTATTAATGATATTAGCTTACGCTTGGATTGCAAAGCACTCCTTTTTGCTGATGATTTGAAAATATTTAAATCAATCAAATCCATAGCTGACTGTATAGTGCTTCAAAATGATCTTAATAAAATATATGAGTGGTGCAAAAGTAACGATCTATATCTCAACATTAATAAATGTTTTACCTTTAAGCTTAAGCCTAGATCTTTTCAATTACAATTTATTTATAATATTAACAATTTAACTCTATGCGAAAAAGAAAGTATTCGTGATTTAGGCATTATTATGGATAACAAATTAAAATTTAATATACATATTCAAGACATTGTTAACAAAGCTTTCAAAATGCTTGGTTTTGTTATGCGAGTGTGTTCAAATTTTCGTTCGTCTAAAACACTTATTACAATTTTTAATTCAATAGTTCGTTCTTCATTAGAATATATCTCGCCGGTCTGGAATCCAAAATATCAAACTCATATTGATCATATTGAGAGGGTTCAAAGGAAGTTTACTAGATTTCTGAACTTTAAATTAAGCTTCCCATATCAACCATACAAAGATAGATTAAAACGATATAATATATTATCATTGGAACAAAGACGTACTATTGCTGATCAAACAACCCTTTATAAAATTCTTAACCATAGTATTGAATCAGATTTGGCTAGTCTAATTCGTTTGAATACCACACCTTGTTATAATACTAGGCATTCGTACACTCTGTATTATAATACTTTTCTAACTAATCTAAGAGTTCATTCACCGTTAATTAGATTACAGTACAGCCACAACATTAAATTTAATCAAATCAATTTGTTTTGCTCTAACTTAGTCCAGTTTAAAAGAAGCCTTTTACAAATTGTTAAATTAAATTAAATTAATTTTATTTTCATATATATATTTTAAATTCTAATATTATTCATTTTATCTTGTGTTAAACATTCTTGGTTTATTACATTAACATTATCTTTTTATAAACTAAATTTAAACTTTTTATTGTAATTTTTTATATTATTTTTTAAATACTGTCTTTAATTTGTATTACTTTTAAATTTAAGCTTTTTACTGTAATTTTTTATATAATTTTTTAATATTGTCTTTAAATTGTATTATTTCTATACTAGCATGTTATTGGAAATATTTCCGTTTGCTAGTATTTAAATTGAAATAAATAAATAAATAAATAAATATGTTTAAGTAAGTGATTTAAAGAAAGTGGGCACAATGACAGGCGGTTCTGGCTAGCATAAGTCCTTGACAGGTGAGGGGAAAGATGCTCTGGAAGTGCGAGTAAGAGTCGTAATTTGAATTTAATTGTGCAATTAACAATACATACACTACAAACTCAAGTGTTTTATTTTAAAACACTTAAAGTGTTTAAATGCTTGTAGTCACTTTTTAAACATTTTAAAGTGTTTTATTTGATTAAACTACTTTAAGCGTTTAATACTAAAACACTTTAAGCGTTTAGTTTTAAAACATTTAATTTGTTTTGCATATAAAACATATTAAACGTTTTAATGTGTTTTAGATAAAATACATAAATAGATTAATAGTAAATATTGGTCCTTACCAAACTTGTATGCAGTGCAACATACCAACATACTAACTATAATGACAAAATTGAAATATTTATATTTTTTAAGATTAAATACATTGATTATATTGGATAAATCGAATACATTGAATAATTGCCATGCGAAAATAAAATATAATTTCATTATTTTGCACAAATTACTCTAAAAAATGAAGGTAAAATGCGATGCTGTTGAAAATGCAGTCCGTTTATTACAGTAATGTTCTATAAATACTGGCCGTTTGGAATATTCTTGGATCGCTATTTACGCCACTTGGATCGCTACGTTATCGCTATTCTATATTTCTATTCCTTCTGTTTTTTCAGAATTAATAAACAAAAAAATGGGTACACAGTTTAAGAAAATACTGCAATTTTTAATACAAGCTTTGCTATATATGGCTTATGTAAAGCAAGTTATTATTAAATTGCGAAGCATATGTTGCATTAAAACTAATTCTAATGCAAAACTACCAATTTTAGTACAAGTCTAACATCATAATTTATTTTGTATAGAAATGGTAGAAGTTTGAAAACAACTTGGTAGGCTAGAAGTTTGAAAACAACTTGCTTATGGGAAGACCATTAAATTTATCTTTAAATCAAGCTTTGCATTGTTTTATTAATGGAAACTTCCGTAGGACCTTTATGTTTAGCAATTTCCATTACATATTCAGCTTCTTTTTAACTGTGAAAAACGTATAGAACAATACTTTTTTACTATGACAATTGGCAGAAAGCCATTTCATATTTTGCTTATGATCGGGGAATCAACTTTATTTAAGATGGACAAAGCGTCGAACTCAAATTCAGTGAAATTTGCTGGAATACGACAGCTCTACAGTTTAATATTTGAATCGTAAAATGATGAGTCGCTGACATTGCTCTGATATAACGTGATACGTTTGTTGACTTATGTAGAAACAATTTGATTTTGAGCAGCCTCAGTCATCTATAATATGATTGTTTAAAATTGTCAAATAATCTAATTGCTACGCGTTAGTAATCAAATTCATTAGCAAGATTTTCCTTCGGAGTGATGTGTTATCACAAATAATTTACTAAATTAATTGTGGATTATGTGTCAATAGACACAAGTGACGACTAGTCATCTTCTTCTCGCCGATACGAGCTTGCTATTCAATACTAGTATGTCTAGAGTAAAACAAAACAGTGATCACTAGAGAAACTAATTGACTAAACCTGAATCTATTAAATATATGTTTATGTAAATTTTTTGTTTTCTTATACTTCGCTAGAAATGTAACCTAATTTTTGGTTTATATTAGCGTTGACATTTTTCGGTAGTTTATCTAGTCGACCCTGATGAGAATGATAAACTTTTTTAAAGTTTAAAATTTTCTCATTAGTTCAAAACTAGATCGGTCGAAAATTGTACGGATTGCAAAAAGTTTCATAATTTGCACCATAATTTTTTTTATTCAATATTATTTTAAATTTCTACTCCTGGAAGTCTTACCTATTCTTTCGCCACAATATCTTTGAAATCAAACTCTATAATGAAAACGGTGTTGATAATCAAAAAACATAAGTAACTCTTGCTTTGCTTGCATTGAATCGAAGTTATTGAATTTGGAAGTGATTGATTGAAAAAAAATGAAAAATTATAAAAAAAATTGTATAACAAAAATTTTGAAGGATAAATTTATTGAAATAGTGATTTGAAGGATTTAATTTTGAACATAATGAATTTACTTAGGCGCCAAGATTTTTTTATTTGATATAGAATCACTCACTTAAGCGAATAAAACCAAAAAGAGTTGTATATCAGCCCCGGGGTCCAAAATACAGCCCTTGGAAAAATGCAAATTTCGTTCCTACTCCCTGTAAATGCTCTTTTTAAAAAAAATTAGATATCTATTATCAAAATATAAAGATAAAGTTGTTGGGAATGCTTTTTCTTAATTTTCCAAAACAGTATTTTCAAATTTAAAAGATCATATTCCAAAGTGCCTGCAAAGTAATTTGGTACATAACTTTCTTTTAGAAATTTTGTGATTTTTTTCTCATGTAGCGCGTTTGCGGTGAATACTGGAAAAGAAAAATTGCCCAATACTCATTGTTTAACATCTTACTGATCTACAGTTAAATTGTATAATTTAATTGAAGAAAGCATTTTACGAAATATTGTGACAAAAAGTGAGGAAATAGACCTTTAATTATGTATAGTACAAACGAACAAACAAATACAAAAATTGGCTGTTCTGTACATATTGCGATATGCGCATGTGCGGAATTCAGTGTCTCGAATTAAAATATTAAAAAAACTTTTGGAGTCCCATGAAATGGACAAAAAAACGCATAAAATTAATAAATTACTATTGAAGTTCAAACAGTTATAATATAAAACCAAAAACTATAGTAAAAATATTAATGATTTTGTAGGTAATATAACAAAATTTTCATAATTAAAAATAATTATAATAAAAATAACGACGCCTATGTAAAAAAATTTCACAACAAACAAATGGTACGAACTAGGAGTAGAAATTTAACTAATATAATTGTTTTGTAAACAAATTTATCCCAAAATAAATAATGCATCTCGTTTTACTTTTTGTCTCATCTTTTATCTTTTGCTGCGTCCTATCTGTCAAAAATTCGCTGGCAAAAAAGTTCTACTATACCTTCACCGATTTGTTTACTTTTTTCTTTTTTAATAAACATATTATAAAAACCATTTACCAACTTTACTATTTAATGTATCAATTATTCCTTTAAAGAAATGGAGCATTCTTGAAATGGAAAAGAATGGAGAAATGGAGAAACTTTCGAAATTCAAACTATTTTTCATAATACATATTACATATCTTGTGACTAATTGAAAATAAAAAAGATTTCATTAAAACAAAAACTATGAATAACTTTAAAAAATCCCCTGAATGCATTCTACATTTTATTAAAATTACAAATAACTGAATATAATCTTCGTAATGACGTCACACGATATTTTATGATGAAGCTGTTTATCTGTTTTTGCAAGAGAAATATTCAAATATGTAGTAGTTTTTGTTTTTCTTTATTTTATTTCACTGGAAAGAAATTATAGAAAATAACGATCGAAAACCACTATTATATGATTTTTAGCACTGCCTGTCAAATATTTAATTGAATAATATTTATAAATATATAAATATTAAATAATATTTAATTTTCGTTTTAATATCGAAATGATAATAATTTGAACGAAATAGGAAAAGACAGTAGCAATTACTTTAAAAAACTACATCCGATCAATTTGAAATTCGTAAAACGAAATATTTATGAGTTTTATGTATTTATGAATAAAAAAACAACAATTTTAATGTTATTTAAAAAAAATTTAAAAAAAACAATAAAAAACATATACTAAGCAAGGATTCGAACTCGCAACCTTTAAATCATCAGTCGAACGCCCATATTGCAATATGAACGTTACGCTCGTAGTATAGGGATAGACTCACGGCAATTATATCGTCGCTTTAATAATGAAATGACGTATACGCAAAAGTATAGTTTCGAGATATTTGAGTTTAAAGTTTGATGTGCGCATGCATTTGCATGGACGTTAATTTATAATTTATTAATTTTTACCCCCAGTCATAAAATAATTCGAAAATGTAAAAACGTCAATTCAAAGATACCCTTATGGGGAATGCAGCGCACCTATTATATAAAAACAACGTATAAATAGCATACGTTGTTTCATTATTAAAGCGACGATATTATAGATAAAGAAACCTTCCAATCTTCTATAAAAACTCAAAACAATTTATAATAATCAAAACTTATAAGCTTCACACCAAAGATTTTTTTACTATTTTTTAAAATATTAAAACACAGCCTACAATCAATTTTTTAAAATAATATAACATTTCTGCTTAAAATAATATAACACTTCTGAAAAAAATTTTACATTTTTGAAAATAAGACGAAAACTGTGCTCTCAAAAATTACAAAAAAACTCTTTTGCACTACAAAAAAAATCTCCTTTCATATGACCCCCCACAAGCTAGATCAAAAATAATTTTTTTTCTACTTTAAACCCCCTCCAATAAACATTTTAAATTATAACGACCAAAAAAAGTTTTAGTTTCGATTCAGCAAAATCCTTACACTCATGAATTTTTTCTTTTGTAATGTTCGAATCCAAGGTACCCCGTTGGTACCCCCCCAAAATAATTTTAACATTTTTGAAAATAAATCGAAAACTGTGGTTTCGAAAATTGCAAAAAAACTTTTTTGCACTACAAAAAAAAATCACCTTTCATATGACACCCCAATGCCATGATCAAAAATAATTTTTTTTCAAAATTTCTACTTTACCGCCTCTAATAAACATTTGATATTATAACAACAACAAAAAAAGTTTTAGTTTCGATTTTTTTAAATTTTTTCTTTTGTAAAGTTCGAAGTTAACGGGGGGGGGGGGGGGGGTAAAAAACACTCGTTTTTGATAATAACTCAAAAACTAAGCAGTCGAAAATTCATTAAAAATTTTTTTTGAAATACTTCCATTTTTTTCGATTTTTTAGACCAAAGTCGATTCCTTAAAAAAAACTTTTGTTTTACTATCTCCTTATCTATGTCCATAAAATATAGATAAAACCAAATATTTCAAGTTTCAAGTTGATAGCACTTATAGTTTGTGAGTAAATTGATTATGTAGAAATTCGGACGGACACCGAAGTCTCACCAATAGGGTACCGTTTTTACTTTTTCGAAGTATGGAACCTAAAGAGTAAAATTCACAATTTTTTATGCAACACGCAAATTTTTTGTATAAATTGAATTAAATTATTGCAAATTAAAAAAATATTATCTGACAAACCACAGAATTATTTGGGCTACAAATTATTTTTATATTTTATGAAAAAAATTGAAGTTTTATTAAAAAAAATTTGTGTGTTGCATATTTATAAACAAACAAGTGCAACAATTTACTAACCTAAGAAACATCTACATTTAATACACTTTCACCTTCTTTTTTCCACTAACTAAATTCAATTAAATTTTCAATCACTACTACAATATAAAGAATTTTTTCTTAGATTATTTGAACATCAGACTCTTTTTGTTCTGATTGAAAAAAATACACTTTTTACACCCTTGCTATGCACAAAACACTTTTTTATTCTTATTAAATATTTTTTTTTAAATAAAAATTAAACGTAAATGCACTGTAATTTTTTTTCAACGTTATTTATACATAATTAACGCTTATACATAATTAACATTTAATTATGTATAAGCAAATTTTAAAAATTTATTAAAGCCGCTTTTTCAGTTGCAGAGGTGTGTGCGTTCCTTCGTTCTTTCATTAAACGATTTCTTCTCTTCGATTTTTTAGTTGATGAAAAATTTGCAGCATGATTTTATCGCCATCTACAATTATTGTCATAGAATTCTGAATTCAGAATGAACATTTGAACAAGACATATTCAAAAAAATTTATGAAGTATTTTTCTTTGTTAAGGTTGAATTTTCACATAGATTTTGTTGAAATATTATATTATTCTACAAAATTTGTAAATAAATGTTAATAATAAATACGTAAATAAATATTAATTTATTAACAATTCTATCTCGTAAATAATTTTTTTATGTTTCGATATTTTCTCTTTTTAAATTACGATATTTTTGTCTCATTCTTTTTTTTTTGTTCAGAGAAAAAGTTAAAGTTAAACCAACTCTGATGAAAAAACTGCAGCAGAAAAAATTATCATTTTTAAGGAATCTGATTGGTTTAAAAAAAAAACTGAATGAAAGAACGGACACACTGCAGCAACTGAAAAAGCGGCTTAATATATTGAATACAATAAATTTTACAACAATGAACAACCAGAAACGAAATGATTTGACAAAACGAAACTTGTTAGAATGAACATATGATTTATATTTTTTCTGTTTACATTTGGCAAAAAACGTTCCAAGAAATAGAAAGATAAAGGTGTGAAAATACTTTGTACAAATAAGACAAAACATAATTTCTTTTTTAAGGATAAAACGCATTGTTTCATCTTTTAAGAAAAAAAATTTCCTAGGTAAGAAAGGTAAGGTAAGAATTAAGATAAATAAAACAATTTACAAACAGTAGAATATTGTAGATTTACATTTTTGTATTTAAATGATTTACATCCCGCGATTTTTGCTATTTTAATAGTATTGAAATAATGTGGACCTCTGAAATCATATTTTGGTTGTTTTGGGCAATGTAAAATGATTTGAAGGTATCTAGTTTTCATATCTGTCTAATATTTTTTACAAGTTTAGACTTGTAGGTATCAATTTGATGATGTGTTCTATCATTTTTTGGATTAAGTAACTCCAATGTGTCATGTTCAAGTATATGTACTTTAAGTTCATTTTACATTCACTTTAAATTCACTTTGAATTAACTTTAAATTCATTTTAAATTAACTTTGAAATAACTTTAAATTCACTTTAAATTCATATTAAGTTCAATTTAAATTCACTTTAAATTCAATTATTTAAAGTGAATTTAAAGCGAATCTAAAGTAAATTTAAAGTGAACTTGAAGCGAATTGAAATTGAATTTAAAGTGAATTTAAAGTAGATTTAAAGTGAATAAAGTGAATTTAAAGTGAATTTAAAGTGAATTTGAAGTGAATTTAAAGTAAATTTAAAGTAAATATATAAGTTTAAATAAATTTATCATGTTTTTATGTTTTTAATAAAAGCGTTTTATAGATAACCGTTTTTTTTATTAAAATGTTTTAATTCCTTATAAGTGGATTGTTTTAAAACATTTAACCGATATTTAAACGCTTTGCAGATGGTAAAACGTTTTATTATAAAGCAGTTTAAATAATTGTTTTTCTAAAACAGATAAATCGTTTTAAAACGAAACATTTAGATGTTTAAAATAATTGTGTTAAACGCTTGAAGTGTTTAACGTAGCGGCACTAAACACTTCAAATGTTTTAAATTAAAACGCATAGATCCAAAAAAACACTTCAACGTTTTATTTTAAAACGTTTGATAAAACACTTGAGTTTGTAGTGTAAAGACAGTATGTAATGTTAATTGCACATTCATGGTTAAAATACATATTATTAATTACACATATATCGTTCAAAATTTCAAACTGATTTGTTTGCTTTGCGAATATGATTTTCTGGTAGATTTTGGCCTTAGGAATCCATTAATTGAGTCCATTTTTTTCTAAACAGTTTTTTTAAAGAGTTATTTAATTTAATTGGATTTACTAACTGCTCTAACAATTAATGCTCTAGTTTTTTTATTAATCACTGGACACCTTAATGTTATATATCTATGGATACGTATATTAATGGCCAACTAAAGTATGTAAAAAAAATTTTTTTTTTTTAACCCTTTTATTGAAAATTTTCGATTTTTTTTTTTTTTTTAAAATTTGAAATTGATAAAAACTGATTTTGAAATTTTTAGTATTATGCCTGTATTTGACTCACAAATACCTACAATTTAAAAAAAAAATTATTCAAAACAACCTCTTAATAAAAAAGTTATAAGCAAAAAAAAAAAAAAAATTTTTTTAAATTTTTATGTTAGTGTGTAATTTACCTATACGCATGCAATATTTGCTTAAAAAATTCCTTTTTTCTTAAATTTTTGTCTTTATTTGTTTTTTATTGATATTTAATGGTTTAATAAACGAACAAAATGGTTAAAATTATTTTTTTTAGGTTTATTAAAAATTAAACAAATTTACAAAAAAATTAAGCTAATTTGAATTTGAAGTAAAAGATTTTTTACAAATAAATAAGATGGAAATAGTTTAATAGATTTATCAGTGTAATATTCGGCTTTCGTTTCCTGTTTCAGCATCCAACAATAATCAGCCATCATATTCTTATTCCATCTTCCTTTATATCTGCTTTCTATTAATTCAACATCTTGATGAAATCGTTCTCCATGTTCTTCTGAATAATCACCACAATAAAAAAAAAATAAACTAAATTAAAAAAATTTTTTTTTTTGTTTAAATTTTAGTAAATTTGTTTAATTTTTAATAAACCTAAACAAAATAATTTTAACCATTTTGTTCGTTTATTAAACCATTAAATATCAATAAAAAACAAATAAAGACAAAAATTTAAGAAAAACGGAATTTTTTAATCAAATATTGCATGCGTATAGGTAAATTACACACTAACATAAAAATTTAAAAAATTTTTTTTTTTTTTTTGCTTATAACTTTTTTATTAAGAGGTTGTTTTGAATAATTTTTTTTTTAAATTGTAGGTATTTGTAAGTCAAATACAGGCATAATACTAAAAATTTCAAAATCAGTTTTTATCAATTTCAAATTTAAAAAAAAAAAAAAAATCGAAAATTTTCAATAAAAGGGTTAAAAAAAAAAAAATTTTTTTACTTACTTTAGTTGGCCATTAATATACCTATCCATAGATATATAACATTAAGGTGTCCAATGATTAATAAAAAAACTAGAGCATTAATTGTTAGAGCAGTTAGTAAATCCAATTAAATTAAATAACTCTTTAAAAAAACTGTTTAGAAAAAAATGGACTCAATTAATGGATTCCTAAGGCCAAAATCTACCAGAAAATCATATTCGCAAAGCAAACAAATCAGTTTGAAATTTTGAACGATATGTGTGTTATTCTGTGATGTACATTAGTTTTTAAATTAATTTTCTCTATCATCATCTGAGACAATCGTCATCATCATCTGATTCTTCATAACTAATTTCGTCTTCTAAAAAGAAACAAAGTTTTGATACATTTATTACATATTGGATTTTGCACTCAATTACATAAGACTCCATATATTTTTCTTAAATTAACTAATTGTATGTTACCTGAAATGTGTTCCTCATCATCACTTGATGTGTTTTTGCCAGAATCAGTAGGCTGTTGTATTGGTGTGTCATAAATACTTGAAGGAACTGTATCCCCCCCTCAAACATTATCTTCAGGTTTAAGATCCGTTGAAACTTTTAAATGACTATTTCACCAGATATTTGTTATATATAATGTTCGCCATAACTGTTGTCGCAATTCACGTTGGCACGGAGGAAAATTTGACAAATCATAATTGATAAGTTTTTTTCTTTAATTACAAAATCACAAATTCATATTTCTTTCAAGATTCCAATAATATTGTAAAAATTAATTAAAATCAAACTTTTTTCAGAATTCTAAATATATTCGAAAATTAGAATAAAATAAAATATTTAAACTTTTTCTAATTTCTAATAATATTCCAAAAATTCTTAAAAATTCAATTATTAAAACTTTCTCCGAAATTCTAAAAATTTTGCAAAAATTATTACAAAATCTAAAATTCAAACTTTTTTCAAAATTCCAAAAATATTTCAAAAACTATAACAAGTTCAAAAATTTTCCATGCCACATTTACGTCATGTCATACAAACAGCTAATTTTTTTGACATACTTGACAATATTTTTTTGACAAACTTATAATGCAATAAAATTCTCAATAATTATAATCATTTTATACAAATAACTAATTTTATTATTTTCTAAAAAAAGAAATGAAAATCTTTCTTTTGACACACTTGACAACATTTTTTTTGACAAACTTATAATGCCGTAATTCTCAATAATAGTAATACAATTGCATGTCAAACAAATGATTAATTTTATTTTTTCTAAAAAATTGGGTAAAAAAATAAATAAACCGAAGTAAAATCTTTCTTTTGATACACTTTACAACATTTTAAGACAAACTTATAATGCCATAATTCTCAATAATAATAATAAAATTTCATGCCATACAAATAATTAGTTTTATTTTTTTCCACAAAATTGGGTAAAATAATAAATAAAAATCTTTCTTTTGACACACTTGACAAAACTTTTCTGACAAACTTTTAATGCCATAATCTAGTTTTTGGTCTCACATACCAATCCCGACCATCAAGATTTCTTCAAATTCAAAGTTTCTATCCGTAATCACTTAAAATGTTTTTTAAGCAAAATATATGTAAATTTCCTTGTTTTGACACACTTGACGATTTTTTTGACACACTTCCGGTACAGTTATCGAACACATCGTTCTTTTGACTCTTGCCATTGAGTAAACTTATTTTTAGAAAAAAAATGTTTGAAATCCGTTGAGTGGTTTTCTAGATTTCGGCGGTTGTAACGGCCGGCCGGCCGGCAGGTTGTAAAATTGCCTGTCTATTTTTTTTATACTCTACAATAAATGAGCTAAATCATATAAAAATTTCAAGCCTACAGGAGGAAGTTTTTTTGTTTAATTTTTTTTACACTTTCAAATATATAGGGGATGACGTGCAGGGCTGATGCCTGCCAGGTGGCGGTTTCCGTACTTCACATTTCATGACTTATCACTCAGAAAAATTCTAGCCTTACAGAACGACCGTTACCCAAACAAAGGGTTCACTAGCTCTTGGACTAATATATATAATAGTTTAAATATTATTTTTTGAGTTTTTTTTTATTAATTGAATAATAACTTCACAGTTCTTGATACAATTACCTTGTTAGACATTCTGAAACAAAAAAAAAAACATTTCATAATCATTAGAAAAATCGCAAAGTTGTTTGGAAGAAAATATTTTGTATTTTTCTAATTATTGGATGTTTGTGGAATTATGGGTAATTAACTTCTGATGTTTAATGCACAACAAGATTTTGTAATAATAAGCCAATAAAGTAATGAATAAAACAATGTTCTTTATTTCTCTTTGACAGATTATTTTACTACAATAAACAATAATGAATACAGCAACGATAATACATGAAACTGAATAGTGCTGCCATCTATTGAATAAACAGCAAATGATATCCATAAAACATAATCAGTCTAAAACAACAATTCTGACACTCCCACTGTTTTCTGGAATATCAAAATTACTCAAGATCGAACAAACAAAGGTACAGTATTTAATAAGTTATGCATCCTCTTCAAGTTTGGAGCATATTTTGTTGCGATGAACTTCGAAGATTCTTCTTTCCAAGGGTTTGGTGAGGATATCTGCTGGCTGTTCTTTGGTGTTGATGTATTTCAGTTGAAAAACTTTCTTTTCATATTGTTCTCGGATGTAGTGATATTGTACGTCAATATGTTTACTTCGTTTGTGAAGAACAGGATTTTTAATTAATTCAATTGTACTTTGATTGTCAATATGGAGAGTTGTAGCAATATTTTGATAAGGATAGATCTCTCCAATTAACTTTAAGAGCCACACTATTTCCTTGACTGTTTGAAAGGCTGCAATGTATTCCGAATAAGTGGTAGAGGTGGCAACTGTAGACTGTTTTTGAGAACTCCAGCTAACAACACATCCACTCCAAACAACTATAAATCCTGTTGTTGATTTGCGTGTTGCAATATCTCCTGCAAAATCTGCATCACTGTAGCCAAATAAAGATAACGTTTTCTTCTTCTTAAAGTGCAAACCATAATCAACAGTTCCTTTTAGGTATTTCATAATTCTCTTGACTGCATTCCAATGCAATTTCGTTGGTTTTTCCATATATCGACTAACCATACTAACCGAAAAGGATATATCTGGTCTCGTCCCTTTTGATAAATATAACAAGCTGCCCACAGCTTCTCTATAGGGAGCAGTTGTTAACTCAGTCTTCTCATTATCATTTAAATTTGCATTCAACTGTTGATGTGGATCGGCTGGTATTGCAAGAGCATTTGCTTGCTCTAAATTAAATTTATTGATAATTTTTCTTGTGTAGGCACTTTGACGTAAGAGAATAGAGCCATCGTTTTGTCTTTCAATCTGTAAACCAAGGTAAGTATCAGCATCTCCAGTAGTGATATCAAATTCTTTCTCAAGTGCACATAAGAATTCATTCACAGTCTCTTCGTCGATTCCAGCTACTAGTCCATCATCTATGTAGATGCTCACTAGGAGTATTATCAGATTATTTTTGATCAAAATGTATATGCAGGGATCAGCTTTTGATTGTTCGAGTCCATTGTTTGTTAGAAAAACTTTTATTCTTTGGTTCCAACATCTAGACGATTGACGTAAACCATATAAACTTTTTAGCAGCTTACATACTCTTGTTGTACCATCGTTAAATCCTGTTGGCTGCCTCATGTATATAACCTCTTCTATATCACCATTTAAAAAGGCAGTTTTTACGTCAAACTGTTTGAGTACTAAATTTTCTTGAACAATCACTGTTAATAATATTCGGATGGAGTCGAATCTTACTACAGGGCTAAAGGTTTCATTGAAGTCTATTCCTTCACGCTGAGAGAAGCCTTTGGCTACTAATCTGGCTCTAAATTTTTGTATGGTTCCATTCGTATCAGTTTTTAATTTATAAACCCATTTATTTTCAACTATGGTTGAGTTCTTTGGTACTTCAACGAGCTCCCACACGTTGCTGGTTTTTAAGGAATTCATTTCCTCTTCCATTGCTTGTTTCCACTCTTGTGCATTCGTACCGTTTACAGCTTGTTGAAAAGTCAGCGGTTCTTCTGGGTTTTCAATGCAATAATCACAGACATTATCTAAATTTACTTCGTAGTCTTCTAATTTCTTAGGTTTATTTAGTTTGGATCGATCTCTCAGTTGTATTCCTGTACTTCTTTCGGGTTCTGGCGTACAAAATGTCTCATTTTCTTCTTCTGAACCAGATAATTGGTTAGGTAACTCAAGATTTTCTAAATTTTCTTCAATTTGCTCGTCATCTTTTCTTTCAGCCTGACTATTTTTGAATTGTTTATTTTCTTCCTCAGGTAGATACAACAGTGCTTGATTCTGAACTCTTTCAGTAGACTCTATTAATTTTCCTGTATAGATAATATGTTTTCTGACAAAAATATCGCCTTCCTCTGGAATCCAAATTCTGTTACCTTTTACTGTATCGCCGTAGCCTACAAAGTAACCTATTTCACCTTTGAGGTCTAGCTTCTTTACTTTATTCTCAGGCAACTTTACGTAAACTTTCTCTCCAAATATATGAAATTCCTGAATATTTGGTCGCTTGTTGTACCAAATTTCATATGGTGATTGATTCTTAATGCTACTGGTTCCTGTGCAGTTCAAAACATAAACGGCAGTGTTTACTGCTTCTGCCCAGAATTTAAGTTCAAATTGTGCAGCATGTAGCATTGTTCGAGCAGCTTCTACAACAGTTCTGTTTTCTCGTTCTATTTTGCCATTTTGCTCAGGGCAGTAGACTACTGAATTTTGGTGAGAAATTCCATATTCTTTCATCAATTTTGTGACTTCTTGATTGACAAATTCCAGGCCATTGTCAGATCTAAAAATTTCTATTCCTCTGGGGCAATGTTTTTCTGTTTTCTTTACATAGTCTTTTAGACACTCCAGCACATCTGATTTTGCACCCAAGAAATATACGGTTCTATAATGTGAGTAATCATCCTTCAATAGAAGAAAATACTTAGCTCCTGTGAACGACTTTTCTGGTAGAGGTCCACACACATCTGCGTGTATTATTTGGCCAATACGATTGGTATTTGTACTGCTTTGCTGAGGAAAAGGTAGTCGATGGATTTTACTCAATGCGCAAGGCTCACAAACTATTTTGTCATCTCCTTTTGGATTTATGTCATAATTTCTTAAAATATTTTTAACTTGAGTGTAGTTTTGATGAGCTAATTTTTGATGCCATTCTTGAAAAGAACTTTTCTCAGCAATACATGCTTGATCCTCATCAACACTTTCTTTGACATTTTCGATTGGCGTTATCTTGATTTTCATTTCAAATAGTTTATTTTGTCTCTCACCTACTGCTATGGTTTTGCCTTCTTTTTTGAATTTACAGATTCTTTTATCAGCTTCTAGAGTTAAATTTTTATCCAAGGCCACACCGCCAGAAAAGAGATTGTATTTCAGCTTGGGCACGTAGAGTACATTTAAAAGGTGACATTCTGTCCATTTTTCTCCATCAAATGCTGTAATGTTGATGCTACCTCGACCTTTGCCTGAAATGCTTTCTCCGTCTCCAATTTTTATTTTGATGTCTTCTTTCATTGGTGTGTATTTTATGAACCACTCTAGATTATGAGTCATGTGATCGCTCGCTCCAGTGTCCATATACCAGGCCTCGACTGTAGTTTTCGCTGTCTTTTGTACAGAGGCAAATGCTTCGCTTATGAGAGCTTCACCTTTCTCTTGTCCAGAAACTTTGTAATTTTTAAGTTTATATTGTTTACTTTCTGGATTGTTCCAACATTCTGCTGCCCAATGTCCGGGTTTATGACAAAAATTACATTTTCCATGTTTTCTCTTTGTGTTTTTTCGGTCATCGTCTTTATTCTTAACATATCGAATATTTCTGTTACCATTATAATTCTCGGAAAAACGATTCTTACTGTTTACTCTTACATTAGAAGCAAGTGCATTGACTTCTACTCCTCTTTGACTTTGTCTCATCTCTTCAATTATTAATCTCGATGTTAGGTTGGCTAACGTTCTATCGGCGATAGCCGTTGATTCCCAGGCACTGATGAAATGATCAAAATTTGGTGGCAAAGTTAGGAGAATTTTGGTCATTACTCCCTTATCTTCAATTTTCTCCCCCATTGCCTGTAGCCTATTAGATATATCTTCAATTTTTGAGATATGTGCTGCTATATCATGTGAAGGATCTTTAGCCAATGTAAACCATTTTTGTTGTAAAATGTGGATTGTCGATTCTGATTTTTGTTCATATATATTCGTTAGCTTTTTCCACATTGCTTCAGAATTCTCTGATGTCAAAATATGCATCATCGTTTGCTCAGATATTGTGGTAACGATTACCTTTTGCGCCATTCCGTCGGTTTTATTCCATTTACATAATGCTTCTGCATTTTCCTTTTTCTCAGCAGCCGTCGCTTCTGTGCCCACGGGTGCAGGTTGTTTTCTTGTGCCATTTACTATGTCCCATGCTTCAATTGACTTCAATATTATCTGGATCTGGAATTTCCATAGATTCCAGTTGTCAATTCCTTGTAATTTGCTTACTCTGGACAATTCTGAATCCATTTTCTCAACTATTTTGCTCTGCGGTTACAATTTTCACTTCGCACACGGCTGGATATAACCTCACAAAAATGTGTCTTAATGTTTTTAATTTTTCTTTACTTCTTTTTCAGAAAATATTACCCGAAACACTGTCCTGGTCCCATAACCTATTGGATGTTTGTGGAATTATGGGTAATTAACTTCTGATGTTTAATGCACAACAAGATTTTGTAATAATAAGCCAATAAAGTAATGAATAAAACAATGTTCTTTATTTCTCTTTGACAGATTATTTTACTACAATAAACAATAATGAATACAGCAACGATAATACATGAAACTGAATAGTGCTGCCATCTATTGAATAAACAGCAAATGATATCCATAAAACATAATCAGTCTAAAACAACAATTCTGACACTAATAATTTGATTTTACATTTGTAATCATTTTTTCTTTTTCATTGCCAATTAAAGTTAAACAATTTGAACAATTAATTAAAGTTAAACAAAATTTTTTTATTTTTCTAACAATCATTTAATTTTATTATCTTATGAAGGAACATCTTGAATCTTATGAAGGAAAATGACATGTGAAAATGATATTAATTAGAACGGTTGTTAAAAGACAATAGCAATAACCTTAAAAAAACTATATTACCGATAAATTTAAATACCGTAAATTGTCCGAAAGTCTTATTCTAGTACAAAGTTGAATATTTTTTGTGCATGTATTACAAAATAATTATTTTTTGATTGTTTTATTGTTATCAACCTACAGAAATTTCACTAACCTAAATAATTTTTCTAGTTAATTTAAAAGTTTTTTAGCAACGAATACAAACCGAACATTTTTTTTATTCTATTAATTTATCTTGAATAATGATTTGATTTTATAAGTTTCAATAATAAATTTTGACTAATGCATCTGGGAATTAATAATAAGAGTCAACTTTTGGAATTTCCCAACACTTTGTTGAAGTTTTTATAACCCAAAAAAATTAGAACTTATAAGCGAGTAAAATTCACGATATATGAGTAAATTCACGTAAATTCACGAAACTGACCAACATATCAAAAAAATTTCGAAGTAAATATCTTCTCAATTTCATGAGCCAGCAATCTTTTAAAACGGGACAGCATATTAAACACGTTGGAAAAAATATATGTATCGATAAAAGTCGATCAGTTAAATTGTGCGCTCGCGCTCATGGATAAAACGCATTGATGTTTCGTGTTAGTTTAGTAAAGCATTTCTAAATAGTAAATAATATACATAAATTTTTGCAAAGAGTTTTATGTTTAAATGTTTTTTATGCCCAAAACTAAAAACAATGTCATCATAAAAGTCTTCTGCCGTAAACTATATAAAAATCCTTAACAAAATTCAACGTCTTGATATCTTAAAGCTTTGAGATTTCAGCCCCTTCATATTTTGAGTTGATTTCAACGCAAATTCTACACCACCAACTTCCACGAAGTAATTTTTTCCTACTCCGTGTGGAGAAAATAATAATTATAAATAAAAAAATAAAATAAAAATTATAATATTAGTCAGATTTCAGGAGTAGCCATTTTATCTTTTCCTGCGGAGATTTATGCATATGGAACACAGTATTGGATGAATGTACCATGTTTTGTGTTTGTGATATTAATCGTTAACTACGTTTTCATACCTGTTTATTACAACAATCAAGTTTACAACTGCTATGAGGTAAAATGAAGTCAACTAAAAGAATCAAACTGAATTTTTAAAATTAATGATTTTGTGGCATTTATTTTCCAGTATTTGGAAGCGAGATTCAGTAAACTTGTTAGACAATTTGCAACCATAATATTTCTATTCCAATACATATTTTCACTTCCAGTTTTAATGTTTGTTCCAGCTCTAGCGTTTGCACAAGCAACGGGCGTTAATATACACATAATAAACATAGTTATATCATCTGTGTGCATTGGATATACTGTTTTGGTAACTGGCACCCATCAACAAACTTTTACAATAATTAATAATTTTTGAAATGATCTAATTTAGGGTGGAATCAAAGCAGTAGTCTGGACTGATGTATTTCAAGGAATGGTCATGATTATTTCTTGCATAATAATGATGTACATTGGCGTGAATCGAGTTGGTGGATTGAGTGAGGTATGGAGAATTGCCGATGAAGGAAAACGTATTGAATTTTTCAATATGAAGCTAGACCTTACCACACGACAAACGTTTTGGAATGTTTGTGTTGGATATTCAATTATAAATTCCACATATTTGGGATTAAATCAAAGTTGCGTTCAGCGTATTGTTTCGTTATCATCAATTAGCAAAGCGAGAAGGTTTGTTATCATTAATTAAACATTTTTGTTGACATATTTTATTTTATTTTATGAAATTTTAGAGCACTTGTTTTATATGGAATTGGTTATTTTGTGGTGGTAACATTGAACTGTTATATGGGAATTATTGCATTTTCAAATTATGCTGATTGTGATCCATTGAAGACAGGGGTTTGTTACTGATAAATATGATTATATAAAATTAAAATATATCATAATACAATTCTATAGATTATATCTAAAATGGATCAAATAATTCCACATTTTGTTCAAGATCTTGTAGGAAATATAAGTGGATTACCAGGGCTTTTTATGTCGTGTGTCTTGAGTGCATCATTGAGGTAACATTGTCACAAAAATAATGTTGTTAATTATAATATTTTTTTCAATTATTAGCACGATGTCAGCAACACTTAACTCACTTTCGGCTGTTATTTATTATGATTTCATAAGAAAATTTAATATTGTTAAACACACCGAGGATAATGCAAAGAGGACAATAAAGGGATTAATCATAATTCTTGGGGTGTTCTCAATTGCGATGGGACTAGTTATTGACAAATTTTCACATTTATTCGAAGTGGTAATGACAACAGCAGGAATAACATTTGGAACAAAGTTTGCTACATTTTTCTTGGGAATGTTATACCCACATTGTAATAACAAAGGTGTGGTATGGGGTACAATTGTGAGTATTGGAACTTTGTTTATCATTGTTATGGGAGCACAAGTTAAAGTCCTATTCGGTACCTTAAAATATCCAATACTGCCAACATCGGTTGAAGGTTGCAATGCAATTGGAATTAATGTTACAAATTACACTCCGCAAACATTAAATGAAACTTTTACCGATGAAAGTTTTTCAGTTTTCGATATAGCGTTTCCGTGGTATACAGCCCTTGGTGCCATGATAACCATAATTGTTGGAGTTGTTGTAAGTCATTTTACTGGGGGCACTGAGAATGATCAACTGCATCCACGATTATTCTCACCCTTAATTCACTCGTTCTTACCCGAAAGGATATTAAAAAACAATATAGAGATTAACAGAAGTTAGTAGAGATTATTTATTGAAACCCTGGATAAAATTGGGCTTAAAAAATAAATTTAATAGATAAAATGTAATAAAGTTATTGGTTATGTAAATTTTATTGCCACAATTGTATTTGAATGAAATGAATGAAATATGTGATTCAAGTTTTTTAAAAGCCATTGTTCTAAAACCATTTACAAATAAATAAATAAGATAAGGTTAGTTTAAAGAAAAATGATACAATATAGATAGAGTATAATCTAAATGATAATACTTTTGTTATCAATTGTGATAACTTAAAGGAAAATAATGCAACATTTTTCTGAAGTATCCTAATCTTATTTATTAATAAAAATAATAAACATTTACTTATTTGTAAATAACTAAAGGTAGATCATAGTACTAGTGATCCTATAAAAAGCAGAAAATTGTTAAGCACCTAAGTTGTAAAAATATAAAAAAACTTTGAAACAATTACAAATGCATAATTTCAGTGCAGTTGATTACAGTGTATTTATTTCAACGTTATGTATTTCATCAGGAATAGGAATTTATTTTGGATTTTTTGGAAAGGAAACAACTACCGAGGAATATTTATTGGGAAGTAGAAAAATGAAAATTCTACCAATTGCAATATCTTTAATTGCGAGGTAAGTGATTCTATAAGGATTAGATCGCCGATATGTTAAGTAAATACTTTGGTTTGAAAAACTTAAGTATAAAATTCTTGATCCAAAAATGAAAATCTTACCCTCACTTTTTTTGGCATTTCTCGTTTTAGGACCTACTGAAAGATTCTAAAAAGTAAGGAAAACGTACGTCTGTCTGCCACAATCGTCGTTAGAGCGATCTCAAAAATTTTTGTTTCTAAAAATAGGTTAATTTAATGCTGAAGCTGATGAAGGATGATGTGTTTGATAACTGTACCGGAAGTGTGCCCAAAAAGTCGTCAAGTGTGTCAAAAGACAAAATGTGCATATATTGCCTAGGAAACGTGATAACCAGTAGTGATAACCAGTAGTAACATTGAATCAGCAATTTGATTACTGTATTATAAGTGTGTCAAAAAATACCGTTAAGTGTGTCAAAAGAATGATATTCATTTATTTTTTAACCAATTTTTATGAGAAACATAAAATGGGAATCATTTTCGATTAGAAACATTTGTCAAATAAAATTAATTATTTGTATGACATGAAACGTAATTGGACATAGAATATGGTTCTATTCAGTTTCCACTTCTCCCAAGTTATAGAAACAGTTGGAAAATATCAAGTTGTTGCAGATTGAATGTCGTTTTTTAACAAAAAGAGTAATCTTTTGTGTTATTTCCTATCCTGCGACTTCTGAATAACATGTTCAGTTGGAAAATAAGTTTAAATTTTTGATTATATTATAATTTTTGGAATACTTTTAGAATTTGATGTTTAGTGTTAGTTAGTTTTGTAATAAACTTCAAAGCATAGATAAATTGCTTGTACTTCTTACAAAGGATAGTTTGTTAAATATATTCTTATTAATACATGGGACATTTCAAAATTTAATTATCCTAGAAATTATCAGTTGTAATTTCCCAAGGGCGGTGATAATTCGAAATAATTTTTTGCCAAACATTTCGAAAGCAAAGATATAAGAACTGCACAATTTATTTTAAAATAAATCAGTTTTTGAGTTTTATTTAACTTGCTAAACATTTCAAAATTACGAAAAAAACTAAACAAGTTATGATTTTGACTATAAACTTCATACGAGATACCCGTAAAGTTTTACCATTAATTGATGTAGAAAAAAAAAACATTATGAAAAAAATTGCTATATTTGTATTAAGGGTGGAAAGAAGGTCTTTTTGCTTGAGAGTGAAATTGTTGCTCGAGGCGTTAACCGATCGCTACAAACACTCGAAAGCAAAAAAGATACTTTATGTCCGAATTCCATACAAACTTTTCTAACAAACACCAATCAACAAGATAAGTTAAGTGGCCTTTTTTTGTTATAACCATTAATGATATTTTGGATTTTTTTTATTTTATATTTCTGAATTGTCAGTGAGACCATCATGATTCTTTAAGTTTTATTATAATTAGACAATTTTCTTCGGTAGAGTCCGCAAAAAAACCGCCCATTCGTTTAATAGCTAAAGTTAATTAAAACCCTTGGATAAGTAGATATCTTAGGTATCTATTTTTAAATTGAAAAGAAAAATTGAAAAGGCTTTACATTGGCCATGTAAAGCCATGTAAAGCCTTTGCCTTTTCAATTTGTTATGCCACAATCCCACGGTTATCTAACCAGTAGCCTTTATAGGAAGACCTGCACCCACTCCAGAATAAGTTCAGGTTCTGCACCGGTGGATTGGAGGGAATATAGGTTTTGGTAGTTAACGGTTAAATAGCCAACTAACAGTCAAAGCTGTACTTCAGTCCAATCACACTTTTCCATTATCTGCCTTATAACATGACTACTTGGCACTTTTGTATCAACATCTACAAAAACGCATAGCAACAAATATAATATTCTCGACAATGCATTACATTATTCACTGTCCATACAATTAACAAATCAATATAAAGAATCTATTAATCGCCCCTCCAACAATACGATTTTCCATAATCAATACTTTACACGTTCATCATAACATTATCGATTTCCTTTTTAAATCTGTTGAAGCAAACAAAAGAAATTCTAAAATATGAAGGGGCTGAAATCTCACAGCTCTGAGATATCAAGACTTCAGTCTGGGCTAAGGATTTTGATATATAGTTTTCCGCAAAAAACTTACTTACTAAAACTGACGTATATCAAACATAACTCTTTGTTAAAGTACAAGTATTTTTTATCTCTGTTTAAAAATTTATTACAAAACTAACACGAAACATCAATACGTTGCCGGAAAATGATAATCAAAATTCCAAAAATATTGTTAAATTAAATAAAATCAAACTTTTTCAAAATTCCAAAAATATTCCAAACATTAGAATGAACTCAAATATTTAAACTTTTTCTAAATTCCGATAATATTCCAAAAATTCTTAAAAATTCAAACTTTTCCAAAATTCTAAACATATGGCAAAAATTATTACAAAATCAAAAATTGAAAATTTTTTCAAAATTCCAAAAATTATAATAAAATCAAAAATTAAAAATTTTTCAAAATCCTAAAAATATTACAAAAATTCTTACAAAATCGAAAATGAAAACTTTTTCCGAAATTCTAAAAATATTACAAAAATTATTACAAAATCAAAAATACAAACTTTTATTACAAAAATATTTCAAAAACTATAACAAATTCAAAAATTTCCATGTCCAATTTCATTTTCAATTACATTTACGTCATAAAAACAGCTACATTTTTTTTTCCAAAAAATTGGCTAAAAAATAAATGAAATCATTTTTTGACACACTTAACAATATTTTTTTGACAAACTTATAATGCCATAATTCTCTATAATAATAATAAAATATCATGTCATACAAACTATTAATTTTATTTTTTTCTAAAAATTGGGCAAAAAATTAAAAAAAACCTTTCTTTTGACACACTTGACAACATTTTTTGACAAACTTATAATGCCATAATTCTCAATAATAATAATAAAACCGAAGTAATTTCATTTCAAACAAACAATTTTATTTTTCCAAAAAATTGGGTTAACAAATAAATAAAAATCTTCCTTTTGACACACTTGACAACATTTTTTTGACAAACTTATAATGCCATAATTCTCAATAATAATAATAAAACTTCATTTCAACAAACAATTAATTTTATTTTTTTTTTCTAAAAAATTAGGTAAAAATAAACAAAAATCTTTCTTTTGACGACAACATTTTTTTGACAAACTTATAACGCCATAATTCTCAATAATAATAATAAAACTTCATTTCAAACAAACAATTAATTTTATTTTTTTCCAAAAAATTAAGTAAAAAAATAAATAAAAATCTTGCTTTTGACACACTTGACAACATTTTTTTGACAAACTTATAATGCAATAATCTAGTTTTTGATCTCACATACCAATCCCGACTATCAAGATCTCTCCAAATTTAATGTTCCTACTCGTAATCACTTAAAATGAACGTTTTTCCTTCCAGCCGTTTTCCCTGCAGCGTAGGTAATGACGGACGGCCTACAGACAGACATACATTTTTTTTTTGCTTTTTTAGAATCAGTAGGTCCTAAAACGTCGAAAAATGCCAAAAAAAGTGGGGGTAAGAATTTCACTTTGAGCTCATGAATGTAATACTTAGGTCTTTCAGACCGAAGTAATAATTGCATTTTTACATTAAAACATTTCTGTTAATGTTCATTGATACGACCTGATTATATTTATTTGATGTTACAGTTGCATTGGTTTATCGATCTTGTTTACCTCGTAAATTATTAACGATTTATTTTCATCCTTTGCTATTTCACTTTTTATATAATGTTAATAACTGAAACAGAAGCATTTAATGCCATAGAATTTCTCTTTTTGCCTGCTGTGGTCTAATTCCCTAAAAATACAGTGATAAAGTGATAAATGATAAAATTGTTCAATTTATCTTCACTCGTTTTCATTTTTTCATTATCATTTTCTACTAAAATACGATTCCTTAAGCGCAAAATGATAATATGAAATTTACTGTTCTAAATTTAAAAAAATTGTTCTAAATGATAATTATTTGAAAGAACTGTCATTCAATATATATGCATATTTGACATATTGTTCATAACAAAATTAATTAATAAAATAATAGACCCCTCTTCTTGTTTTATTTCACAATACGTATTTCGAAAGACGAAAGCTATGCTTACATCGACAGTAGTATCTGAAAAACTATTAGTGGAGTCATATTAGTAAAAAAAAGTGATATATTTGAAGTAAGAGCAAAGTTGAATTTTTTTTTGTTTTATGTTAAGGACCTAAAAGTTAGTGGGCATGTAATTATTTAGCAAATTTGGAGATCCGGAAGTGTCTCAAAAATGGCAAAAACTGGGTTTTTCGTGTTTTTTGAGTAGGTCGCTTCACTATTTTTGAAATATTTCGGGCGCTAATGATCATCAAAAAAAAAAAAAAATGAAAAATGTGTGTGACTAAATTTCAAATCCATCTAGGAGGGTTAGATACTTTAAAAGTGTAACCTAACCTCAAAAAACCGAATCGCGTGACTTTTTTTATTTGGATTTAGTTTTAGATGTAAATTAAATATAATTTAAATGTTGAATATAAAATTTTATTAAATAATAGATTAAATAAAGATTGGAGATAAAATTTAATGTTTACTCGGACTAAAATAGTACATTATGATGCTAGGACGTAAAGCTAAAGATTTTGGACGGATGTGGAGTTTGCAAATCGAGGCGCTAGCCGAGATTTGCACCCACATTAAGTCCAAAATAGCTTACGTCCGTGCATCATATACTATTTTTTATTCGCCGCAAGCAAAATATTTTAAGAAAAGTTGTTTATGCTAAATTAAAATTATAAATTTTCATGAATTTTAAAATAAAAATATGTGGAACAAGTAACCTTTGAAAAAATATTTATTATTTTTTCCAAATTCTATGACAACAAATGATAACAACTATTTTAATTGGATAATGAAATTTTGAATTTGCGGGTTGCTTTGATAAAAAAATTTATTTTTCATAGAATTTAAACAAATACAAATGCTTTTTGCTTTTTTGGACGTAGCTATGACGACAAAATAAATAGTTGAAAAGTGATACTTTAAAGCCGCAAATCACAGTAATAAAGTAACACTTTAATATATAGGCGAATAAAAATGAATTTTGGACTATCGCGTCGCACCGCAACCTTTTTATCCGTCCCAAAATCCATCAGTTTTCGTCTTAGTGAAACAAATAACTGTTTTGTACAGACAAACAATTTCATTTTTTTTGGAACTGCTATAATTATGACAATCCTATCCAATACACAAATAAACTGTAGTTTTCTACAAGAGATGAAAACACAGTTTTTCGTGGGTGAAATATTTGTTCACTAGGCGCGTTAGTATCGAGTGGGACAATTTCACGAATAAGTGTTATTATTGGTTTATTTCGTCTATCGACAATTCTTCTTTTCAAAGCGTCATAAAATTATTTTCCTAAAGTAGCATTGTTTTGTTTCATTTGGTTAAACAAAAATGCACGCGCTCCTTCTGCAGAGAGTGAGGTTGAAGCATTTTTACTCAGTTCTTTTACTGCCAATTCTGTTGGCTTTAATATTTTTATTAAATGTACAAAAACATTAAAGTTGCTTTCATTATATAAATCTTCACGCTCGATTTATTCCAATGCGCTTTTTATGCAATCTTTTAGTTGTACTAACCTCTGCATCATATAGGAATAAGGGCGTGCCACCTTGTTTTGCAGTTCAATATAAGTGTAAGTGTTTTTCCAGCTTTTTTTTTTCAACATATCACTGCATATCTTACTGGTTATTGTTTGAAAAATTTCACAGTCTTTCGAAATTTTTGAACTATTTCGTTAATCGTCTATAGTACATTTCGTAACAAGTGGAGAAAGTAAGTTATTTCAGCATTGGTGAAAGTTTGTGCACGAGCGATAGCGAGTGCAAACAATTCACCAATTCTGAAATAACTTACTTTCTCCACGAGTTACGAACATTGCTTTTCATAATTTCTCTCTAAAAAGTAGTAAATTGTTTACAAGTTTTATTCAAATGGAAAACAGTTAAAACTACATATAATAACATTCCATAATTATTATTAATAGTTACATTGCAATTGTTAAATGTATATTTAGGAGAGTTTTTGTAACTACTGCGACCAGACGCAAAATTTCCTTGAATTTGAATGTTTTGAGTGCTTACTTGACAACAATGTTTTCTTTCTGTACTTCTTGATTACGCTGTTCCTCTGTTTCAACTGAAACCATAGCTGAATCCTCATTCGCATATACTGACTCGAATTCGTGGGCACTTGAGGCAGACGTGGAAGCTTCTTCGAAGTTTTGAGCGTACGTTGCTGATCTTACTTTCTTACGAGGAGGCTCAATCGCAGACTGTATCTTGTTTGATGACTTCCGTATATTTTGAACAGATTGTTCAATATATCCTTCTGCTACTTTGCTTGAACGCCAACCACCAAGGCGTTTAATAGCCACAAAATCTTCTCCAGCATCTGCCAAAATCGTTGCCGAAGTTCTTCTAAAAGCATGACCAGTATACAGGTTGGAATCAGGTAAATTTAGCCAGGCAGCAATGATTTTGGGTATTTTTCCAAACATGTTGATACCGACTGGTTGCACTGTGCATTTGCCCTTTTGAAACCCAACAAAGAAACGATTGTGGTTGGTGGTTGGTTTTCGAAGTTTCATGTAACGTGCCACAATATCTTTGAAATGCCCTTCGATAGTAAATTTTCGAGGCTTCTTGGTTTTTGTTTGTTTCAAGCCCACTAACAGCACATCGCCTTCAGTCGTCACATCGTTTGTCTGCATGTTGAAGAGTTCAATTTTTCTGCAGGCACCGCTTATTGCAAACACACATACAGTCTATAAAAAAAAATTTAGGGGCGCTTAGAATTTAGATAAGTACTACAATTAACTTTAACAAAAGATTCGTTTCGTCTGGGGCTTCATTTAGAAAGCGACCCAAGTCTTCTGGACTAAAAACTCTGGCCTTTTTCGGTTCATACCCATCGTTCTTTTTGCGAAGAAAAGATTTCAGCTTTTGATATCCTTCGATTTTCATGTTTTGGTATAAATCAATAGTGCAGCGTAGCATAGACCAAATTGACCACAACGTGTTGGGGGCATACTTTTGTGATAACTCTTTAAAATAAACCAGTAAAATATTTTCCGACGGTGATTGAGCTTTTTTCTCTTTCATCCAAGAGCAAAACGTGTTGTATGTTGCTATATATTTGTCTCTAGTCCGGTAGAAGCTCTAAATGAATATTTGTAGCAGCTTCATCAAATTCATTAGGTCCACCATCACTCAAGTCACTTGTAGGATCTTCCATTTGTATTTTGTTTCTGTTTCTGCTCTGAATCAATTTACAAGGAAGTTGAACAATGAACTGAAATAGTTTGTTTGACAGGAATCACTCGCGTACTTTGATTTAAAAAAGAAAATTTGAGGCCAAAACTTTAGCAGTTACGATAAGTAATTGACAGCGGTTACGATATGAACTTATCTAAACTGCTTTGATATTGACAGCTTTCGCAACGCTGGACAATTAAAGCAAAGTGTACTTTTTAGAGAGAAATTATGAAAAATTACTTTTCGCCCTACTTGTGTGTTGATTACAGGTTTATCTAATACCGTTGATTGTGTTTCTTTATTCCAATTTATTTCGGTAGAGGGAAGTTCAACTTCTTGTCTAGGTACAGATAACGGTGGGTGAGATAAAAATTCTTCTGCTCCCACCAACTCATCTGTACTTCTTAAAATAAAAGCAAGCCTATCAATGGATATTATTGCCTCTCTGTGTTTTAACTTAACCTTAAACGTTTTATTGAACCATTTGACCACTGAATACGGGCCTTCGCAAACTGCGTCAGTGCTAACGAAAACATGAGAAAATGTTTGTAATTCAGGATGCATAAATATTGATTCCTTTCCATGACGTGACATAGGAATTTAATGACATAGGCATTAATTTATTCATTTGTTCTTTAAAATTCATCAAAAATGAATTTTGATCTTCTTTTAAAGGTTTAGGATCGAAAAATTCATCTGGTAGTACAATAGTAGAGCCACCCCGAGTCGAAATTTTACTACTCTTTAAAACCTACAAATTCTACTATTTAGAATTTAGAGTATTTAAGTATCACTTATTTTCAATACAAAAATAACATCTACATAACTCCTACAAGGGCTACTTACCGGAAAAAATACCATTTAAGTTGTTAAATAGACGTTTAAAAAAAAATTCTTTCGGTCTTTTCCGTAATATTAAAAAACAAAAAGAAAAAAAATTGTTTGATGCGATAATAAAAATAAACAAAAGAAAAGATATATCAGAATATAGAAAAATATAACGTATTTTTATATATTCTAACATGGCTGGTTTTATTTAACATTTTAGGAAATAGTTTATATGCATTTAGTTGAATTGAACAGTTTTAATGTTATATAAAATTATGTGCGAAAGAAATTTTTCAGTCAATCTAATATAAATAATCTGGAAAATTAGTATTATTTTCTACACATAATTCAAATATTTAAATTTTTTGATTTCTGAATTTTGGTCTTTTAGATTGTATCATTAAAAAAATGGCGAAAAAATGGACACATCCTTTACAAACAAAATCACACTCATACATTTCCCATTTAGAACTTAAATATACGAGCGTTATCTTCATGTATAAAAATGTTTGTCGGGTTTGATGTGAAATATGATCGCAATCGTTAATAGTTTTTGAAGATTCAAATAAGATGTAATTTTGTACATTAATAGGATGATAAGTGATAGGATGATAGTATTGATGATAGGATTGATAGTATGACAGGATATGATAAGTACTTAGTAAGGTGTTGAAAAACAGGCTTATTTAGGTGTAAAGTAGTATTTTAATGTCGCGTTCTTTGGCTTGATGGAAAAAAGATTAATTTATTTACTTGCCAACGACCAGCATAAAATAAATCAATCTACTTTTGTAAATGTAGTAGTAAATTGTTTTGACTTTTTGTTCTGTCAGTTGATGTTTGGTTATGTTTACATTTGAAAATGATAGATTTTACGTTTTATCATTTTGTTTGTAATAACTTTATTATTAATTAGTAATTTAAATAATTTAAATAATAATAAATTATTTTTAAACAAAATAATAATAATAATTAAAATGGCGCTTTTTTTTACATAAATTTGACAATCAAATAGTAGTTTAATCAATGAGTGAATAATGAAGTAGTTTATTCTCAAGCAAAAGTTTAAAATTTGAGCGAGGCACGAGCGAGAATTTTAATTTGCGAGAGAATAAAATTCATTATTCACGAATCGATTACAATACTTTATTCTCTGACAAAGATTTTATTATAAAAAAGAATTGTGTATTATATAAAATAAAAACATTTTCTTCAATTAAAACAATAAATCTTTATTGTTTTAATTGATAAATCAAATTTCTTAATAAAAAAACCCTGATGATAAAAAACGCCCTTCTCATACAATCAACCAAGTTCAACTAAACGAAATAAGAGAATTACTCAAAATTTGATTTTTGAACAAAACTTATCAAAGCAATTGTGATTATAATTGAAAATAATTTTAATGAAATCAAAACAATTTGACCAATTGGAATCATACCAATTGAATAAAATGTTCATTAGGCAATAGGTTAAGTTCATTAGGCTATAGGTTAGAAAACAATACAATAATACATACTATTATTATCGAAAAAACATACAAATAAAGCTGATATAATTAAATGGAAGAGAATAAAATAATATTTCAATGTATTTGTAAAATCTACCAAAAAATCTAGATTTTTAAAACTTGATCTAGATCAAAATAAAAATCAATCTTTTTTGCCAAAGAACACAAACTGACAGCTAATTTGATCTGACAGCTAATTTTTTTGATCTCAGATCAATTTTTTTTTGAAAAAAAAAAACGACATAAGAATAAGTAGACTGTAAATGGTTTTTTGAGATTCTAATTAGATGTTTTTAGATTTTGTAGGAGTTAATAAGTTTATCGAGAATAAAAAGTTTTTAGTTACAGGCAATAAAGGACGAAAAGGACTAAAATAGGTTCATTTGAGAATGTCGACTACTTAAATCGTAGTTAAAGTTCGACTCGGGCATATACCATTTTGGATACAGATGCACCTAAATCTGTTTTATATGTTGCTCTCATTCCCATCAGTATTGTCGGTAGAACTTCTGTCCAATTTTTAGTTTTATGACTCATTATAGCAGCTTTAACGTCACGATGCCACCTTTGGATGGTAAGGACTTGATGATAAGGACTTGACCTGAGGATGATAAGGACTTGATCTAGTGTTTAATTCCCATTATTTTTTTTTAATCAGCAAATAAGGATGCTTCGAATTGTCGCCCCTGATCACTTGTAAGAAAATAAGGAACACCGAATCGTGTAATCCAACCATTATATAAAGTTCTTGCAACAGACTTAGCAGTTACATATATCAATTAAAGGAAGTGCTTCGACCCAACGTATATATCGATCTATGCATGTTAAACAGTACGAATACCTATTCGAATTTGGTAACGGCCTCACAATTGTTATGCCGCAATCTGAGGTATTATCTAACTAGTAGTATTTATAAGAGAGTCTACATCCCACTCCAGAACGAGTTCAGGTTCTGTATTGGTAGACTGAAGGAAATGTGTGCCTTGGTAGTGAGATTTAACGGTCAACGAACAGTCAAGGATACATTTTCTTCAGTCACCACACTGTTCTATTTTTTCTCTCCCTTATAAACTCACTACTTGGTAATCCTAAAGTTTAACATCCGTAACTACATAAAACAACAACTTAGTTCAACAAAAATACATTACCTGGTTCATTATCCATACCATCAATTAATCGCGTTGCTACAACAACACGTCGTGTTGATTCAGTATCAATTTCTATTAACAAAACTATCAGTCTCACAATTAACATTGCTTAAATTCGTAAACATTCTTCTACTTTGTTTTAATCAAACAAAAAATAAAACTCATGTAGTTGTAATTGCATTTTTCTATTTTTTGTTGATGCTATCAGACACAATCTCATCATCATCTGTTTAAATAAACTGTTAATAAATGGTTGCATTTCGTGGTTATTGTTATTTCGTTCTCTCTATAATCTTTAATAACTGAAAACAAAACCAACACGAATTATATGTTGTCGATCCTTCTTTCTTTTTTTTATATAATTGGTTGACGATCTCGTTCTAAAAAACCCGATTAAATTCCTTTGTTTGGGAAACTAAAACAACAGAGAGAAATGTACAAATTTTTTGAATGGTCATCTCCTTCGCTCCCAATCGTTTAGATTATTCAAACAAAGCATTTTTCATAACTTAGGCAGTTCATTTTTTGATTTGATCAATAAAATTTGAAAATTGATTAAGCCGTGTTACGTTGGATATCAAAAAGAAAATATCGAGATCGGTTAGTGATTTTTAAGATTTTTTGAAATGAAAATGGGTTTCATTAGAGAGCTGAAACTATTAAATTCAGCTTTCATATAAAGTAAACAATTTAAAGTTTATATTATTTTCTTTTGGAAATTCGCGATGGTAAAGATCTTTTCTTTGTAATTAAACAAAATATCAATCGGGTCGCCATTGTGAAGTGAAGTGCTTAAGGCAAATGCAAAAACAATATAAGAAAGTTTAGTGCCATTTTCTTTTCCTATATAGACTCGATTTCGTTTAGGAAATATAAGAAATTTGTGTTAACAATAAAATTATTTGAAAGAAAAAGAAAATAACAATAGAACTGTAATTTTGAACTATAACTCAACTACAATTCTAACTCCATTAGAACTATAATTTTGTGTAGATTTGTGTGAACAATAAAATTATTTCAAAAGAAAATAACACTAGTTAGCATTAGCACTAAAATTTTGTGTAGATTTGTGTTAAAAATAAATCATTTTAACCAAGTAATAATAACTGAATCGAGCCTTTTTATTGAAGAGGTAGAATTTTCTGGTTGGCTGTCATAATTTAATCACCGATGAATGCAAATCTGTCTCCGGGATGCAAATCTGTCTCCAATGCTCATTGAATTTTTGCTGAAATAAGTGCGTCGGATGTAGATTGGAAAAATAATTTTGGAAGCTCACAAGGAGAAGACCTACATTCACATTCAATCTTATGGTCTTGTAAATGGCAATTATGGTCTTGTAAATGGCAACACATTAGAGATTTTTTCCGGGTTGAGGCCACATTGGTCGTTGGTCCGTTTTTTTTATTCTATTGAATTTATATCCTGGCATAATGGAATCTGTCATAGATTCCGCTATACACATGGCGCCGAACAAAAACAAACCGGTTTTATAACAGGTAACCCGTTATAAAACACACAATAGGTTTCATATTTTAATATTTTCTGATAATATTTCAATATTTTGAATTTTGTTGCTATTTTTTCTGTATATTAAATATCGGCATATTGCGATTTTTTTTTATAATATGTTGGATGTTGTAATATATTTTTGATATTTTTACATTTTTTGAATGATACGGTAAATATTGTAAGTTGTGATAATTTTGTTGCATCTGTTGTTTGTTACTTGATTGAATTTTTTTATATATATCTATTGTATTATTATATACCTATGGTGTTTGTTTTATATACCTACTGTATTTTTTTATACTATTGTATTATCATATATCTTTATATTTAATCGATGTTTATGATGCAACAAATAATTTTTACAACGTTATAATCTAATTAAAACATGGGTATCTCTAAGAAAGAGTCCAAGGAGGCTTAACCTTCTTAACATGTATCGTTGGTTGAAGATCGCCTCTGTCTTTTGGCATGCGATCACCAAGTGGATTAAATTTTTATAATAGTAAATTTCAATTAGTTTTCCTTCGGAGACTGAATGCAGCTTCACTGGTCGAGTGTTTATGCGGAAGAGAAGGGGTGCCTGTCAGTCCTACGGACAGCCAGGATCGCTTCTACAATGCTAAGCACTCCTCCATACAAGTGAAGCTGCATCCAGATCTCCACTTTGTTGGGAAGAACCAACGTTCAACCCAACCTCCCTTCACAATTTCAATGGACTTAGCAAATCCATCCAACATCGCGTTACAATAGTGAATTCGGTCTTGTACTGAAATCGGATCTGGAGACTGGTACTCTATACTGGTCTACTCCCAACAAACGATATTAGTCTTAATTGTTTTTCTTAACTTTTCTAGTTTAATATTTTTCTTAGTTTTAAGGAATGCTGAATTCATTTCATCACGCGGGAGGGTACTAGAATGTAGATTTTAGGATTTTTAGGCCTATTTTTGTTCTAGACCTCACATGTCGTTTCTGGGAAGAGATCGTGAGTTCGATTTTCCACTTCGAATCTTCGTTACAATTCCTTTTAAAAATTTTTTTGATTATACAGTCAATCGGTGTGGGCTTTGCCCAGGAAAAATCTCTAACATTATAAATACATAAATAAATAAATAATTCTCTTATTACCATAAATAAATAAATAAATATTTTTATTTTATAAATATTTTTACAAATAAATATTTTCTCACATATATTAATAAATATTTTCTATTTTTTCATAAATAAATATATATACATTTTTTTTAAAATTCAATAAATAAATAATTAAATAATTAAATAAATGAATATTTTCTCATTTTATAAATAAATAAAAAAATATATATATTTATATATTGAATAAATGAATTAAATAAGCTTGGCATCAAGAAAATAAATAAATCATTTTTTTTAATAAATAAAACATATATACAAACTTTTCTTAATTTTTAAGTAAATCAAGGTGTACTAGTTGCAACAAAATAACTAGATTGTAAGTAAATCAATATTTTTTGCACATAAATATTTAAATAATCATCTTTTTCCTAGGATCTTTAAGATCAATAAATTTTTCTCTGTAAAACGAAGGTCGAAGGATTTGATTATTCAAAACATTTGTATATTTCTTTCTGTTGTTGTTGATCGCGTTGTTCACGATTTCGACTCAGTTTACAATTTTTACAATTTTTTACGGTTGTTGTTTTTACATTTTTGAGCGGAAAAACATTTTAGGGTTATCATACAATCATCATCATCTGTTGTCTTGTTAAGTTGGAAATTTTGTATCCATTAATTTTTGTTTTATTTATCTGTGACCAAAAAATGTCAGTTGTTCCGTTGGACCATCCGTTCTACGGTCTTGAAGAATACGAGTTGTGGGTCGAATGCTTCCTCCGGGACATACAGTACAACAGCGAGGACTGGATACAACAACTGAGTGACGCTGCGCGTAATCCAGCTACAAGGATGTTTCAGTCACACACGGCGAACATGACTGAAGAAGGCGAAGCGATTGTAGATGCTGCCTTATTTTTGTCCAGTAAAGCGAGGGATCTTGAACCCTCAGTACAACCACATATTTTGCAGGGCCTTTTAAACCGTGTTAAACATTATCTAGATCGTGTCAACCGATTGGGGGACAGTGATGAAATTGTGTACGGCCGTAATTATGCCACTAGGAGTTTGAATGAATCACTCAATAAGATTAAATCTTTGTCTGCTCTACCTTCTTATCAACAAGTGGCTAGGATACAGGTAGTGCCAGCACCAGTAATACAGCAGGAAGAGTACGAAGACTATCAGGACCTGAGTCAATTTGGCACAGATTGGCTTCCTCTGTTCTCAGGGGATGGGTCATCACCAGATGCTCACGAGTTCATCCATTTGGTTGAAGTGGCTGCACGGCGGGATCAGGTGACCTGTGATGATTTAAAGTCAATCGTTCCCCGGTATCTTCGTGGAGTGGCGGATAAACATTATATAAACCTTACTTATGAGTATCGGGTGGTGACCTACTCCATACTCCGAGAAAGTTTATTACGAACGTTTGGTACTCTTAACGACGATAAGGCTGTACTGAGTGCACTACTAAACAGAAGACAAAATGAAAATGAGATGATATTTGATTACATCATAGAGGTTAGCAAGCTCAACAAACGACTGGCTCAACCATTTTCAGAAAAGGAGATGATTGAGATTGTAAGGGAAGGCATGTCAGATAAATTAAAAAGTGCTACAATGGTGGCTAATGTAGTTACCCTAGCTGACTTGCGGGTACTGTGCCAGAAATATGAAACGCTATGGTCATCTTTCCCAACAACATCGAAAACAACTTGTCACCCAGAAATACAAGCTGATGAATACCAAGCCCGATACCTCGCAACAGAAGCAATGGAGAGCTTTTCGACAATTACGAACGAGCAATCGATAAATAACCCCTGTATTTTAACAGATATACACATTGAACCTAAATCTAGTTCGGTTCAAATTCCGGTTCGACGAAAACTAATTTCTTTAAAGCGCCATGAACGTTTTAAACGTTATCTGAAGTTGTGAAAAATCTTCAATAAAGCATGTGTTGTTTCTATCATTTCCGAGCTAAATGATTCTAGGCCACATATTTACATCGACATCCTTGATAAAATTGTATATGGACTTCTGGATAATAGGGCTGCTATCAGTTTTCTAGGAAGAAATTCCTTAGAGTTATTAAATAATGCCGGAATCTCATATCGTAAGTTTTCATCTTTCATCCGGACAGTGGATGGAACACGTAACCATATTTTGGGATACGTCGACGTTCCAATTACTTTCAACGGTTTTACAAAATCTTTTAGGTTCTATGTAGTCCCAAGTCTCAAGGAGGAGGTGTACCTGGGTGCAGATTTTTGGAGAGACTTTGGCATAACTCCTTCATTCATAGCTGATCTAATTCAGAGTGATCGAACCCAAGAGCAAACACGTAATCTCGAAGCTCCAATTGCCGAAGCACTTTATCACGCAGATCAGCTAGCGAACTTCAGATCTAACTTGCAACAGTATTTAGTAGCAACAGTAAACAGGTTCCAACAACAATATACTTCGCGAACGCGAACTCGACCGCAAACTTTTCGGCCACAACAGCGAGTCTTGGTACGGCAACATCGCTCGGGTGGTGCAGCTAATAAACGATCAGCCAAGATGGCTTCACAATTAGTACCAGCCATAATAAAATGCAAGGTTGGTAAGAACCTGCACAAATGTACGAATTTAGATGGTAAGGACATAGGGACTTACCCTTCTAAAGATATCCGATTATGACATTTAATTAATCACCATCAGTTTTAAATCTCTTAACTTATTTTGTATTATTTTTAGTATATATCCTTGTTAATTTATTCTGTAATAGTTTTTTTTTATCTTTATCAATTTATTAATTATTATTAATTTTTTTTTTAATTACTATCCCGATTTATTAAAATTTCTCATCCTCATCCTCATCCTAATAAATCATCCACTATGCTTAACATATTAACGTTTTCGTGTTAGATGTGAGCCGCTTAAGACTTTGTCTGCGGTTATCTGACTCTACTTTGAATTAGCTTACCCTCCCCATTCATTTGTTAAACTAACTTTCACAAATTTTCACTATTTTTCTAGATAGTCTTCATCGCTAACAATAGTAATGCTGTCTTTCATTACCTGAAATTGAATTTTGGTACTTGAGGGCACTGTTCAGTAAGAGTATTAGGTAGTTTTTTTCATTAGTTTTAGTTTTTTCTTTAGTTTTAGTTTTTTTTGGGAAATTTGATGTACGTAGAAAGAGATTATTAGGCTCATATCTGTCATCAGTTCCACATACAATTACTGAACAGGGCTCTCAAGTATGGAATTTCGGTTGATGGTCATGATGGTCAACATTTATATTCCTTTTTATTACAATAGAACTTACCTTAAATAAATATTCTCATTAACCTGCATCTAAAGCTTGACACACTTGTGCATACATACCAACTCTGCGCTGCCTGTTGTCTGCTGGGACTCGGCATGTCTCAATTGGGGAACTTTTACAGCGAGACATGACAGTTTACACGATATCATTATAATGCAGCTGATCAACAAAACTCTGGCGTTCTACAATCAAGAATTTGGATGCAATAGTCATTAAGTCAACATAAATAGAACAATTTTTTTTTGAAACATCTCTAATTCGAAATTCTTTCATAATGGATATACAACATCAGTATTTCTAAACATCTTTATTCTCATCATGGTTACGCAACATCTACAATTCGAACTTTCTTTCATCATTTAGCGTCATGCAAAAATGCTAAACATCTGGTTGTCTTGGGAGAGGCACTCGATTCATCAATTCGTATACCTAGTATCGGTAAATAATGATGATTGCGTTATATTTTCTTTCCTTAATCTTCACAAAAAGCATTTCACTGTTGAATGCTTGTTTGATATCGGTTCAGGAAATTGTCTGTTATGCCGCAATCTGAGGTATTATCTAACTAGTAGTATTTATAAGAGAGTCTACATCCCACTCCAGAACGAGTTCAGGTTCTGTATTGGTAGACTGAAGGAAATGTGTGCCTTGGTAATGAGATTTAACGGTCAACGAACAGTCAAGGATACATTTTCTTCAGTCACCACACTGTTCTATTTTTTCTCTCCCTTATAAACTCACTACGTGGTAATCCTAAGGTTTAACATCCGTAACTACATAAAACAACAACTAAGTTCAACAAAAATACATTACCTGGTTCATTATCCATACCATCAATTAATCGCGTTGCTACAACAACACGTCGTGTTGATTCAGTATCAATTTCTATTAACAAAACTATCAGTCTCACAATTAACATTGCTTAAATTCGTAAACATTCTTCTACTTTGTTTTAATCAAACAAAAAATAAAACTCATGTAGTTGTAATTGCATTTTTCTATTTTTTGTTGATACTATCAGACACAATCTCATCATCATCTGTTTAAATAAACTGTTAATAAATTGTTGCATTTCGTGGTTATTGTTATTTCGTTCTCTCTATAATCTTTAATAACTGAAAACAAAACCAACACGAATTATATGTTGTCGATCCTTCTTTCTTTTTTTTATATAATTGGTTGACGATCTCGTTCTAAAAAACCCGATTAAATTCCTTTGTTTGGGAAACTAAAACAACAGAGAGAAATGTACAAATTTTTTGAATGGTCATCCCCTTCGCTCCCAATCGTTTAGATTATTTAAACAAAGCATTTTTCATAACTTAGGCAGTTCATTTTTTGATTTGATCAATAAAATTTGAAAATTGATTAAGCCGTGTTACGTTGGATATCAAAACGAAAATATCGAGATCGGTTAGTGATTTTTAAGATTTTTTGAAATGAAAATGGGTTTCATTAGAGAGCTGAAACTATTAAATTCAGCTTTCATATAAAGTAAACAATTTAAAGTTTATATTTTTTTCTTTTGGAAATTCGCGATGGTAAAGATCTTTTCTTTGTAATTAAACAAAATATCAATCGGGTAGCCATTGTTAAGTGAAGTGCTTAAGGCAAATGCAAAAACAATATAAGAAAGTTTAGTGCCATTTTCTTTTCCTATATAGACTCGATTTCGTTTAGGAAATATAAGGAATTTGTGTTAACAATAAAATTATTTGAAAGAAAAAGAAAATAACAATAGAACTGTAATTTTGAACTATAACTCAACTACAATTCTAACTATAATTCTAACTCCATTAGAACTATAATTTTGTGTAGATTTGTGTGAACAATAAAATTATTTCAAAAGAAAATAACACTAGTTAGCATTAGCACTAAAATTTTGTGTAGATTTGTGTTAAAAATAAATCATTTTAACCAAGTAATAATAACTGAATCGAGCCTTTTTATTGAAGAGGTAGAATTTTCTGGTTGGCTGTCATAATTTAATCACCGATGAATGCAAATCTGTCTCCGGGATGCAAATCTGTCTCCAATGCTCATTGAATTTTTGCTGAAATAAGTGCGTCGGATGTAGATTGGAAAAATAATTTTGGAAGCTCACAAGAAGAAGACCTAAGTAGTGTTATACCACTTTCGTAAATTTTCAGGTAATTATCCCACTATCGTAAATTTTCAAGTTTAAATCAATTTTTTTTGTTGATAAGCTACAGCAGCAATTGCATTGAAATTAATTCAAATTGGATTGAGAGAATGAGGTTGAAAGAAAGAAAAAAGAGAAAGTGATTTAAATCTTTTTGTTTTGTTGTTGTATTTTGGAACATTTTTTACATGAATGAAAAAACAAAACAAAACCCACTATCGTAAATTTTCAGGTAATTATCCCACTATCGTAAATTTTCAAGTTTAAATCATTTTTTTTGTTGATAAGCTACAACAACAATTGCATTGAAATTGTTGTTGTTTCTTATAAGAAAAAATTCATTTCGATACCACTATCTTTCATGAGTTGAGTTGACTGAATCAACTGAGAAAAAACAACAACAATTGCATTCAATTTTTCAGTTGTATCAGTTGCTTCAGTCAAATATGAGTTTGTGTTTTAATCTTGCGGTTGAATAAAAAAATGGTTGTCTCGATATTATTAATATATTATGAAAAAGCATGTGAATTGAATTTTGTTTCATAACTTTTTGTGGTCTAATAAGAAAAAATATACGAGTATGTTACATGAATGAAAAAACAAAAACAAAACCCACTATCGTAAATTTTCAAGAAATTATCCCACTATAAAGAAAAACTAGAGAAAGTGATTTAAATCTTTTTTTGTTGTTGTTTCTTATAAGAAAAAATTCATTTTGGTCCAAATCCATGTGAATTGAATTTTTGTTTCATAACTTTTTGTGGTCTAATAAGAAAAAAATATACGAGTATGTTACATGAATGAAAAAACAAAAAACCCACTATCGTAAATTTTCAAATTGCGTGCGTTAAATTTAAATTTTTGCGTTAAATGATTAAGTAAGATTTCGATTTTTTTTTCATTGGGGCACATGTGTTGTTCTAGTTTTTTTGTTGTTATATAAGATTTTGTGTGTAAAGCGAGCAGAAGAATTAGAACAAATTGTGTTGGAAAAAATTATGATGTGTTGGAAACCTAAAAACTTTTTATTTGGAATTTTAGACGGATGCCTGAAATAAGTTGTTAATTGAAAAAACTAAAAAATTATAAATAGATGTTCGAAATGGACCATATCATTTATTTCAAAAAATATGTTTAATGTGGAACAACCTTTTACCATGCAGATTTCTGGTCCTTCTTCTTCGGGGAAGACCACGTTTGTATTAAAGTTCTTGCCACATATTCATGGTATAAAGAAACTGGTTTGGTGCAATGGTGAAACTAATTCGGTCGATCTAAAAGATTTCGATTTTGAAGATATTGAAATGTTAGACAACGTCCCCGAAAATTTTGATAATCTAGAAAACACATTAATCATCTTGGATGATTTAATGACTGAGGCGTATAATAAAAACGTTTGTGAATTATTTACCAAGGGTTCACATCATCGAAATATATCTGTTATATTAATTACCCAAAATGTGTTCCATCAAGGAAAATTTTGCAGAGACATTTCGTTAAACTGCAAATACTTAGTTATGTTTAATAACCCCCGAGATAAATCTCAAATCTACCCGCTTGCTAGACAAATTTATCCAGAAAATATCAAAGAGTTTGTAAGAGTATATAAGGAGGCAGCTTCAAAGCCTTACGGTTATTTATTTATGGATTTGACACAATCGTGCAACGACTTATTTCGCTTCCGCTCGAGTATTTTTAATAAAGATTATCAAGAGTGTTATGCGCCATCTAAACTAGTATCACAGCTAAAAAGGAATGAAGCGGCTCATGGTACACAAACATACGTTACATATGTTAAGAAATTGTAAGCCCCGTATACGTAAATTTATATTAGAAAAAAGTAAAACAGATTTAATCAAAGCCTTATATGAAGTGTGTTTAAATGTTTTAAATGGTAATGTCAATATCGATAACAACTGTAAAACTCGTTTGAAGAAACATAAGAGTGCTTTACGTAAAATTGTCGATTCCAAATCTAATTTATCGGTGAAACGTAAGGTGCTAGTACAAAAAGGTGGATTTTTGCCTATTATTTTATCAGCTGTTTTATCTGGGGTTATTGGAAAGTTATTGGAGGAAGTTACAAAATGAGTTTACAACGTATGATTGTTGTTCATCCTGATACATTTGAGCAGTGGAAAAAAATTATGTTAGAAGACAATAAACTATCGGCATTAGATCGTGAAATGAAAAAGATTTTGTACAATAATAAACTAAACGATATCGATAAATGGAACTATTACCGACAAAGTCTTTTAAAAATGTTAAATGTGAAAAGAAGACCAATTGGAATAAATCATTTTCCAGGCTTAAACTCTAGCGTTGTATTAAATAAACAGACGCAAGCTGATAGCGATGTTTTAAATAACCAGTTAAAGGTGGATGGGAACACGCAAACGAAGATTTTAAAAGGGCGTAACGCAAAAAATCAAACTGAAACGTCTGAAGGTCGAAATATTGCAACACAAACTAAGATGATGAAACAAATTCAAGAGCCTAAATCATTTGATGAACTGTTTGAAACATCGAATAGATTTTCTAGTTTTGAAAATGCGGATAATAATGACGATCAGAGTTTTCGTAGTTTTGATGAAATTCAAGAATTAGATATGGATGATAGCGTACGACGAAGAGCTCTTGAAGGTCAACCGCCCGATGTAAGAATATCGAAAGAAAGACTTTCTCTAAATCCTCAAGAGTACAGGGTATTTGAATTGAATACGGGAGAGAATGTGAACGTTCCAGTTGAACGCCGTTTCACACGTTCTACAACAAAAAGGTCGAGAGTTGATCCAACGCAAAGTGTTATAAATTTTCCTAAACGGAAAAAAACAAAAAGTGAAACGAGCACACCAAAAAAAAAAACACAAAAAACAAAATCAAAACAACAAACGATTCCCTGGCAAAGCTATAAAAGTTAAGTTTATAAGTGTTAATCATCATTCAGATTTTTGATGTTATCACACGACGTCTACAATGCTAGCTGATCAAAAATCTTTTTATATTACATTAACAAGTAACAGCTCTCTGGATTTTTATCCGCATAACACACTATCAAGATTTACTGTTAAACTTCCTTATTCACTTAACTTGAAGGGTGACGATCACGCAGAATGGTATATGGGTGTATCAAAATTTGCTTGCACCTCTATAATGAAGAAACGCGGAAAAGATCCGACTATAACGTTTATTGCAGAACGAGGTAATACTGGTGTAGAAATATTAGATATATTAAGACAGTATCCAACTTTATTTGAAATCGTTCAACATGAAGATTTTTTCGATCGATATTCTGAGTCTGCTGACGTGCCTTTTTACGTTTTTTCAAAAGAATTCGTTCAAGTTGGTGTTGATAAACGCAATTTTAAATTGAAATTTAATAAAGAATACACAATAAATCTACTCTTTGACTACTTATTTTCACAAATTGATAAAACGGAATGGAGCAAAGTTATAAAAAATTTAAAAGAATCGATTGCAATTAAACCCTCACAATCTTTATCAGAGCAAAAACTAACGATGTTAAAGAAACGTGTCAAAGTAATTTTACCGGAGCCCTTCCCAGAATCTGAAGCTGTACCGAACTATATGTGTATTTATTGTGATATAGTGCGACCTCAAATGTTTGGTAATATAATGGCTAGAGGGTTAGTAATGCATCCCGTAAAATATAAAAGGCAATTTGAGAGTTATCAAAACTGTGAAATAGGAAAAATTCAATATGCACGACTCGAGAGAACACTGATTACAGATATCAGTCTACTATTAACGGATGAAAATGGGGAACAGATAAATTTTAAAAATGATTCATTTTGTACAATGGTTGTTTTACATTTTCGTAAAGGTATATAAAGAGGTGAAACAGTTTTTAAATTTTATTACAATGCATAACGCTTATCTAAAATATTACGTTCAACAACACGGTGGAAATAATCCAACCGTCAACGATGAATTTGGAAATGTGTTAAAATTGCCAAAAGTATATCAGCGAGGTCGAGGGATTGGTAGTGTATTTGCTAGTTTCTGGAAATATCTTCAACCGCTTCTAAAAAGTGGTGCAAATTTTTTAAAGAACGAGTTAATTGACACGGGTTCCGACATTTTAAAAAATATTAGTGCGCAAAAACCGATACAAAATATTCTTCGTGATCGATCGGTGCAAGTTGTTGACAAATTAAGAGATAAGACAATCGATAAAATAAATGCAATGGCTGGAACAGGCATCGAAAAGCGCAAAAGAAAAAGATTCAAACGAAGCTTGAAAAACCCAATAAATAAGAGAGCAACTTCTGAAAAAAGACAATCGAGCATCTTAGCAGTTCGTGTAAAGAAGCATCTATCAAATAAACGCACACCAAACAAAAAACCACGCTTTTTGGATATATTTAAATAATTTAAAAACTTAAACAAAAATGTCTTTCCGAGAGTGTATGAAATCCGAATTGGATCTTTTCGCACCTCGTAACATTCAAACAAACATTGTGAAAACCGAAGAAGTTGCCTACAAACCTTTAACTAGTTTAGAAAACCAATCGATCATTGAATTCGTATGTCATGGACATAGTGATATGTATTTAGATTTATCCTCAATAAACCTATGTGTAAAACTACGTCTAACCAAAAGTAATGGTGCATTGTACACGGATGCGGATACATCTCAACCAACCGTAATAAATAATATGTTGCATTCACTGTTTCGTCAGGTAAATGTTTCGTTGAATGGAAAAAACATAAATTCCTCAGACGGTAATTACAGTTATAAAGCGTACATTGAAACATTATTGAATTTTGGTGAGGATGCGAGCAGGACACATTTGGAGTTATCGGGGTTTTATCCGGATGCCAAAAAACTTGATACTTTACCGCCATCTCAAGAAGGATTGTTGAAAAGACACAGTTTAGTGAAAAATAGTAACATTGTTGAGTTGTACGGAAAAGTGCATGCAGATATGTTAAATCAACCGCTATTACTTTTGAACAATGTTGATGTGAGATTAACTTTTACGCTCAACAAACCTGAATTTTATCTTATGACTGATGCGGCAACCGATGACACATCTATAAAAATACTTGAGGCAACAATTTACGTAAAACAATGTGCAATTAATCCTAATGTTTTGATCGCGCATCATAAGATGCTTGAACAAACAAATGCAAAATATCATTATAAGAGATGTGAGGTGAAATCATATACGATACCTGCAAGCGGTAACTCCTTAAATTTGGATAATATTGTGTTGGGGCAGATGCCAACAAATTTAATATTTTTTATGGTTGATAATGATGCATACATTGGTTCGAAGAAAAAGAATCCTTACAATTTCAAACACAATAAAATGGCTTCGTGCACTTTGTATGTAAATGGGGTTCCAACACCTAGTGCATCTATAACAACCTCATTTACCGGTGGTGATTCGTGTGCGCGTGCATATTCGACAATCTTTTCTACTATGGGTATACTGCACTCACCTCAGGGCAACCTTATTACAAGAGAAATGTATGCATCCGGCTATTTTATGATCGCGTACGATCTCACACCGGATTTAGCATCCAACGATGGCTGTTCATCTTTAGCCAATCAAGGAAATATACGTTTTGAGGCACGTTTTGATGCACCGATTCCTAACACCTTAACATGTTTAATTTACATGGAGTATGATGCTAGCTTGGAGATTGATCAAAATAGAAACATTATTTTAGATCAGTAAAAAATATAAATAAACAAACTTCAGATTTAACTACACATTAAGACATTATGAATACAACAGAGTTAACTATAGCCCTACAAAAAAATCCTATCACAAAAAAATATTTTCGTGGTGTGTACGCAATTGATCAACTGCCTAAAACAGTCTTAAATAAACCCGCATGCTACGTTATTAATACTGATCCATCACACAAACCGGGAACACATTGGGTGGCAATTCATTTTCCCTCTGGAGCTCGTGCCGAGTTTTTTGATTCGTTTGGTAGAAAGCCATTCGATCGTAGATTCCGCGCTTTTTTGTTAAACAACTCAAAGTCATACATTTACAATCCAAAAGAACTACAAAATCGATACAGTTTAATGTGTGGTAAATATTGCTGTATCTACCTCCATCATAGATGTAGTGGAAAATCAATGAAAAGTTTTTTAAACGGATTTGCAACCGATTTGTCTGACTACAACGATCGCATCGTGAATTTTGTCTACAAAAAGTACTTTAACAAAATGGCAAAGAAAAAACGGTGAACGAACCAAATAAAAACTCGTCCAGCTTGAAAAAACATGATCAAACTTGTTCAATGTAGGTAAAAGTGTGTTATTAAATTTTTTTTTAAATCAACTAATAACAAACTTTTATTTTCAGACTTTCAATACCACTGCAGAAAAAAATTCAAAAAAAAATAAAATAAAAAAAATTAAAAAAAAAAATTTAGAAAAAAAAAAAAGATTAAAAAAAAATTTAAAAAAAAAACTAAAGAAAAAATAATAAAAAAAAAAATTTAATAAAAAAATTTAATAAAAAAATTTAATAAAAACAAAATGAAACAATTTTTTACTAATTATATTTTTTTTTTTTTAATATATCTCAAATATTTATACAAAGATTATTATATAAGTCACAAATCAGTTTGTTTTTAGACAAAATTGGTAGTTCGTTAAATAATCTGGAATAGTTGCATTGGTTTGTATTTTCGTGTGTTGGCGTAAAAAAGTCTTTGTAGTCCAGCTTTGTACAATTTTGTTGAACACATTTTTGCATATATAAATTGTAATAGGCTCTTACATCCTTGTAAGTTAGCCTATACCAACTAAATATTGAGTGAATCAAAGGCGCCAACTCTTGCAATCTGCCCCATTCTTCTCCATTCAATTGTATTTTAAAAGATTTATCGGAAAAGATTACATACTTCTTCCCGTTGTTGTACGATAATCTGTATCTGGCTAACATTTGTTTGAATTTTTCGATGTCATCTCCCTCAAAATATTGTTGAACTAATCCAATTTGGTTGAAAAATAGATTCCAGTCATCCCAAGCAAAGCAAATAAAATCTTTATCATTAATCAACAGCAGTTGTGGTTTGAAAATTTCTGTATTGTAGCCAATTACAATGAAACATGATTTATTGTCGTTTAAAAAATAAACATACGACAGCAATAAATCTGGTTTACGCATTACTAACTTCTTAACTTTTTCCTTAACAATCCTCTCCATTTTTACTGTGAAGTACTCAGTTGAAAAGAACTTAATAAACTAAAATCAAAATGAATTTAACAACACTTACTATTTGATCAACAGCATTGAACATTTATAAATAGCCGGCGTCGTGTGGAAGCTATTAAAACAACCAATAACTTCAATCAAAATGGAGCGCCAAGAAGTGATAAACGAATTACATAAACAAGCAAGAAAAAATTTCGAAAGAAGAAAAGTTATAACAAAAGGGATAGATGATCTATGGCAAGCCGATCTTGTTGAATTAACTGCATACAGCAAATATAATAATAATTATCGATTTCTTTTGGTGATTATCGATACTTTCTCTAAATTTTGCTGGGTATCACCCCTTAAAACTAAAACAGGTCGAGAAATTTCTGGAGAACTGCAACAAATAATGGAAACAAATCAAAGGTTTCCAAAACATCTTCAAACGGACATGGGGAAAGAATTTTATAATAGAGAATTCAAAAATTTAATGGAGAAACACAATATAAACCATTATTCTTCATTTAGTTTCTTAAAAGCTAGTATAGTTGAGAGAGTAAATAGAACTATAAAACAACGAATGTGGAGAATGTTTAGTTTTCGCGGCTCTTATAAATGGATAGACATAATTACCGAAATAGTTAATGTGTACAATCGGAGTAGACACCGAACTATAAAAATGGCCCCCATTGATGTATCGAATAAAAATGAATCGTATCTTCTAAAAAATGTTTTTGATTACAAACCAAAACTGGGTAGAGCAAAATTTAAGAAAGACGATTATGTTCGAGTTAGCAAACATAAAACAATTTTCGAAAAATCTTATACTGCAAATTGGTCTCCAGAGATTTTTCAAATAGATGAGGTAAAACATAAATTTCCTGTAACATATTTGTTAAAAGATTTTAAAAATCAACCAATTTTCGGCCGATTTTATGAACATGAATTACAAAAGACAAAACATCCTGACATATATTTGATAGAAAGAGTTTTACGAAAGAAAAAAAATCAACTTCTCGTAAAATGGTTAGGTTTCAATAAAACACACAACTCTTGGATAAATAAAAATAATTTTATTTGAATTTAACACTTATTCTTTATTTACATTTCGTATTTATTATAATTATATTTATTTTTGTTTTAAACCATTACATATTAAAATACAATATTACTATTAAAAACGAGAAAAATAAAAACTAAACAAAACATTTTTTAAAAATAGGTTAAAAAATAAAGCCAAATGGGATTGTTTTATAGTCATCAAGACAAATTCGCTTGTTATATGTAAACCCAAATTTCTTAATTTCAGGCTGAGAAACTACTTCTAATATTTTTCGTCTCTTAATTTTTTTTTGGTCACAGACCGTACGAAAGCCTTCATCACTAACATTGGTTACAATGCTCTTCAAAGTATAAAAATTCAAAGATTTTTGCGATTCAACATTTAGTGTTATGCCTTTACACTTTGCCGTCTCATGATATTCCTCTTTATCAGGATTGAACGCAATGAACCCATAGCTTTTAGGCCCTGTACTAACAAATTCAGTAATATAGGCATTTTTTCCGTATCCTGATAATTCGTCGGTTAAATCACCTACAAAATTACCCGTTTTAAGCACTCCTTCATTTGACACGTCTTCTATAAAAATAATTGAATCGGTATCACAATAGAGAAGTTTTCCTTGAACTTTCGCTAACTCTTTGTAAAGCTTAATTCGAGCATTAGCCGTAGTAAATGCGGCCACAGCTACGGAAGCGTGTTTAAGTGGTATAACAAAATCATTACTTGGATGTTTCCATTTCACCCATAGAACATTTTCTACTGGAAATACATCGGTAATTTCAACTCCTGGGGATGAGATTAATTTGTACAATTCAGAAACTGTATGAATGATGGCCGTCTGATTCTTATCATTTCTTTGACCCAATTTTCCCCAAAGCGCATTTAAAAGAAGTTTACTGCAACCTCTTTGTGAAGGATTATTTGTAATTGCTTTTGGATCCAAATGAATCCCTTCATGCTCAAAAAACTCCTTAATGTAGTTTTCCTTTTCAATTTGAGTGGAAACGTTTGGAGGCCAATCACTTGCTTCTTGTTTTAACTTAAGGAAGCAATTCATATAATCAGTGAACACGCCGCCACACTTTTTTTCTCTATTGTATTGAGCTATCTCGTATTGCCAAACTTCAAAAATTTCTGCAATCTTGTAACCATGATTAATTGCTAGTTTGACTTCGTCCAATACCCAAGTACCTGATAACATTCGTTCAGATTCCTCATGTGTACAACGGTTGCAAACATTTTCAGTTTCTCCGCACGTTCGACATAAAGTAAATAGAAGTTTGCTATTTATTTTCATTGGAAGAATCGGAATTAATAGTTTTTGAGGGGGTAGCACTAAACACTTGATTAGACCGTCAATACTTAAGATATCGAGGTTCTTACACTCTTCTCTGCGAAAGACTTTTGGATGATGAATGGGGTTTTTACCATATTTATTTACATACGGGTAGAGTGATGTAAAATCAAAATATCTTATTTTTTCACCATTCTTTACTTTGTAGTAAAGCTGAAATGTTTCGGTTCGACCACCATACAGGGCATCTCTAGGATCAAGATGGCTATACTGTAATTCACGGTCGTTATCTAGAGTTGCGGATAGCTCGGGGTTTTCAGACAGGAAGTTCTTAAACTCGCACTCCCAAATTTTTTTAATGTTGTACCCTAACGACTCAATAACATGCAATCTAGCCATTGATTGTTCGTACTTGTTAACGAACGAATCGCTACCATTTATCTCAATGTTTCTGGCTACAAAACATTTTTGACATCCATGCCAATAGCATCCTAGAAATTCATAGACAGTATTGCTGCTTGCGCAAAACCCATCCACGTAAAAATTGGTAGTTGGTATTTTTACTTCGAAAGAGATTTTTTCTGAAATTTGTTTACTCTCATAAATTAACCATTTTAGTCCAATACGAGATTGGTTTTTATCGGTATGGTTGTACAAATTTGTTGGAATTACCCCCAAAGTTTTTTCCGCTAAAAATTTCTTACGAAAAGCTAGCATTACTGCCTGAGCTAATGTAAATGATTGCAACAAAGGGTTAACATCTGTTGTAGTTAAGAAATCATTCATAAATTTAATACAACCCTTGCGAAGAATTTCAACATCTAGGCAACAATATTTAATTAATTCCTTCCGATTATCGTAAGGTAAACTGAGCTGTGACTGTTCACTATACCAGTTGTTGAATTTTTTAACATCCTTCTGGCTCATAAGAGATATTCCAAAGTATTTGCGATCGGGAAGATCACCTACATAGTTGTAATTCTCAGGTGTATTAAAAAAGTGAGGATACCAACCTTTAGACAAATTTTCCAAACCAAATGTTTCAGGAAATTTAGATAGAGCCATTGGCAGAAAATTTAACGAATCAATGAAAGAAATATGATTATCATAGGTTATTTTATAAATTTTCATCCCACCTAAAATAGGAAGAATTGGCTTGTCTCGTTTCGCCAGCTCTTTAACTATAAACTGACCATCATACGATTTAAAATTATGGGCTATACAAAATATTTGAGAAGAGTTTTTGCGGAATGTTTCGCAGAAATCGATAAATTTTTTTACGCAATTATCAGTCGAGTCGTTTTCAAAAACATGTTGTCTCTTAACACAAAAAGAACAGCATGTGTTTGAATCCGTCTCCAAATAACATGTATTGCAAACTATTTGCGCAACACATAAATTGGGTTCATGGAGAAATACGTCTTCTTTCAGTTTTGTGCTCTGTACACACTCCAGATCAAAAAAAATTATAAAAAATCTGAGTGGTGGAAATCTTTTATATGTTTGAATATAACACTGATGTTCATGTTCGACAATTAACAAACAAACAGAGAATTTTTTTTCCTCACAGTCATGTATTTTATACGGTCTTTTTTGATAATTAATAAATCTTAAACAAAGCTTGCAATGTTTTAGAGTATCACAAACATTGGGTTTGTGATTTCTATAACAAATTTCTCCGTAAAAAAACCTATTACATTCAGAACATGTAATTTTACTCTTTGAACTGTTACACGGTGGAACCTGTTCACAGCTCCTGCACTTTTTTGAACATGTATGGTAGTGTTTATTGTTATACACTTCTGCGCAGTGGGTACATTGATATTTAAAACCAAAAAAACCCTTGATATTTTTTAAAGCCACAAAATGTTCAATGTCTTCAAAATAAAATAAGTTTATTGCTAAAGAATTCTGGTCGCCAGAGGAAAACATTATTTCTTTGGGGTTGTTTTTATCACTGTAAACAGTAATTTTATAATTATGTAGCAGTTTTTGATACGCGTTTATTTGAAGTAATGAGGAACCAAAATGTGCATTAATCTCAACTTTTGCACTCTTCATTAGAAGCACGACAGCCCTCAAAAGAAACTGAGGATCACGTTTGTATTTGTTAAGCGTTACAATATCATCATTCGCCAAACATTTTCCTGCTAATATAGCTATAGGCAGACAATACAAATTAGCTTCATCAACTTTAATGTTAATTAGAGACTTATTTTTCATTTTAATGAGCTCTTGGGAAGGAATAAGCCGAATACAAGCACGACCTTTACCCGTTGGAACATGTAATAGAACCGATGTTATCTGTAGAACATCGGTTAAGAGAAAGTCGGTATTTGATTGTGAGACAGATTCCAGTATGGCTGAAATTGTTTCACTTTTTAATTTTGAAACATCCGTAAAACTTATGCCAATTGGTTTCGCGGTGTCGACATTTGGTAAAGAAATTTTTAGACCGATTTTATAATTTGCAGGCGCGCTGCCGCGAATAAAAGAGGTGATTTCCTCAAAAGCCATTTTTAAATAGCTAAAAAGATCAACTGTGGATTTTACCACATTTTTAAATTTAAATTTTGTATCGGTTGTCATTACTTTAAATTTCGGGTTAAAACTAGAAATTTGGCTTAATATATTAATGTAATTATACCTTTTAGAAATTTCTTCTAGTTGCGAATTTTGATCAAATGGTAATGCGGTTGCTGGTGCTGGTTGGTTTTCGTTTGAGTTTGTTGTTGTTTTTTTTTTATGTTGTGGTGTTGACAAGTCCAGCGAAGTCGATTGATCTTGTTGTGTTAAACTTAAATCTAAGGGTGAAATCTCCGTTTCAACTTGATCACGTTGAGAGATTCCTCTGCCGGTCTGTTTTACAGTGTTGTTTGATCTAAAATTGCCGAAAAGATTTTTGATTAAAATTAGACATTTGAGTGAATATGATAATATAATTTTACCTTTTTGAGACTTGTGTTGAAAAGTCCAACGAAATCGATTGATCTAGTTGTGTTGGACTTAAATCCATCGGTGAAATCTCTGTTTCAACTTGTTCACGTTGAGAGGTTCCACTTCCGGTCTGTTTTTCAGTGTTGTTAGATCTAAATAGCCGAAAAGATTTTTGATTAAAACTAGAAATTTTACTAAATATGTTAAAATAATTTTACCTTTTTGAAACTTTTGTTGAAAAATCCAACAAAATCGTTCCGATCTGTTTATCAGCACTATTATTATTATTATTATTATTATTATTAGAGCTAGCTCTGTTGTTCAGCCAACCCGTTAGCTTGATCACATCAGTATCATAAAGCTGATGACAAATTTGCTGAATGTCATTTGGTACTTCTTCATCGTTTAACGTGAAGTTGTCGCTTGAGAGTTTTCTTGCTATACATTGCAATAAGGATTCTTTGACATCCCTATTACACGTAATTTTACAGCATCCCACCAATTCTTTTATAGTAATATTAGACACATCTAATGATAAATAATTATTCATTTTTTTCACGTATTTTTATTTGCATCTATCACTTAGCTAGTTCAAATTTAAACTAAATTTATAATGCAAATAAAAACTTTAAAACAAAAAAACCCGATGCAAGAAAATGTGAAAAAAAGAAAAGTAAAATCGTCGGAATGAATTCAATAACTGAAAACATTTTCGATTTATTGAAATTAAAATTTTCCCATGTGTTCAATTACCCCATCCCATGCAGGTGAATACAGAAATAAAGAACAGAAAAACATGCAAAATAATCTAAAGAAAAATGGTATAAATACAATTGCATAAAATCAATCTCAAATCATAATCAGAAAACTAAGGCGAACAACACATCACTTGTGAATTTAAAACCAAAACAAAAAACAAAAAAAATCGAAATGGCAAGTAACCCCTCTCAAACTATATTAATTAATTTATTTTTAATTGTTTTTAATTTTCCAGGCTTCTTCTTTCATTGAATCGTTGAACAGTGCAGCACGGACTGTACAAAGCCAAATACTAAAGCCGGAAGAATTGGGGCTAAACATTGAACACGAGGTGACCAGCTACAAGTTGGTAAAGACAAAATTTGGGGACCGGGTTGTGCTGGTCATCAAAGATACCGGGAATTTATACATGCCGCCAAGGCTAACAAAATTATTTGTTGGCCAAGAAGCCAACATCACAAATATGCTGATCAAATTCATCGGTAGAGATGCTTCCAAATTGAACGCACCATTATATGAGTTTCGTGTGAAACCAATGGCGTTATTGGTTGAAGACGAAACTCAATTCGAGCTGGATGGTCAGCTGTTTTAATAAAAAATTAATGTATTTAAACAAATTTTAAAAAAATTAATTAATAAAATAAAAATTTTGTTTAAAGTTTTTACAAAACTATAACAAAAAATAAAAAACAGATTTCATTTTTTATTTAAATAAGTTTTTTCAAAAATTATAGCAAGTTTTTCACATTTCGAACATCTATTTATAATTTTTTAGTTTTTTTCAACAAAATCTTATATAACAACAAAAAAACTAGAACAACACATGTGCCCCAATGAAAAAAAAAATCGAAATCTTACTTAATCATTTAACGCAAAAAAAAAACCGAAATTGTTGTTGTAGCTTATCAACAAAAAAAAATGATTTAAACTTGAAAATTTACGATAGTGGGATAATTACCTGAAAATTTACGATAGTGGGTTTTGTTTTGTTTTTTCATTCATGTAAAAAATGTTCCAAAATACAACAACAAAACAAAAAGAAACTGGTTTGGTGCAATTGTTGTAGCTTATCAACAAAAAAAATGATTTAAACTTGAAAATTTACGATAGTGGGATAATTACCTGAAAATTTACGATAGTGGGTTTTGTTTTGTTTTTTCATTCATGTAAAAAATGTTCCAAAATACAACAACAAAACAAAAAGATTTAAATCACTTTCTCTTTTTTCTTTCTTTCAACCTCATTCTCTCAATCCAATTTGAATTAATTTCAATGCAATTGCTGCTGTAGCTTATCAACAAAAAAAATTGATTTAAACTTGAAAATTTACGATAGTGGGATAATTACCTGAAAATTTACGAAAGTGGTATAACACTACTGACCTACATTCACATTCAATCTTGGACGGGATCTTGAAGTCATCATTCCAGCCGGCAAGTTTAATTTTATTATATAGATCATTTGTTTTAAATTCTTTGAATCATTTTTATATTTAATATGATATGACCATTATGGTCTTGTAAATAGCAACACATTAGAGATTTTTTCCGGGTTGAGGCCACATTGGTCGTTGGTCCGTTTTTTTTATTCTATTGAATTTATATCCTGGCATAACGGAATCTGTCATAGATTCCGCTATACAATATCAATATTTATATGTTGAAATCGGTCATCCGGTACAGCGTACCTAGTCCTAGTCCTAGTACTAACGGACTTTTAGTATGCTTTACTATTTTGACAGTTTATACAACACTTTGCCCAATAGTTGCAATCTTTTCTGATTGGGGGCCACACATAACGATCTCTCAAAAGCTTAGTAGTAGTTTTAATACCTGGATGCGTCAGGTTGGAGAAGTTATCAAAAAATTCTTTCCTTAAATTACGTGGAACGAAAGGTCTCAGTTTTCCAGTGGACATGTCACCATACAATCTCTTTCCATTTGATAAACCTACCGTCGTTAACTTTAAAGAACTTTTGTTTTTTTTGAGCAGTTGTTAAATCTGTAGACTGCGCTTCCTCTAGCATTTCGCTTGAAAAAATAATCGGAATTTCTATTGTATTCAAATCAGATCGAGATAAGGCGTCGCTACTAAATTGTTTATACCCGATATAGGGCGTATATCGGTAGAAAATTACCCTATGAAATCAAGATGTCTCAATTGTCTTATAGTAGCTTTTTCCGGTTTTTGACGAAAAGCAAATGTAAGCGGTTTATGATCGGTAAATATAATGAAGTTTCGACCCTCTAACATATGCTTAAAATATTTAACGGCTGAGTAGGTGCATAATAGCTCCCGATCGTATGCACTATAACTGCGTTTAGCCATCGCTAGCTTTCTGGAAAAAAAAACTTAACGGGACCCACATATTTTCTACATTTTGCTGAACAACAGCTCCCAACGCGTCATCCAAAGCATCTACACAAAGACACAATTGTTGGTCTGGCGCTTGATATTTTCTTGCAATTCGTAAATGCCATTCTTGATATCTCATTCCACTCTATATTTCTTTTGTCGTTACGTTTGTTTCCTCTCATGTATTCTAATAGTGTTGTTTGTTCCTTTGCTGCATTTGGGATAAATCTATGATAAAAATGCATCATAGCCAAAAATCTCCGGAGTTCTCTTACTTCCTTAGGCTCAGGGTATTCCGCAATCGCTTTCACTTTCTCGGGCAATGGAAGTATACCATTTGCATTGACTACATGCCCTAAAAGTTTTACCTCTGGTTTTACTCACACTTATTCGGGTTTATGATTATTCCGTGTTTTCGCAATCTTTCAAATACTTGTCGTAAATGATCAATATGTTGCTCTTTAGTATTTGAAGCAATCAGAATATCATCAATATAGGGATATGCGAAATCTAGACACTATAACACTTTGTTAATAAGCCTTTGCAATGTTTGAGCTGCGTTCTGTAACCCAAAAGTCATTCGGACAAACTCAAACAAACCAAAAGGTGTAATAATTGCTGTTTTTTCAGTATCTTCCTCTCTGACAGGAATCTGATGATATGCTGTTTGCAAATCGATTTTACTAAAAATGGTTTTCTGAAACAAGGATTGATTAAGGTCCTGTATGTTAGGAATCGGGTAACGATCTGGCATGGTGACGGCATTTAACTGGCAATAGTCGCTGAAAGGTCTCCATTCTCCATTTGCTTTGGCAACCATATGTAATAGGCTCGACCAATGACTTTTGAAAGGCCTGCATATTCCGTTCTCCAACATGTACTGGATCTCTTTTTTTGCTATTTCTAATCTCTTCGCGTCCAACCTACGTGCTTTTGCTGACACCGGAGAACCTTTGGCCTTTATGTAGTGCATTGCAGCATGTTTTACCGTTTGTGTGCCTTAAATTGGTTTTGTAAGCTCCTGATATTTAGAAACAACTTCACTGACTAGCGATTCGTATTTTCTATTTGTCGATAAGCATAAACTATGTATCGTCGATATCGTTCCGACTTGCTCCAATTTAGTTAATGGGTCTATTAAACGTTGTTTCTGCAAATCTACCAAAATTTCATCATGTTTTATAAAATCCGCCCCTAGAATTGTTTGTTGTACCTCAGCAACTACGAATGTCCATATAAAATCGTGCCTCAACCCTAAATTTAATGTTAACGTTTTATAAGTTTAAAAGTTTTTAAAAGTTTCGATTTTGTAATGAAGAGCTTTCTCATTGGCGAACCAATGAGAATGGCATAGCAGGATGCGTACCTAGAGTAATTTAACGCCTTAACGACTAAAGCTCAGCCATCGTGGTCCAGAAAGATTTTTACCTGCTGCTTCAAAACAAATGCAGAAATGTACGCAATTTACGAAAATACACAGAAATGGAAAAAAAATACAAGTGAAAAACGTAGACTCTGGCGACCCCCTTTGCGAAACAATCGCGATCAGCGCGTCCAACTCACACAATCATTCCCATACGCCCACACACCCACGCTTCATACATGCTAACATTCACCCACTCACTCAGACTGCGAAGCAAGACAATTAAGCTCTAAGACCCACAGCAAGTATCACAGATGGTAGTAATCAAAACTTCGTTGTATGGCTGTCAACTGACCCATATGATACAGCTCGTAAACCACTGCCATTGCTGGTACACCGTGAATCAGATCTCAGAGCACTGGAGAACGTCACACGCTATATTGAAAGTCTTTACTGATCATTTCCCTTTTTCTTTATCAATAACATTTTCAAAAATTTATAAAACCATAAGTAATTCCCAAAAAAAAATATTTACAACTCAAAAAAAATTATAATTTTATTTGTAAGTTAAACAAACATGTCCAAACCAGTTTATTTCAATACCTGTAGTTTACCGTTCGTGAATGTATAATATGGTTAATAAACATAAAACATGACAAGGATTTGGTTTTTTTGTTTGTATTACAGGTTATTTGGGAATGATTTTCGATTTACTTAAAAATTATAAATTCATAAATTTAGGTAATATAATAAAAGTAAAGGTATTTGAAATATTACGTATTACCTCGGCGCAAAAATATTTTAATCAGAATCATTTCCAATTTAGACTAAATGTGTCTCGCTACACGCAACGACAAGCACGCCCCCATTCAACCACTGATACACCCTTTCACACGCATTCACACGTCTACGTTAAAAAGTAAATAAAATAAATCAAGTTCGCTCACCCCATGTTTAAATCCTCCCGGCTTCCAAGACTTGCGGCCTTAGCCCTCCATCAGCGATGACCAATCCAACAGGTAAAGTACAATGGTTGAAATGGCATAAATAATACTTGAATGCTGAGTTACAATTCGGTGATAATAAAACAAGAAAATTGTATATCAATGTTGAGTTGAACTTCAGTTGTCATCACACCAAAATTTGATATCAGTTGAAATATTTGTACATATTAGCTACAGCATACGTTAGCAACAGCAAAAAATTTGATATAAATGTTGAGTAGAAATATGTCCAATATACGGTGATAACAGCAAAAATTTGATATAAATGATGCGTTTCAATATGTATAATATACGGCAGCAATAGTAAAACTTTGACACAAATGTTGCGTTGAAATAAGTAGTAAAAGCAAAAACTTGATATAAATGATGCGTTTCAATATGTATAATATACGGCAGCAATAGTAAAACTTTGACACAAACGTTGCGTTGAAATAAGTAGTAAAAGCAAAAACTTGATATAAATGATGCGTTTCAATATGTATAATATACGGCAGCAATAGTAAAACTTTGACACAAATGTTGCGTTAAAATAAGTAGTAATATCAAAAATTTGATATCAATGTTGCGTGGAAATCTGTATAATAAGCGGCAGTAACAGCAAAAATATTTATATAAATGTTGAGTTGAAATGTGGTTAATATACGGTAGTAATGGCAAAACTTTGATAATAATGATGCGTTGAAACAAGTAATACGGTAGTAATAGTAAAACTTCGAAACAAATGTTGCGTTGAAATAATAGCAAAACTTTGATGCAAATGTTGCGTTGAAATACGCTTGAAATAGCATAAAAATTTTATACCAATGTTGCGTTGAACTTCCGTTTCTTTAACACAATCATATATCCAGTCTCATTCAATTAGTATCACCGCAAGGCTGTGGTTGAAACAATAATAAAGTACAGTCATCCACGTCCCAATATCACAGAATTGTAAATAAGAATCGACTTGCGATCTCCACTATCCACCGATCGACCGCGTGTATAATAGTATCTACTGTCTACAAACGTCATTCCATCTATCGAGTTAACAATCACAATGCAAACACCTTAGTTCATGCTTTTGGTTTAATATTTCTAGTTTCTCTAATTTAATTTTATTTTTCACACTAATAATAATTTTAAAGCTTTCCTATTATAATTTAATTAACAGCCAACAAATTTATCCTATTAGTTTACATATTATTTCTTAAAGTTCACAGCACAAAGAAAATAAAAGAAATGGCTGAATGATCCCGCATTCGCGAAAACAGGAAAAATCCTAATTTTACTATGTAATTAATTATCTTTGGACATACACAACACTACATGTATAATTTCTTTATTTATATTTATATTAACAATTACTAACTAACAAATTCCTTTGTTTTTCGTTCGTTTTATCTAATCAGGTACGTAGACTGACGCTCATGAATTGCACCGAAAAAATTTCCTTGCCGACAAGTGCATTTAACAATTTTCATAATACAGGATTTATCCTCTTATTTGGATTTACGTTTGAGACACTCAGCGTACATGACACGTAGGCCATTTTATGCTAGTCACTTCTAATTTAATTTACTGCGTACTGAATTTATTTATATTTGACTAAGACAAGACGTTACACACAAAAAGGAATGGTATCATTAAAAGACACAATTGAAACCGACAGTCTCTTACTTTTTTTGGTTTATTATCACCACCAAAATGTTATTAATCACACGTTATAATAGAAATAAAATTTGTCATCCAACTCACCAATCCAATACCAAAAGAAATCTCGATTTTCTCCACGGTGCCTGATATTTCATCCATTATGGCAATCAGCAAAAACACACAGCTTATCCATCACAATCTTATCATCGTCACAAAAAAAAATCAGGCAACCAGCCAGCTGATGTCAGAAATAATCCACACAACAAATCGAATGCAATGATAATCAACGACCCGGAGACGTCAAACAAACAAATCAAAAATGTAATAGAATAAGTAAGAGAGTAAAAAGCATATATCCATCTCTTTTATAGGATTTTTAATATCGAAAAATTCGACAAAGTGTTTCTGTTGAAAGGAAATTTATAGTTATGTTAATAAATGTTAGGACCTTTTCCGTTTGTTATTTTGTCATACACAAAAGTGCAAGATAATTTAACGAAATAAGATATTTCCAACACATTTGTAAGAAATATAAAAATGAATTAACCGTAAGTTTAACCGATCTTATGATGTTTATGTGTTAGGAAATAATAGCTTACTATAGTATTACAGTAAAATGTAGATCTATAACGGAAAGACAAATTGACAAAAAAAAATATCTATATAAGAAATCGAATACATAACTAATTGTAGGATAATAATTTTTCTATTGCGACGATTGGACAAATATGCACAGCTGTTTGAGGTTTGAAAATTTTGTTGAGCAAGTGCGGTTAGTGTCCGGAGAATTCAAATTTTAGTAGTATGGTAAAGTAATGTGGGTGAAAACGCAGTGTGAGTCAATAATAGGGGATTGTAAAGGAAATATTATCGTTAAATGTTTTATGCTAAGAACAAATTTGCGTAACGGAAACTGTATGAAAATATGACTATAGATTGTGGAGGAACGAGAAACTATTATGAACTACGTATGGTAAGCAAAATTGTGAATTATGAGAAAACAGACATTGAATCAATCGGGAACTTTACCGCTCTACATTATCATACTCCAGTCTACATAACAATTTCTGACCCGTTTGATGCATATAGTTTGCATCAAATTGGATTTATCATATATAATAAGGCGGCAGGACATTGAGTCGACATCACTTGCCGCAACTAGTGATAAGCTCTCTCGTTTTCCGCTGGACTCGCTAGGTCACATGGTAATCGGCACTTATTTGCATTTCGACCATAGCGCCAATGGTAATAACAGGTAGCCGAATTGGGAACATACGGCTCCCTGGATCGACTTCGGGATCTAAAATTTCTTCGACTCTGAAAAGGTGATCTTGGTCGGTAATTTGTTAATATTTGGTTTTAAGGCTGCCATGTTTCATTTGCTTTAATAATTGAAGCCACTTGTAATGTGAGTGAGGCCACTTTCTCTGCTAAATCTTGCATAGCCTAGTTTGATTTATTATTATCATTCTGGTCTTACAAAAGGTTGTAATTAATTTCATGAGCTCGATTTCCTAAAAGGTAATAATTAACTTTATCAGCGATTTTAAAAATTTTTTTTAATACACAGCTCTTCCAATAAACCTGCGTTTGCATGAATAACAACCCGGTAAACCGGTTTCGGTTTTATTCGGTTTACAAGCTCCAGCCTCAATGGTGTCAACATTTTAAGCGTTCTAGAATTACAGAATTGAAATAAAACAAATGAAATTTTAATATTAAAATTGTTTTTTTTCCAGTCAGTTTTCTGGTATTTCAATAATGGCCTTTCCTGCCGAAATATATGCATATGGAACACAATATTGGTTAAATGCACCTTCTGTGGTAGTTGTAGTATTAGTTATAAACTATGTTTTCATCCCAGTTTATTATAATAATCAAATCAGTAATTCGTATGAGGTAAAAAGAAGCATTAAACACATTTTTATTATGTTCGCATTAATGCCTATGTTTGTTTTTCAGTATCTGGAAGCAAGATTCAGTAAACTTGTTAGAACAATTATAACAACAGCATTTTTAATACAGTTTATGTTAGCTCTGCCTGTTATAATGTATATTCCCGCTCTTGCATTTGCACAAGTGACAGGTATAAATTTACACATCGTTAACCTTGCTGTGTCATCTGTGTGCATAACGTATACAGTTTTGGTAGTTATAAATAATTTTAAAAAAATTTAAATGAATTTATCCACACATATTTTAAATTAGGGTGGCATTAAAGCTGTGGTCTGGACTGATGCATTTCAAGCTTTGATCATGTTTATTTCTTGTGCCACAATGATATTCATTGGTGTGAATCAAGTTGGTGGATTCGGTGAAGTATGGCGTATCGCCGATGAAGGAAACCGTATTGAGTTTTTTAATATGAAGCTAGACTTAACAACAAGACAAACATTTTGGAATGTTTCTTTGAGCTACACAATAATGGACTTGGCAACTGCAGGATTAAACCAAAGTAGCGTACAACGAATTGTTTCGATGCCAACGATAAGCAAGGCGAGAAGGTATGACATGCAAATGGGTTTTCATAAAACAAATTTTATTGCTAATTATTTTTCAGAGGTATTGTCCTGTATGGAATTGGATCTTTTATTGTGCTTTCAATGAACTGTTATATGGGCGTAATTGTGTATGCTAATTTTGCAGATTGTGATCCATTAAAAGCTGGGGTATTTACTAAATAACGTTTATATAAATAGCACTTTTGTAAAGATTTATATTTTCACAGATTATTGCCAAAACGGATCAAATAGTTCCACACTTTGTTCAACAACTTGTTAATAATATCAATGGTCTATCAGGACTATTCATGTCATGTGTTTTAAGTGCCGGGTTGAGGTATTATACAAATAAGATTTAAATTAAAGTAGTTTAATTTTTGTCAATTTTTTTAAAGCACAATGTCAGCCACATTAAACTCAACATCAGCAGTTTTGTACTTTGATTACATTAGGAAATTAAATCTTATAACACACAATGACATTAACGCCAAGAGATCAATAAAAGTCATAGTTGTATTCCTTGGGATATACTCCATTACCATGGGATTAGTAGTGGATAAATTTTCACATATCTTCCAAATAGTAATGACGATATCGGGGATAACATACGGAACTGAATTTGGAGTTTTCATTTTAGGAATGTTATGGCCATATTGTAATAATAAAGGGGCGACATTAGGTGCAGTTGCCAGTATTGTAACTATGTTTATTATTGTCATGGGTGCACAATTCAAAACTCTTAGTGGTGCTTTAAATTATCCACTACTACCAACTTCAGTTGCGGGATGTGATGTTCAATCTAATATAACTAACTTTTTGTCGCCGACAGTTAGTTTAACCAAAACTTTTGAAGATGAATCGTTCTCCATATTTAATATTGCTTTTCCATGGTACTCATTTATTGGTGGGATTATTACTATATCTGTTGGAATTATTACTAGTTATTTTACGAGAAGTCTTGAAGTAAATAAAGTTCATCCTAGATTATTTCCACCAATTATACATTCATGCCTACCAGAGAAGATAATGAATAATAATATAGAATTAGAAGTTATTGAAAAATTGGTTTTGGAGAAACGGGATATTTGTTTAATAAAGTAGAATAATTTAAATGATTTTATAATTTAAAAATTTTGAAGTTATAATTTGAAATGCTACAATAATTGGGAGATACAAAAAACACAGCTATTTCACAGGTTTAAGTTTTCAATTCTGTTGGCAGTGTTCAAGACTGCTAACAGAATTTTATCTTGTTTTTTCAATGATAGCGGATGAAAAGTCTATTTTCAAGCAGACTTAATCTCCTGGGAAAACGTTTTTTTTCCTCTAGTGTAAAAACATTAACAAATTGTAGTTGCTATGGTATTTTCATATAATTTTACAGAGTTTTTAAAACAAAGTAACCATGAAAAAATAGAAATCAATTTGGAATTTTATCGATTTCTAATTTTATAATTTCTAATAAATATCGTTTATATATTTCCTATCATAGAGAAAATATGTTTTTCCTCCGCGAGATAAAAACATTTTACTTTCGTGAAATTACCCCACTCGACGCTGACGCGTCTCGTGTACAAATAATCACTCACGAAAGGCAGCGTCTTCATCTCTTGTAACAAAATGTACTATTATTAATTCTATTCAATCTATGTAAAAATTACATGAAAATCACGTAGCAACTACGATTGGTTATTTAGCGGAAATGACTACACTAGTGGACAAAAAACCAATTTCACAGGGGATTAAGCCTGCATGAAAACAAACTTTTCACAAGCTTTTCATAGATTATGACTCAATCTGTAACCGATTTCTAAATATATTATATGAAGGAGAACTAAACTCATGACCTCATATTCAGATGTATTAGTTTACTTTATGTACTTGTTAGGATCATTTATTGAAAGTGTTGACAACTGTTGAATACGTTATCGCCCGTCTTCATGGTTTGGACTGATGCGGCAAAAGACATTCGGCCTTTACAACTGTCAATGATTTCGTTGTTATCTTAAGTTATGGACGAATAAATTAAATAAATATTTGTTAATATACTAAAACTCAAAACTAACATCCAATGATTTACATATCTATGATAACAATTGATAAAATTAAGATAAGGAGATGAGAATAAAAACAGTAATTTTCAGTAAGTTTATTCAAAATTTATTTTATTCAATGTAAAATAAGAAAGTTGTTAGTGCAAGTTGTGTAATTGTGTATGACTCAACGAAGTGTTCAAGTAAATAAGGAGAAAAATGAACGATATTTTGCTGCAAAATACCGCGCGGGTTAATAACTTTGGTTCTCTCGATTATTGTGTGTTTATTGCAACATTATGTGTTTCATCAGGGATAGGACTTTATTTTGCATTTTTTGAAAAGAAAAAAACTACTGAGGAGTATTTATTAGGAAGTAGAAAAATGACAATTTTACCAATTGCTGTGTCACTGATTGCGAGGTAAGTTTTGTTATGAAGTATAGTGATAGATAAGTAAATGTCATGTTAAGCTTATTGTTTTACATAATATTTGTTAATTGTTGTTTTTCGATTTGCTAAAGGAAACTAATATAACAGTATGGTTGCCACGTTATTAAATGTCTAAAAAACAACACTACTCCTAGATCTTGAAAACTAAAAACTTGCCAGATTTTGGTCACTTCAATTTTTAAGTTGCAAATGATAATTTGTTTTTTGCAAAAGGGACAATTAGACGGCTGAGGAATCAGTTTTTTTATTTGTAAATTGTTTTTATTTTTGATACACTGGTGAATATGAGATAACGTGAAGTAACTTTTTCCACTGAAAAGAGTGGCGGTGAATTCTATTCAATCAACTAAAACTTTTTAAATATTTTTGTTTATATTAGAAAATATATATTGATTTAGATAAGAATGATATCTGTGAATCGGTGGGTTTGCGAGTAAAATGTCAGTCTGTTAGCTTATATGTCCCACGTTTGATTACCCCATGTATGAAGTCTATTTATATTTACTTTACCACAATTTAAAATTGTGCGAAGTGATACAATCTATCGAGAAAAAAAATCTATGCACCCCAAATTTTATATTTTTTTTTTTGCTTTGGACCAGCCTCTATCTAAATAGCCAAATAAATGTATGTCTGTGGGTGGGTGCATGGGTAGATTGACAAAAAAACATTTGATCTAGTTGAAACTTTAGTATATGATCCACCTTAACTTGAAAATACAAGATTTGGATTAATTTCGAAATTGGGCCAGATGGGTCTCCCGAACACCTGTCAGTTTGAATCTTCAATACTTTCTTATACTGGTTTTCAATCTTATTGAGACTTGGTATATAAGGTTTTAGTACTGTTTACAATTTTCTGCATATAACAACTATCGGTTTGTCACTTCCGGTAAAAACGTTATTTTTGTGATGTTTATCCCTACTGTAGCGTACAGTTACCATTCGATTTTTATTAAACGTTGGCTAAAGATATATCAATTAATATGAGGAAGAGAATGACTAACGGAAGATATCGTCTATCGATCAAAGTGGCAAGGGCTAAACCTTACAACTTTGAGTTTAAAGTTTGTAACATATGCGGTTATAGAACTTTCACTTCAAAAACATTGGACATTACAATTACTTACTCTGGAATCAAAACACTCGCCGTACAAAATAGCGTTCACTGATTCATTGCTACTGGTTTAGCGTCACATTTCACGTTGACTAATTTTATTTACACATCCAGAATTGATTGCTATTCTAAAAACATTTAAATGTAATGAACACCGTGCGCTCCTGATAATGGGATCATAATTAATAACACCCGAGGTGTCACGTGCCTTGATATTAAAATGCCAGCTAGTCTCAGTCTGTGAGTTCAAATATGTCTCCTCAGCCCATCACAAATGCTGAATTGCACCCAGAAATTTCAAAAGAAATCTGACTTAAATGTTGCCTTAGCTTTTTATATTAATTTTGATCATAATAGATTTTCGTTTCGATCGTTTCGTTTTGTGTGAATTTTGATCATAATAGATTTTTGTTTTGTTTTTTTGTTCTTGTGTGTCGCAACCTTCAAATTTTACTCTCATCGTCAGTGACGGATTATGCCTTTAAGGGGCCTGAGGCGGAACAAAATTTTGGGGCCTAAGATTTTACCAAAAATTTTGCAAATGAGTTTGATTAAGACTATTTCTTAAATAATTTTTTATCCGCTTCAGAACGGAGAAAGATTGTTCCCCACTTGCGTTGCATATCGGCAATGTAAGAAATATTTTTAAAATAGTTTCAGGCAGGCCATCAATGATTACCTTGTACATCTTAAATGGACAAGTGATGTTCTCTTCTTATATATATTTTAAAAAATGATGTACTTCGTCTTTAAAATATTGTACTTCTATATCCCTCGCATATGCATTTGACAATTCTAAAATACACTTGTCAACTTCATTACTGGATATATTTTGATCAAAAAATAATTTAAAATTATTTAAAACAGTTTCATATATGGACGTTCTGGTAGACATTTCAGTGGCAAGTCTATCACAGATCATATTGTGAGTATTTATAATAAACAATTCTCGTCCTACTAGCTGTGTATCATTTGCAGATGATTCATCATACATAATTTTGCGTTTTCTTTTTCGTCCTTCTTTGTAGCTAATATTGTCTGTTAATAAGTTTGCTTGCTTTTCTAAGCTCTCAAAATCATTCCGAACATCCCTTATAAATTGTGACAAAGAATTAAACAGTTTTACTCCTTGTAATAAGTTCGTTTGAATATTTTGAAATGATTTTCTAGTACTATTGATTCTTTGCAATAATATATCCCATAGAACGGTTAATAAGGCAATTCATATTCATCGAAAGAGCTAGCTAATTTTTTAACCTCAACTTTAGTAATCGGTTTTTTGTCTTCATTTTCGCTAATTTGGATAAGAACGCTTTTAATAAATTGTAATTAAACCGCAAGGCGGATACTGCATCAGCTCTTGCAGACCGTCTTGTCACTTGTGTCACTTAATTTTTTAATATGTTTGGAATTAGGATCGGAAAAATTATCAATAAGCAACTTCCATCTGTGAGTAGATGAAGAAAAGAATACATATATATTTTGGATAAAGTTAAAATAATACACCGCAGTAGAATAGGCATCTGCAGCATAATTTCCAATTAAATTAAGCGTATGACTTGTTCAAGGAATAAAAATGGCGGTCTCACTTAGAGTTTTAATTCTGGCTTGTAAACCATTATATTTTCCGGCCATATATGTTTGACGGCGACAATTTTTAATATCCAAAGACAAATTGTTTAAAGTTTTCAAAATAAGTTGTGCTAGATATTCTGAATTGTGATTTTCAATTTGTAAAAATCCAAAAATCGTTCTCTCGCATCGCCCACTTTATCAATGTACCTTAATATAAAACTTAGTTGGTCAGTGTGGTTCACGTCTGGCGTAGAATCAACAATAATTGAATAATATAAAGAGTCCTGAATTTCTTGAATTAGGTGTTTTTTTACTTCAGTTCCAATTAAATTTATAAATTCATCGCATGTGGTGTGTGATAAATAACTTACATTACCTTTTCCTGGATGGCTGTACCCAGAGGCGTAGCTAGAGGGGGGCGGAGGGGGCGGTCCGCCCCGGGTGTCACCCGTTTTGGGGTGACACCCGACCGTAAAAAAACTTAAACAAACCATCACAATGGTTTTCAACGTTTCAATCGTTTTCAACGATAAATCACTTAGAAACCATTTTAGCCAGGTTATCCATTTAATTTTGATTTATAAATTGTGATAACTTATAATGTGTCCTATAAATGTGTCCTATTGGTTTAAAACGGATCTATTCTACTTTTTAAAATTTTTGAGTTATTACGTAAAATAAAATTTTAACAATATGTGTGTATTTCTCTTTTTTAATCGAATCAACATGTTGAGCATTGAATACTATCATCACAATTACTCAATAGCTTTGAATATTCCTATAGATACCATATTGACCGTTTTATTTTACGGTACATTATTTAGTATGCAAGAATGATTCTTTAACGACCAGGTCTGACACATATGGTGAATAATGTATAAGAAAAGTGGTCTCCGTCGATAATGTGGCACCCTGTGTCGATAGGGTGGCACCCTTGAGTTCTGTTCTATTCCAAAATTATGTCTCTATTCCAAAATTATTTCTAAAATATCAGCTTAAACCAGGGTTTCGAACCCGAACCGAACCCGAACCCTGAACCCGCTCCGGAGCAAGATTTTTTTAAAATTATGTGAACCCGAACCTGAACCCGTACCCAATGAAAAACGCGGTTCAGGTTCATTTTTTAATAAAGGAAATTTAGGAAGTTTGCGTAAGAAATTTCATGTTTCGCAGAATTTTTTTTGTTTCAAACAAGATTATTTTTGTTATTATTTGTTTCAGTAGAGAAAAGTGAATAGTGAGAATTAAATGAAAATTTTTTTCCAAAATAAATATGTGTGTAACATAAATACGGTATGTAATGCAACATAAAAATTGAATTGATAAAATTGAAATTGATGAATTCATAAAAGAAATTCGAAAAAATTGTTTTTTTTTGTAACAAATTTGAACCTGAACCCAAACCCGAACCGAACCCGAACCCACTAAATTTTAATGTATTGAACCCGAGCCTGAACCTGCACCCAAATTTTTCTGGGTTCGAAACACTGGCTTAAACTTACTACCTAATATGTTTTACATTTCAAACAAATTAATCGCAAACACCTAATGAAACCAATAAACAATCAAATCACCATGTTTGTAAATATCTCAAATTAATTTTTTTTCCTTTATCTTGAAACTCGTAAATTGGAATGGATCGTTTTCGAATGGACACATAAATAATTACTGTGGAATAAAATGGTAGTTATGCATGCAATTACTATAGTTTTGCAAATTTTTATAGGTAGATACATACTCCTGTTTGTTTTCAGTTTTATAATATTAATGATAAAATTTAATAAGAAAAAAATATTTAATAACATTGCAATATTGCAATAAAGAAATCATTTGTCAAATACATAAGTGTATTGCTTTGGAAAAATAAAATAAAATTGGATTTATGTTAATCAAATCCATTTTTTAATTGTGATACATAAGAAGATATGGGACTAATTGGACAAAATCTGAGATTAATTTCCATTTAGTCAATTATATGATGGATATGATTCCGGATCTTGGACAAAACAATATGACGAATTTAAAAGGATGGATTTTTGAACAAAACCTGGGCATCATTGGATTTTTGTTCGTTGTCTGGAGTAAAACGTACCTCTAATAATTTCGAATTGTAATTGGATTTTTTCTGCGATATTCGTCTTACTGATGGTAAATGGTAACATTTTGAACATTTTACATAGAAGGTTTTATAAGATATATTTCGTTTAGGTTTTTGACTATATTATAAGAGTATATTAGTAGAAAAAACGAATTTTAGGTTTTTGGGCATATTATCATTATTGAGGATGAAGACTGACTTTAGTTTTTTCAATTCGTTTTAATTGTAAGTTAAAATTACATAATGCCAAATTTTCACGAACTTTACATTTATGTATTTTAATTTTATTGAAAAACGGTTTCGCAATTTTTAGAATAACCCAATTTTAAAAAGCGGAAAACTTTGGAAACGAGGTTCATAAAACGATAGGAGAGGCAGTCTTGCTATTAATAGATAATGAAAAAACAGAAGTGGAAACATCTTTTATCCAGATTATTGCATATAACTTTGTTTTTATCTAAAGAAAACCTAGCATTTCGTGGATATGATGCAGGAAAAAGCCTTTAAATAAAGGCAATTTCTTAGACCTAATCAAACTACTGTCAAAGTATGATGTAGTATTAAAAGAACACATCTTGAATTAAATATTAAAAAAAATATAAATATTTTGGAATTACGTTTGATAGCACACCTGATATTTCACATATTGATCAAATGTCAGAAGGGATTCGTTATGTGAAAATTGATGATAGAAAAGTGGAAATCAAAGAAGCATTCCTTGGACTTTTTCCCTTACATGGAAAAAAAGCCGCTGCTTTAAGCGATGAAATTCTTAAAAATCTTGAAAATGACGGTTTAGATGTTATGAATTGTCGTTCTCAAGGTTATGATAATGCAGCTGTTATGAGTGGTATACATAAAGGAGTGCAAGCTATTATCAAAGCAAAAAACAACAAAGCAATATTTGTTCATTCATAGATCATTCAATTAATATATGTGACCAACACTCATTTGCACAAAATGTAACTTGAGTAACATTTTCCGGAACAGTGAAATTTTTAAATTTTTTCTGCTTCGACTAGCTGCTGGGAAGTGCTTGTTAAACACAGCAAAGCAACTTTTAAAAGACTCTTAACAACGCGTTGGGATGCTCATTATGCTTCAGTTAAAGTATTGGATGAAAATTTTAATGGGATTGTGGCTGCAATTGAGAAATTAAGTGATCAACAAGAAAATGTAGACACTAGAGGCACTGCACAGAACGTGGTGATTGTGTATGATTTTACATTTCTTTGCTATCTTTTGTTTTGGAATGATGTTTTAAGGCGAATAAATTGTGCTTGGAATGTATTGCAAAGCACAAGCTTGAATATTGATCAATTAGTTATAAAATTACAGTCACTTCGTCTTTATATTGAAACCTAGTCATATTGTAGAAGAGGCAATAAATTTTGCTGTGAAAAAATCGGAGTACTACGACGATTCAATGTTGAACTCCGAACAAGATTAAAATTAGTCCAAGATGTAGCTTCATTGCTCGAGGTTGTGCTGACAAACACTGGGCTTTTGGCGAACGTGAAGAGTTGGAGTTATCTGAATCAAAATTTACCGGTTTTTATGATGAGGTATCAGGAACAGAACTCGTCATAGAGATACTAAGGTTGAGAAGGCATTTAAAAGCGGCAATGTAACAGTTTCTAACTGGGTTTGCCTATAGACATTTTGAAATTGATCGTGGAATGGGATTTTACAAAATCTCTTCCGAATCTTATGGTCGCACTAAAGTTATTTATGACTATTTGCGTATCAGTGGCTTCGAGTGAGAGGAGTTTCAGCAAATTAAAATTAATTAAAAATTACATGCTGGCAACAATGATCTAAACGAGGCTTAACAATCTTGGCATATTAACAATAGAACATGAGGCAACACAAAATATAAATTTTGAAGATGTGATTTCTAAGTTTGCAGCTTTTAAAGCTAGAAAGAAGAGATATAAATAAGGTGACCAGACGTTCCGCTTTTGGCGGGACTGTCGCGATTTTAACAATTTGTCCCGCGTCCCGCTTCATTTTAAAAATGTCCCGATTTAAAAAAAAACAAAATTTCGTTATTTAAATGAAAAAAGAATTTCGTTACTCAAAATTAAATTTAGGCAATTTATTTATGCTAAATATGTAAAACATTTTCTTTAGTTTAAATATATATAAATAAATTCGAATTATATGACAATCAATATCAATATTGTAGTAAACACTAAACATAAATTGAGTTCCACTTTGTCTTCTATTGAAATTGTAATTAAGATTATATAATATAAACTTATTCATACATTTTAATTATTTATATAAAATTTAAAAAATAAAATAATCCGTCAAAGTTTAGTTGTTTTAACTTGAGTTTTACGTTCATACGTAAAGTTTTTAATTTTATTGATTTGTAAATTTTTTTATTTTTGATCTACGGGAGTGACAAGCCCAGCGTACTGCAGTACAAGATAACAAATCATTAGTTCAAGATAACAAATCTTCCTCGACCGAATTTTTCGAGCAGAAACTCTACTTGAGACATTAAAAACCATTTAATGTGTGAAAAATAATTTAACAAATTCTTGTGGAATATTTCATGACCTTTTCAACAACAATAGTAACCTCCTAAAAAAATTTACGCAAAAAAGAAATATTCCGAAGAATGAAATAATACTATACATAATTTTTTTTATTTATTATATTTGTACATTGCACTTTTCTTGTATTTAAAAAAAAATAAATTACAATATTGGGGATTTTTTGAGATCAATTTAACTCAAGTAAGTAAAGAAGTAATTAAAATGTTTTCAATTCAAAGGTATGGTTGGAAGTTTCTCAGAAAAAAACTCCACTTCGCATTTTTCGTGTTTCGGATGAATTCGAACCTTCTTCCTCAGTGCCTGGTTCGAATCCTTAGGCCGACACGCTATCGATTACGCCGTTGAGGTGATAATAATTTCGAAGTTGAAACTTCTGCATCACTTATTTAATTTACTTAAGTTGAATTTTAAGTTGACTCCATATTATGGAAATGTTTTACATATTACAATATAATTTTTTCGTTCTATGAAAATTTTTGTTGCTTTATATTGACCCCCCTCCCCCCCCCCTCCCCCACGTTTATTGGCTTTTTATTAACTTTGACAGTTTTTATTCTTGGGGTGACACCACAATATCCGCCCCGGGTGCCACCCATGCTAGCTACGCCACTGGCTGTACCTCTCCAAATGATTTTTAAGAAAATCATCAAATTGGGATAGGTACTCAATGCATATCATAAAATTTCCTTTTCTGTTCGAATCAATATCTTCTCGATGACCACGAAATGCTAAACCCAAAGTAGCTAATAGCTTTACTGTAGCTGCAACTCTTTTTATAACTTCCCGCCAGCATTTTTGTTGTACTTCAATTTCACGAGCTATTTGAGTATCAATAGGTCCAGTTACAAACAATCTTTTTTTCAATTTCAAAAATTTTTTAGACAATCTTTTTTCCAATCAACGTTGATAAAACGAAATATACAACTAAAGCTAAACCACCTATACTATATCAATCATATCATATGGAAACCCTTTTCAAACGTTAATCCAAATGATGAATTTAGCATATATTGTATAAAAAATACATGGATTTTAAACATACAATAAAAGGTTTCAATTCTACACGTTAAAAAGTTTTCATTTATTTAGTTATATATGAAATTAATCTAAAATATGTACAATTATATGCTTAAAATTGAGGTTTTCAGTTTAATGCTTTCAATAAATTGTAGGTCTTAAAAGAAATCCAAAATCATTGATGAAAACATAAAACTCAAATATACTTCAAATATCCAAAAAATACTTATCTGGATTTTGTTTTTATCAATAATTTTGCGATTGATATAATAACAGCCCATTGCAAATAAAGTTTTAGTATTAATATTCATTCGTAACAGTGGATCTTTTCAAAACAAAATGTTTTTTACTATACAAATTGGAAAACGAATTTATACATTAAAAAATTATAAAACTATCAAATTAGAATTATTAAAATAAATACATACATGAAAAAAAGTAATACAAATTGACAACCTAACACTTTTACATGTAGGATAATATTAAAAAAATCTTTAGGTTTAAAAACTTTGGTTGAATGAACGCAGTCATCTGATATTTGAATACCTATAAAATATCAATACTATTTGTAGCGAGGGGGCCCCTGTGCATGTGGGGCCCGTGGCGGCCGCCTCTATGGTAATCCGCCACTGCTCATCGTGCCTAAAGAAGTTTCACTTAAAAAAAACAAAATTAATAAATAAATTAATTTTATTAATTTATTAATTTTACTTAATACTTTTACAATATATGCTTTTACAGTACATGCGTTTTTCGTATCATAACAAAAATCGTAACAATTTATTTTTACCTTCAATAAAAAAGTTTTATTTCAAAATAAGATGGTGATCGGTTAGTGATATCTCACGTTAAATTTTATGTCAATAGCAGTAACAAGTATGGAGGGTTGTCAGACCCGTGGATCAAAAATTTAAAAAAGATTACAAATCAGATTCCACAATGCGTTAAACATGTGGTCGCAACCCTGACAAAGCAAGCAGATTTAAGATTTCAGTTTAATCATATATATGTAAAGGACTGTACCTATATTACGTAAGATTACGTAACGTAATTCAATTGATACAATTTCGTAATCATTAATGACATTTTTCAAAATTAAACAAATACTACTAAAAATTATCATTTAATTATTATCATTTCAGTCAATTTTCGGGAGTCTCTATCATGTCATTTCCTGCAGAAGTATATGCATATGGAACACAATATTGGTTGAATGCACCCGCTTATTTATTTATTATACCAATGATAAACTTCGTGTTCATTCCAGTTTACTATAATAACCAAGTCAGTAATTGTTATGAGGTAAATTCAATATTTTACTAATGTTAAAAATTAGATCTAATAGATTTTAATTTCTTTAATTAGTATTTGGAGGCAAGATTTAGTAAGATGGTTAGAAAAATAGTAACATCAATCTTTCTTTTGCAATACTGTTTTACACTTCCAATTGTTATATATATTCCAGCATTGGCATTCTCACAGGCAACAGGAGCAAATATACATCTAATTAATATTGTTGTTTCATCTGTGTGTATAACCTACACTGTGTTGGTAATTACTACTTTCTATAACGAGTTTTGTTTTCTTTTTATAATATTGTGACGAAGTTTCACCCTAAAAAAATGATACCAATTTTATTTTGAAACCTGAAAACCTGAGTGTTTTATCGTTCTTTTCTGATTCCGGTTTTTCAGGTACGCCTGAACAAGGAAAACTCAGAAGACAGCGAAAAAGAAATACTGTTTGGGATTGTTAAAAAAGCTTTTTTATTTCATGTTATAGGGTGGAATCAAAGCTGTGGTTTGGACGGATGTATTTCAAGCACTGATTATGGTTATTTCGTGTATTGTTTTGACGTTAATTGGTGTTAATCGAGTTGGTGGCTTTGGTGATGTATGGCAAATTGCTAATGAAGGAAAACGCATAGAATTTTTCAATATGAAATTAGATTTAACAACACGACATACGTTTTGGAACGTTTGCATTGGTTATACAACAATGTCAACAGCAAATGTAGGATTAAATCAGACATGTGTTCAGCGGATGGTTTCACTACCATCAATTAGTAAAGCGAGAAGGTTTTCACAATAATATTATTTCAGTTCATTTGAAATAATTCATATTTTATTTCAGAGCCCTCATACTGTATGGGATTGGAGCATTTTCGCTAATAACTATAAACTGTTTTATGGGAGTTATTGTATATTCAAATTATGCTGATTGCGATCCTTTAAAAGCAGGGGTTTGTATTAAAAAACCTTACGTTTACTATTTTATTTTAATTTATTATTTATGCATCTAAAAATGGCTTATACTTCTCCAACAGATTATTTCTAAAACAGATCAAATTATGCCATATTTTGTTCAAGATATTGTTGGCAATATAAACGGTTTACCAGGACTATTCATGTCTTGTGTTTTTAGCGCAGCATTGAGGTAAATATTTTAATAATTAAAAAACTAAGAATAAATATTTAGTTATCTTAAAAATATTCAGCACGATGTCAGCAACATTAAACTCCCTATCAGCAGTTATTTATTATGATTTCATAAAAAAGATAAATATCGTTAAACATACTGATGCCAATGCAAAAGCAACGATAAAGGTTATAATAATATTACTTGGAATTTTTTCGATTGCAATGGGATTAGTTGTCGATCAATTTTCACACATATTTCAAGTTTTAATGTCTTTTTCAGGAATAACATTTGGTATAAAATTTGCAATATTTTTTCTAGGAATGTTATGGCCATATTGTAATAACAAAGGGGCAATATCGGGGGCAATTTGTAGTGCGGTTATGATGATTATTATAGTTTTTGGAGCACAATATAAATCGTTAACTGGTTCGTTAAAATATCCTATGATACCAACTTCAGTTGATGGGTGTAATGCTATGGGAATAAATATAACAACTTTAAATCCAACACCATTAAATGTTACAGTCGAATCTAATGAAGCGTTCTCCATCTTTAATATAGCATTTGCATGGTACACATTTTTGGGAGCTATGATTACTATAATTGTTGGTATTGTAGTTAGTTATTTAACAGATGGTGGTGAAATGGCAACACTACACCCACGGCTATTTCCACCTTTAATACATTCATTTCTACCAGACAAGATAATGAAAAATAACATCGAGTTAAAAGTTATTGACAAAATGTTAATTAAAAAATTGGCGAATTGAAAATGATGGTGAAAACACAGATGTAATGTTTAAATTAAATAAATACACAATTGAAAATAACTGCCGTTAACTTTATGTGACAGGACTTTCAACCATTAAGCTTTCAAACCATAGTATTTAATGCTTTGAGAAATGGGAGTTTCACAGCGGGTTAAATGTACATATTTACTTTTATTTATCATTTTATGTAACCACTACCAGTTTACCAGTTTATAGATCTGTTTATCTTTGAAAATGATGACATACCTCTTGATCGTGGTCAAGAAATAAAAGTCAGAAATAAAGGAACATTACAGAATAGTTTTAGCTATTTTATGATTGTCTGTTTGTTAACAACTCCACAACCAATTATTTCTTTCCCATCCACATCATATCAAAATAAAAATATTGTATCGTAAGAAAAAATCAGTAAAAAGAATTTTACAAATAACAATCCCCTAAATAAACATAGCAACGCAAAAGTCAAAGAAGACTACAATTAATTAATTTTTGAACAACTGCAATTTTCCCATTACTGAAATACAAAGAACAATTACAATACCCAAGCAGGGTTCGCCGGACTTTGAAATACGGCCTAACACTGGCCCATTAATGGTTAGCACTACTTGGCTATTGTTATTGGACCATTACTAGAACCATTCGTCGGCCGATCTGTGGTTTACAGAAAAGAGCCAGTGTATAGTTACTTTTGAATGGCCAAGCACTGGTCAATTAATGGTAAACAATACTTGGCTACTGTTATTGGGCCATTACTGAAACCATAAATCGGCAGATATACGGTTTATAGAAAATAACCAATACACACTTTACTTTAAATGAACAAGCAACGGCCCAAAAATGACTAACACTAATTGGCTATTGTTATTGAACCAGTACTGCAGCCATTAATTGGCCGGTCAATACGGTTTAAACGGCCGGTCAGTTGGTTAAAAATCACAGTAAAATCAATTTTAGAAATGTATATTTGAAAAATTTTCACCTATAGTTTAGTTAGTTGGTATAAGTTTTAAATTTTTTTTCATTAAACATTTTTATTTTATTTTATTTTGTTTTCCATAATTTTATTTTATTTTATTTAAATTTAATAATTTTAATTAAATTTTATTTTCACCAATAATGGTATTAAAAAAAAATTTAAATAAATTATTAATTTAATTACGGTATTACGGTTTTTGTGTTCAAAATAAATTATTATAATTATTTCAATTTATTTAAAAATTTTTCTCCGGCTCATGAATTTCAGCCATTTACTGTCCGAAATTATAATCCAGTAAAATTATGTTAATGGCCTAGTCATGGTTGCCAGTACTCGGTAATAGCTGAGTTACTGGTCGCCATTAATGGACCATTACTGGAAAAGTCGTACAACCTTGTATGGGAGCTTCCGAAGACATTCAAAGATTGGCTTTAACAACTTCTTTTGGTTTATACGAATTTAATCGTATGCCAATTGGTCTTAGGAATGCTACACAGACCGTTCAAGACTGCGTGAATGAATTGATAAAAGATATATTAACGATTTATTATGCTAGCATCTGTTAAATAGGAAGAGATAGGCTTAATTTAAACCTACTTTTCGAAAGACTATATAAATTTAATGATAAAATAAACATTTTGCAGTGCATTTTCGGTGTAACTACTCTAAATTTCCTCGGTTACAAAATAATCGCAGATAGCTTAGTGCATTATGATAGCATAAATTACCGCAGATGATTCCTGTGAAAGTGGAAGCCATACAAACATTAAAATTAAATAATTTAGCCAAATTGTTGCAGCTAATTCATGCACCATTGAAAAACTTAATAAAAATACCCAAGACAATAAACAATTGCTCTTGGTTCGATATTTGCAATGAATATCCAAAGTAAAAGTGGCATTTTTTGACGCAACATTACTAGCAAAAATTAAATTCACTGAACGATAGCAAGTTCAACATCACTACTAATGCATCATTAAATGTTGTCGGAACAGTGATTCAACAACGGCAAAATGGATGGTGGGACTGGGAGGGAAACCTTAGCGTTCTTTTCCAAGAAACTTCAGTCCAATAAAATAATATATTCGGTTTTCTACAAAGAACTGCTTGCAGTCTACCTTTTTATCAAACATTTCCGAAAATTTGGTAATAAGAAAACAATATACATTGTACATTGTACATTGTCAAGCAATAGATTTGGACAAATTATTACAAGCTCAAATAAAAGATGAGACTCTCATCCTGAGATTATAAATTTAAACTTCCGCTTTTCAAAATTCCTAACCTCACTTTATATTGTGAAACAGTGCCGGAACGACCATCTGTTCCTTCTTCAATTCGACATAAAATTTTCGATACACTTCATGGTGTTAGTGAGTACTCAGATGCTTTTGGCTAAACCAAAACAAGGATTTCAAAATATGGCAAAATGTTGCATTGCTTGGCAAAATAATCTATGGCTCACAACACTTTCTTAGAAAGACCGCAAAACAATGCGTATTTTTTCTCCCGTTGATACTTTCATATCGACCTATCCTATTTTTGTCCCCAAAAATTTGGACACTTGTGAGTTTGTTTAAGTAATTCGACGTAGTAGAAAACACGTTGTTGGGGAATTTAATGGAACGAATAAAACAATAGATCGTATAAAGCAAGCATTTTCAGTTCTGGCGTACACAAGGACGTACCATTTAAAAAAAATCATCTTTATATAACTTAAAGCAGCTTTATATTACAGCTTACTTGATGGAGACTGCGATGTAGCGTTCCATTCAACTTCTGGTTTTACCTTTTTAATGTTAAATATTTCGAAAAAAAGGTTACGCAAACCTCATAAAACAATATAGTATTATTAGTTCCTGGGCCCACGCCGATTTCAATTGATTATTACCACATATTTTATACTTCTTGAGGCACCTGTCCTTGAGGAGTCCGAAAACTTTTGTTCAGTAAGCTCCAAAATACGGCAATTGCCCGCGATCTTGTAAATTTGCTACCACAATTTTGTTTTTCAACTATGGGGGTGGAAATTTGTTTTAAAACACGAAGGTAACCTTGTTTGACAAAAATGTGTCTGCTATTGTGGAGTCCGACTATTGACATTTTGGCATGTTTGGATTGTCGGCTCGATAATAGCAGACAATTTTTTGTCGGACATAGTTGCCCCCGTGTTCTAAAACAAATTTCCACCCTCTATAGTTAAAAAAAATTGTGGTAGCAAATTTACAAGATCGCGGGCAATCTGCAATCGGAGCTTGCCACCTCACGAAGTATAAATATGAAGTAACCATCAAATGAAATCGGCGTGGGCTCAAGGACTATATATTATTAAAACAAATTAATAATTCTTAAATAATAAAGAAGGGAAATTTTGATTAAAAAAAATGCTTATACATAATAGTGAATTATACACAAACGGAGAGAAGTGTGTGATTTTCGCTAGAGGTGTTTTTGAATACGAGGGTGAAATCTCTCTGAGGTAGATCACATATTTTCTTCCGAGGTTTGTATATTATTTTTTGCACGACCACAATATAACTGTGATATTAAAAAACTAGAATTTAATCATTTAAAGAAAACGGAAATTATAAACTTTTTATTGCCATCATAGTAGGCGGTTTTTATATAAATTTGTTTTTTATCGTAAATATTTCTATTACCATGAAAACTATCATAGTTGTCATGGTTTGCTAGTGGTTTCTTTCCACACTTTGTTTATTTTTGTAAGATATTTAAGCCTTCTATTTTCATGTGAATCCTGACCCACCTACCTAGTCAAGGAGACTCATCTTTTTTCTTACTCTCAAGATTTGCATACAGGATGGTCCATAACATAAAACAAAAGTGACACACACAAGTTTTTTTTACAAACTAGTGAGGTGAGTAAATGAAAACTTAGGACTATGATTCATGTAAAAGAATTGTCGTGATTAGTTGAGGGGCGGTAACAATTTTTTATCTGTATGATAATATTTTTGACCGTTGGAAAAACATAATTCTTTAAAGATTGCTCTATTTTTTGAAAGATATATAAACCTAACCTAGAAAACTCTGCTTGTCACTTATTACAAAAATGAATTTTTAATGTAAGATTTATCGATAAAAAAAAAGAATTAAATTAATTTGATAATTTGAATTATAATTAAATTAATTTGTTTATTAATAAAACATATATGGCGATATTCCCAATAAAAATATAAAAATTTTGACAAATGTCAAAATAATCAAATTAATTTAATTATAATTAATCCTCAAGAAAAAGTTTACTTTTAAAATTGATTTTTCAATTAAGACGAACAAAATTTTTTAGGTTGTATGTTTATACAACTTACACAACTTACGCTTGCGATATTATTTTTGTCGTAAAATCAAAAATTTTGTCGTACATATAAAAAATTGATACCGGCCTTAACCAATCAGAGCGAATATTATTTTACCTGAACGACAATTGTTTTACATGAATCATAGCCCTAAGAATTTAGAATTATGCGTATTTTTATAGTTTTAGAAAAAAACCTCTGATATTCATAGCCCGCTTGGTTGACGCCATATGCAAAAAACAATAAGCATTGCTGCAAATACAATAAAATAGATCAGCGTTTTCGATCAACTTTTTTGATTGAGTTTTAATTTCAAAATGGCGCTATAAGCTCACGATTTTTTCTGTGCTAAAAAATAAATTTAGCAATAGCATGTCAAGTTAGTTGTCAACAAACATTTTTTTTTATCTTAAACAATTCAATAATTGTTTGTACTTTATATTGGTGCTTCTAATTTTTATTAAAAATATAAAACTCAAAAATATTACATAGTAAGAAAAACGGTCAAAGTGGTATCGGGAGGTATTCAATGCAAGTAAATTTCAATCCTCAAAATGTTGATTGGCAATTTGAAATAATTCCACTCTTCTGTTTTTTTTTAATCGTTGACCGGCATATGTTGCCCAGAATAAAAACTAGAGGGCTAAAGTCAAACATTTATTTAAAAAATTATATTTATTGATTTATTTAGTTGTTGTTTTTGTTTCTATTAGCACATTTTCTTCTACAATTTTCATTTCAATACTATTTTTAATAATTTCGTCAGGTAAAAACTTATGTAAACAAGGTGGAAATAACCTAGAATGTAAATTTGTATAATCTGGTCCTCCATTGAAATAACTACTAATAACACCAACGATTAAAGTTATTGCAACGCCAATTGCAGTATACCATGGGAAACCAATATTAAAAATAGAGAACTTTACTTCTTCTACAGTTATTTCGTCAGGTATATTAGTTACATTTGAAAGAAATTGAGTAACATTTATTCCCATTTCGTCACAACCATTAATTGATGTTGGTAATGCTTTTATTAAAATTTCTCCACTAAATGTTTTTATTTGATTTCCAATAATAATCACTGCCATAATCAGTATACTAGCAACAATTCCATGAAGTGCTCCTTTATGGTTGCTTTTCGGAAATAACATTCCCAGCAGAAATACTCCTCCTGCAGCTCCTTGTGTAACGCTTCCCAATGTTGTAACCATTTGTAAAATATATTTAAATTTGGCAACAAAAATTCCCATTGCAACTGAAAATAGTCCAATTATAACAACTAGAAGTCTCATTGTCATTTTAGCGTTTTGGTCTGTATGTTTAAAAATTTTGAATTTTTTTATATATTCATAGTAAAAAACTGCTGCTAGAGTGTTAGAAAATGCTGACATCGTACTAAAGAGAATATAAAATTAAGAATGATATATTCCTTAAACTGAATAAGTGAATCTACCTTAGTCCGGCGCAAAAAACACAGGAGATAAATAATCCTGATATTCCCTTTAAATGGCCAACAACATCTTGTACAAAATATGGCATCATTTTATCAGCTTTATCAACAACCTAAAAACAATAAATTGTATAAACTTGTTTTAATGATAAACTCAAAAACGTACCCCAGCTTTTAATGGATCACAATTTGCGTAGTTAGCATACATAACTACACCAATAAAACAATTTACTGTTATAATTATTACACATCCAATATAGAAAAGCCACATTGCTCTAAAAAATAAAAAAAAACATAATAAAGTGTCATATTCACAATGAATTATATTTATATTAAAATAACCGTTTGGCATGGTCTATTGTTGGAAGAGCAACAATTCGTTGCACACAACTTTGATTTAATCCAACATATGAGGACCATATACATGTGTAGCCTATTATGGTATTCCATACTGTATGCCGTGTGGCCGGATCCAAGCTCATGTTAAAGAATTCTAATCGTTTTCCTGCTTCTGCTATTTCCCAGACTGAACTGAATCCACCCACATGATCTACGGCTACCCATGAAATAATAAAACTAGAAGTTAACATTACAGTAAATTGGAAAACATCGGTCCAAACTACCGCTTTAATTCCACCCTGAAGAAATAATATTAGAATAAAAATTTAAAGACTCAAAAAAGAAAAAGAAAAATTTTTTAATTACCAACATAGTGTACATAATACAAACACTTGTAACAGCGAAGTTTGCTAAATGTGTATTAATACCCGTTACTTGAGAAAATGCAAGGGCTGGAATGAACATTATTATTGAGGTGTAGAGTGTAGCTACGACTAAAAATATCGCTGTCACCAATTTTTTTATTCTTTTACTAAATCTTACCTCTAAATACTGAAAATACAATTATTCAATTATAAAACTATGTATGGCCGGTTTTAACACGATTTTTTTTTCAATTTAAAACAACATTTTTTTAAAGCTTACCTCATAGCAATTACTAATATTATTATTATAAAATATAGGAATGTATAAATAATTTATTAGTAGCACCACAATTGTGAGAGAAGGGACCATTAACCAATATTGAGTGCCAAAAACATACATTTCCGCTGGTGTTGCCATTATTGTTAATCCAGAAATTTGACTAAAAGTTACAAACATTAATTTTTTTGTCATACAATTAACTTTAAATGTGAGACTATTACCTCGCAATTAATGAAATCGCTATTGGAAACACTTTCATTTTTTTTTCACCCATTAAATAATCTTCAGTTGATTTCAATGAATCTTTTCCTTCAAAAAAGCCAAAATATATTCCAATTCCAGATGAAATCATCAATGTTACTACAAATACAACACAATCAATTACTCCAAAACTATTCAAACCAACTGTCTCCTCTATGGTTTCGTTCATTGTCAATAGTTTTATTACACTCTACCAATTATCTCTATATTCAACGATGTTTAAAGCAGACTAAATGGAAAAGTGATTTGTACAAATTTACAAAAATTCAGTTTAACAAATACTAATTTTACTAAAATAATTTTTGCACTTTGGAACTGCCTTCTTATCAACTGCATATCATTGTGGTGTATCCAAACAATTATAAGCAAATCCTGTTGTAGATTTTGCGTCCTAATCTTATATTGATATGAAAAACCTTAGAAAATTTTATTTTTTAAATTTCTGAGACCCAACCATCTCAAGATTCATCAAAATATTTTAAACACTGTAAGCCGCGTTCCGTTAAAGATAAATCAATAATTTGTCAGCTATACAATAAAAAGATTGTGTTTTGTTAGATAAAAAAACGAAAATCATAAAGTCTTGGACAAACATTAAAAAGAATATAATCTTGTACCAGTTTTTAATTTTATTATATTACTACGATTACATTATAATCGCAAATGAAGGTTTTTGGGTTAAAAGAATATATGCAGAGCAGCACCATTTTAACTTTACCTATTATAGATTATTTAATCAATTATTAAATTTAATAATTTAACAAAAATATTTATTTTTCAAACAACTTTTTTATTAAAATATAAATATCAGACCCGTTTCGGATATAAAATATCCATCATCAGTGATCGAATTTATATAATTTATAGATTAGATTAAATAGAAAAAGACAAGCTGCGCGAGTTGTCTTTGTCCTGGCACGAAGATTTGGTAAATTCAGAATTTGGGAAATTCTGTGAGTTTCATCGAAATTTATATTTTTATAATGTATAATATTATTATATCAAATTATCGATTAAAAATTTGCGCCCTACCTGTGAAAAATTTGCGCCCTACCTCTACGTGTGACAGCCGTCTAGGAGACACAAATATTAACGTAAATGGGAAGCACATGAATAGACTCATGCTTTTTTTATTATCGGAGTTAAAAACGCAATATAAAATTTTTTTTGAAACATGTGTAGGAGCGTTTATTTGAAATATAAAACTGCATATAACAAAATTTAACCAAAAACCCATTTTTTTTGCACATGGGAAGGTTCATTGCTTTTTGCATAGAAAAAAGTTCATTGTGTTTCGCATATGGCGTCAAACAATCAGGCTTTTGTTGGAATCATCATCTGTCAAACTGAAAATTAAAAAAAAAAAGTAAAGTAAATCGCTTTAGTGTTTAAATTAAAATGTCATCCAATAAACTGCCATTTTGTAATTAATACTTTTAGAACTTTTTTTGTTATAAACAGTTTAACGACACATTGTCGAGAATTAACAGCCTAAACCATTTATGGTCTCACCCTATAATTAAAACAATTCATTAAAACGAACGAAGAAAAAATGGATAGAACGCGTAAAAATTGCAGTTATAAAAAATGTAAAAAATGTAAAAGTGATTCCTCAGGGAAGCTCACAAGGGTCAAAGGAATAATATCATTTTGAGTGTACTTTGAATTTATTTTTTATTTTCATTTTGTGCTTGAATAAAATTTGTACTGTAGTAATGTTGATAATGGAAAATCTAATCTTTGACGTAAATAAGAGATTTTAAAATTGGACGTCTGTGGTGATCAGTTAATTTATTGGATTTCATTTCTTTTTATTCAATGATTAAAATCACTACTATTGTGAAAAAATCCCCGTGCAGCAATAATTTGGCGCCAAAACAGGGACAGGTTTTTTTATTGATGAGACTTATGTTTTTTTTATTAAAATTTGGAAAATTATTGAATTTCTTTTGATTTGATTTTAAAATCATGCTTTTTGCTTAAAAAGGGTCTTGGCGTAACAATGATTTATTTTTTTCATTTTGTGCTTAAGTAAAATTTGTACTGAAGTAAATTGTTATTGATAACGTAAAATCTGATCTTTGACGTAAATAAGAGATTTTAAAATTGGATTCGTCTGGTGACAGTGACAATTTGGCGCCGAAACAGGGACAATAAACCATTTTATTTACATACACGTAAAATCTGGTTTTGGATTTTATTTTTTGTTGAGATTTGTGTTTTTTTTTAATTTGGAAAATTATTGAATTTTTTTTATTTGATTTTTAGAAAATGCTTTTGGTTAAAAGACGGTCGCGGTGCTCCGATGATTTTTGCTATTTTCAATTTGTGCTTGAGTAAAATTTGTACTGTAGCAACTTGTAATTGATACCGTAAAATCTGATCTTTGACGTAAATAAGAGATTTTCAAATTGGATTCGTCTGGTGGGGATTCGTTAGGTTATTGGCTTTCATTTCTCTTTTTTCTTCAATGATTTAAATCACTGCTGTTGTAAAAAAAATCCCGGTGCAGTAACAATTTTCAGTTTATTTACATACACGTAAACCCTGGTTTTGGATTTTATTGTTGTTGAGATTTGTGTTTTTTTTTAATTTGGAAAATCATTGAAGTTTTTTTGATTTGATTTTTAAGTCATGCTTTTGGTTAAAAGAAGGTCGTGGTGTAGCGATGATTTTTGTTATATTCATTTTCTGCTTGAGTAAAATTTGTACTGTAGTAAATTGATCCGTTAGGTTATTGACTTTTGTTTCTCTTTTTTCTTCAATGATTAAAAACATTGCTGTTGTAAAAAAATCCCGGTGCAGTAACAATTTGGCGCCGAAACAGGGACAATAAATCAGTTTATTTACATACACGTAAAATCTGATTTCGGATTTTTGTTGTTGTTGAGATTTGTGTTTTTTTCTTAATTTGGAAAATTTTTGAAATTTTTTTGATTTGATTTTTAAATCATGCTTTTGGTTAAAAGACGGTCGTGGTGCTGCGATGATTTTTGCTATTTTCATTTTGTGCTTGAGTAAAATTTGTACTGTAGTAACTTGTAATTGATACCGTAAAATCTGATCCTTGACGTATATAAGAGATTTTCCAATTAGATTCGTCTGGAAGCGACCCATTAGGTTATTGGCTTTCATTTATCTTTTTTATTCAATGATTAAAATAAACGCTGTTGTGAAAAATCCCGTGTAGTAACTCTTTGCCGCCGAAACAGTAACAATAAATCAGTTTATCTACATACATGTAAAATTGGTTTTGGATTTTTTTGTTGTTGAGATTTGAGTTTATTTTTAGTAAAATTTGAAAAATTATAAATTTTATTTGGTTTTTAAATCATTCTTTTGGTTAAACGAGGGTCGTGACGTTTCCATTAGTTTTTTTAATTTTCGTATTGTGCTTGAGCAAAATTTTTACTGTAGTAAATTGTGATTGACGGAAAATCTAATCTTTGACATAAATAAGAGATTTTCAAATTGGATTAGTCTGGTGGCGATCCATTAGGTTATTTGCTTTCGTCTCTTTTTTTTATTGAATGATTAAAATTACTACTGTTGTGAAAAATCCCGGTACAATTGTTCGGTCCTGGTGCAAAATTAAATCTGTTTTCATAACAAAACAGAAAGTTTTCATTTAAATGAGTCTACGCTCCTAATAAAGATTATAATAATAAATATAAAAACGAATAAATGAATAAATATATATAAAAAAAAATAAAACATAAAATACTAAATAATAAATTATTATTTATTTTTATATATTTATTACTTATAAGTTATAACTGTTTCCATTTTCCTAATAGTATTTCTATACTTTATCCTTTTATATTTTTGAATTTAAATTTGACCTCTAATAATGCTCCTAACAAATTCAAGAGTTATCCGAGTTAACTTTAATGCTCAATAACAGAAAAGCGTCAAACTTCAGGGTTATGTGTAATATGAACAGTAGATTTTGACACCAGGTGCCACGAATTTAACTCCAAATCATGAAATAAAAACGAATTTGAAAGTTTTTTCAAATAATATGGGTATAGTCAATAGTGTATATCAAAAGTATATCAAAAGTAAGGTGAATACTTTTTTACACTTCAACACCTAATTATCGAAATTTGAGTTCTTTTGTGTTGCACCAACACAGAATTATGTTTTGGATCGTATTCTTTGAAAACAAAATTGTTATTTTCTACACACCGAGTACAAAAGAAGAACACCGTAGAAATTGGTTGTGCAGAAGTAGTACTGAAACGTGTTTTTGAATTTTGTTTGTTTATCGTTTTTAAGGGGTTCCGTACTTTGAAGAAGTAAAAAAGGTACCATATTGGTGATAATTCGGTGTCCGTTCGAATTTTTACATAATCGATTCTCTCACAAACTACAAGTGCTATCAAGTCGAAATTTTTTACGGTTATAATATGTAAATATGGAGGGGCTGAAATCTCACAGCTCTGAGATATCAAGACTTTGGTCTGAGTTAAGGGTTTTGATATAGTTTTTGGCAAACAACTTTTATGAAGACATTGTTTTTAGTTTTGGGCAGCGATGTATATCAAACATGTAACTCTTTGTTAAAGTGCATGTATTTTTTATCTCTGTTTAGAAATTTATTACAAAACAAACACGAAATATTAATACGTTGCCGGAAAATTATAACAGATCATAAATTAATAAACCTTAGTGAAAAGATGATACACCAAGCAAACTACTCAAAAACCTCTCCATTTAGCGTTTCAAGAAAATATTACAAAATCAAAAACTCATTTTTTCATCAAAATTCCAAAAGTATTCTGAAAATTAAAATAAAATCAAAAATTTAAACTTTTTTTTAAAGTTATAAGAACATTCCAAAAATTCATAATTTCAAAACTCAAACTTTTTTTAAAATTCTTAAAATATTCCAAAACTTATAACAAAATCCAAGTACATCATTAAAAATTCCAAAAATTATAATAAAATCCAACATTTAAACTTTTTCAAAATTCTAAAAATATTCCGAAAATTACTACAAAATCAAAAATTGAAACTTTTTCAAAATTCTAAAATTATTGCAAAATTTCTTAATTCACAAACTCAAAAATTCAAACTTTTCCCAAAATTCTAAAAATAATGCAAAAACTATAACAAAATCAAAAATACAACCTTTTTTTAAAATTCTATAAATATTTCAAAAATTATAACAAAATTGAAAAAAAAATTTTTTTCAAAAATCAAAAAATATTACAAAATCAAAATTTGAAACTTTTTCCAAATCAAAAATTCAAAAGACTTTCTCCAAAATTCTAAAAATATCGCAAAAATTATAACAAAATTAAAAATACAAATTATCTTCAAAATTCCAAAAATATTCCAATAATTATAATAAAGTCAAAAATTTAAACTTTTTCAAAACTCTAAAAATATTTTGAAAATTCTTACAAAAATCTAGAATTAGTTTTTTATTAATTGAATAATTTTCGCGTTAATTGAGCACACTCAAAAAAAAACTAAGTAAATTTTATAAATTTTTTATATAAATACAACTCACAAATTTTTTTGTAAGTTTACCAAAAATATTGTAGAGTACAAAAAAAATTATTTGAAAAAAACAAAAAACTTAGTTGATTTACAAATTATTTTTGGATTTGAAGGAAAAAATTTGTATTTTTGTCAAAAAATTTTGTGTGTTGTATATTTATAAAAATTTTGTAACAGTGACTTTTATTTTTTTAAGTGCAAAACGAACAGATGAACCGATGTCTTAGACAAAATAATTAAGATCGGTATTTTGTCGGTCCATTTTTTTATTAATTTGAGGTAAATCTAGATCTCCTTATGCTTTAAAAAATTACCTACATACAGCTGACCCTTGTCAACCAGTGATAATTGATCAAAAGCCTCTATGTAGCTAGCCTTATAACAATTTAATGAATGCCAGTTAAAAGGAATTATTTATTATGATTGTAACATGCATACGAGCATGGCTTACACTCACTTTAAATATGACTTACTTACTGTGTGCTATTAGTTCGTTCATTTTGATGGATGTGAATAATTGTTTTAAGTAGTAAGAATAATTTGCTCATAAAGTTGTAGTTAGGAGTTAAATGTATCCGTGCATCATTTTATTGTTTTAATTGAAAATAAATATGCAAAACTTTATCAAATCCATTAATAGAAATACACTAATTAAAATATTAATTTTATTACAACTTATAAAAATCACCTTGCATAAAAAATTATTTGTTATTGATTTAAGTCGTGTTTTGCTTTATATCAACCAACGGCTGGCTAACTGAAATTTTTTCAACAATTTTCATTTCAATGCTATTTTCGATTATCTCCTTAGGTAGCAGCCAGTGTATACAAGGTGGAAATAAGTTTGAATGCAAATGAGTATAATCGGCACTTTTAAAACAACTACTTACAATAACACCAACAACCATAGTTATTATTGTCCCCATAAGTGTATACCATGCAAACGAGATTTCAAATATTGAAAATGATTCATTTTCCTGAACTAATTTGTCTGCAGGTCCTAGAATTGTTATTGCTAAATTGGTAATATTAATTTTCATTTCAGAACAACCGTCGACTGATGTTGGTAATGTTTTTGCAATAATCTCTCCCCTAAATGTTTTAATTTGAGCTCCAATGATAACAAATCCATTGAAAAGAATACTTACTAAAATCCCTGCCAAAGCACCAATATTGTTACATTTTGGAAGTAACATTCCTAATAAAAATACACCTAAAGTAGCTCCTTGTGTTATTCCCCCTAAAGTAATTACCAACTGCAATATATATTTGAATTGAGCTACAACAAAACCCATCACAACTGAATACATTCCAATAACAATAATTAAAATTTGCATTGCAAATTTGGAATTTGCATCATTATGTTTAAATAAGTGTAATTTTGCTATGTATTCATAATAATAAAGTGCTGATAATGTATTAAGACTAGCTGACATAGTACTGAAAATATATGATTTTTGTACAAAAAAATATCATGTTATGTTAATAATATTACCTTAGTGCTGCACAAAAAACGCACGATACAAATAATCCTGGCATTCCTTTTAAATGACCAACAATACTTTGTACAAAATATGGAATCATTTTATCTGGCTTATCAACAATCCCAGCTTGGAGTGGATCACAATCAGCATAATTTGCATACATAACAACTCCAATATAACAATTCAATGTGTTCATAAAAACGCATCCGAATATAAACAGCCACAATGCACTGATAACAAAGTAAGTATTTATAGTGTATATATAGATGAGTACGTAAAAATAAATTTGCAATTACTAATAATTACCGTTGTGCATGTTGTAGTGTTGGGAGAGAAATAATTCGTTGAACACAACTTTGGTTTAATCCAATAAACGGTAACCATACTGCTATGTATCCAAGAATAGTGCTCCAAAATGTATGTCGTGTTGTTAGATCAAGGCTTAGATTAAAAAATTCTAATCGATTTCCTTCCTCTGCGATTGTCCATACTTTACTAAATCCACCTACATGAGTTACAGCCATAACAGCAACAGTAACACATGAAATAATCATAACTGTAAATTGAAAAACATCGGTCCACACAACCGCCTTAATTCCACCCAACATGGTATATATGATACAAATACTTGTAATAATAAAATTACTCAAATGAGTATTAAAGCCGGTTACTTGATTAAATGCTATAGCAGGAATGTAAATTACAACTGGTATGAATATCGTATGCGTTATCAAAAACATAGCCGTTATAACCTTTCTCATGAATTTACTGAACCTTGCTTCCAAATACTAAAAATAAGAAATTTTACTGAAACTAAAACTGATATTGAAATTTAAAATGTTTGACCTCATAGCAACAACTGATGTTGTTATTATAAAACACAGGAATAAAAATTGTATTTATTATTAAAACAACAATGGTTATCGATACAACTATCATCCAATATTGTGTACCGAAAACATATATCTCAGCCGGAATCGCCATTATTGCTATACCAGAAATTTGACTAAAATTAAAATATAAAAAATTTGATATTCACGTCACAGTTCAATATTTTGTTGTTTACCTCGCCATTAATGATATTGCAATTGGCAAAATTTTCATTCTCCTGCCTCCCAACAGGTAATCTTCTGTTGTCTTTGAAGAATTTTTCCCATGAGAAAATCCAAAATAAATTCCAATGCCAGAGGATATGATTAATGTTAAAAGAAACACAACATAATCAGTTATACCAAAATTATGAAGGTTTGACGATGTTGCTGATATTTGATCCATTTGAATAACTTCCACTTAATAACAATAATTATCATTCGGTAATGAAAAAACGTTTCATTTTATTCTGATACAATCTTGCTAAATAAATTTATTTGATAGAACTTAAACTTATCTATAAATTAATAGACATAGTTAGAGACAGAAGGCAAAGAAATAACTTATTTGTTTTTCAATAAACACATTATTTACTAAAAGATATATCAATCTCTACAAAAAATGTGTTTATTTTACTTAAACTTAATTTTAAAAATGGTTGTCATCATAGTTAAAATGATTCAAATAGAAAAGTTCGGCATTTATGAAAGTTTGAGTACTGAAACTAAATAATTAAGGTAATATTTGCCAATATGTATGTTGAAAACCACATATTTTGTGAACACTAGTGAACACAACCATATTTTGTGAACACTGAGAAAGAAAGTACCTAGGAAGTAGGTGCTTCTCAACATTTTCCTTATGTGGATGTCAACTGCCAACTTAGCTCATTGCCTTTTCCCGTACTATAATGTCAAATCTCTCGATAAAAAATGTTCTATTGTTCGCACGCTACATATTTCGCCGAAAAAGAAATAAATTACATAAACTACATTCGATATTATAAAAATTGTAATTAATATTAGTAACTAGCAGAACCCGGCGTACGTTGCTACGCCTATAAAAAAGTTTATTGAATTAGTAAGAATAATTTCAAAGAGTCGTAATGAGAATAGAAGGAGCCTATTTTAATTTTTTCATTTCGGAAATATGAATAACAGAGATCATTAGCATTCTAGCTGATCAATACAGATAGTTTGAAAATTGAACGGAAAGTCAACATTTGAAAGTGATTGGTAGAGTTTCGGAGAGTTCAAATTAAACACTTGCAATTTTTCGCGTTAATCGGCTTAATATGTGTCGCGAAAAATTAGGTGAACGTCAAACATTCGTTTATTGGGTGCTACAGTTGTCAATGACTTACTCTGGAACCGTCATACTTGCGATACAAAATAGGCACACCGCACCAAAATTAACTGTTTTACAGTACCATTTCATGTTGACTAATTTCATTTATCAATCTATCCAGATTATTTGCTGATCTTAAATAAAGTCAATTTGGATTTTCAAATATATTTTACAAATTATTTCCAATGTTCTACATGCCATCTGTGTGTTTTTATTAGTAATAGAGCATGGCACTGAAAGAAAACTTTGAGGAGCAGACTAAATATGCATAGCGCTGATGTTTGATACTAATCGAAAATTCGGTCTAAGAATGATAGCATTTTTATTGAAGGTTTTCGTTTTTTGGGTTTTGTCGATTTATGGTCATCGTCTTATTTCAACATTTCTGCCAGAGTTTAAAAAAAAAAATTTGGACAAACATAATAATAAGACTAATTTGTAGTATAATACAAAAATAATAATAAGAATAATATCATTTATAAATCCAGACTTATATACTAATCTAAAACCAGTCAAATCACTGCATTTGTTGGTTGACATATTTGCATATATTTTACCGATTTCTTCAAATAACCTACATTGTTTGTTTGTTTTTGAAATTAATGGGAACGCATATTTTTCTTAACTAGGAGGGCCCGGCGTGCTTCGCTACGCTTATAAATAAAGTTTTTGCGTAGACATTTTGTTGACGTAGAAGCAATGATTTCAAAAAGTGGTAATGAGAAATGCTAGCATATAATTTTTAATTTTTCTTTTTAAATATATGAATGAAAAATAATCAAAACTCTAGCTGATCAGTTCGGATATATGAAAAATTAGCGATCAAATAAGTATGTGATCAAATAAGCTTACTTGAAAACTTATTTGATCGCTAATTTTTCATATATCCGAACTGATCAGCTAGAGTTTTGATTATTTTTCATTCATATATTTAAAAAGAAAAATTCTACGTCAACAAAATGTCTACGCAAAAACTTTATTTATAAGCGTAGCGAAGCACGCCAGGCCCTCCTAGTTTCAATTATTCAGTTATTTTTCTTTTTACTTGCAAAAATATACTTAAGTCGGATGAAATTTGTGGCACCTATTCACAAAACATTGACACCAATACCAAAACTATGTGAAAAAGCCTCAAAAATTCAACCGCGCATAACTCCGATTCAGAGTACACAAAAAATAAAAGCAGAAATAGCTTTTTTCCTTTAGTCAATACCAACAAAATATCAAAATTTCAGATTTTTTAAAAATCAAAAATTTAAAAATCAACAAAAAAATGTACGTTTTCAAAATAATAGCCCTCCTATAATAAAAAAACAAAGAAAAATATTACGTCTATCGACCCCTAAATCAATTCATAAACTACATTCTCTAAACTTCAAAGGAAATGTATAAACTAACTAAGAGAAAATAAATATAAAAAAAGAAAAAAAAGTTTTAAGTTTTAAACCATTACCAAAACTACGTGAAAAAGCCTCAAAATTCAACCGCGCATAACGCCGATTCAGAGTACACAAAAAATAAAAGCAGAAACAACTTTTTTCCTTTCGTCAATACCAACAAAATATCAAAATTTCAGATTTTTTAAAAATCAAAAATTTAAAAATCAACAAAAAAATGTACGTTTTCAAAATAATAGCCCTCCTATAATAAGAAAACAAAGAAAAATATTACGCAAATATCTTTATGTCAATAAACAAAATAATCGAAATAATATCGAAAACCGTCCTTGTTCAAAGACAAAAGACGACTGAAATGAATGATTTAAAAAAGAAAATAAATTTTTTCGATAGCTAATATATAAAAAAGAAAATATCATTCATAAAATATCATCATAAATATCATTCATAAAATCAACATTATTACGCATATTACGCATATAATCTCTTTTATTCCGACGACTCGAAAACCATCCTTTGTTCAAAGACAAAAAAAGTCTGAAATGAATGAGAAAAAAAAGTTTCGTTTTTGTTGTTCGTTGTTCGCTAATATATAAAAAAGAAAATATAAAAAAATAAAATAAATTTTTAATTTCGTTTTTGCATGTATGTAAGCTTATAATGCATATGTATATAAAAAGTTTTCCGTATATAATAACTTTTTTATTTATAATCCGATTTGTGTGAATCCGAATCCGATTATAAGGTTATACTATTATCAGTTAGCTGTGAAAATTTGAAATGAATCCATCTGCGAATAAAAAAGCCTTAGGCTCCACAAAGTTTTGATCTAGCGTATTAATATATAAGATAAGTAAAACACTTTCAACCTGTAGCTTTGATATTATTGTTCATAATCCTTTTCTTCAATACAAAGGTTCCATTGCAAAAACTTGCTGTATCCTTAGAGAATATATAAATATAGAGAGAACATAACTTTAAAATTGTATGAAGAGAGACATAAGAAATCGTGTTCACTAATATGTCATATTCCATTTCTCATTTCGCTATTTGCATTTCTGTTTATTTACAACAACCAACTATTGTATTAAATTATAAATTAAAAACAATTAAATAATTTAAAACGCAACAAAAAGTAAAATCTATTATTTTTAGTTGTGCTAATTTTTTTAAAATGAATGAAAATAATTACGAGAGTATTTTACATTTATTGTGTTATTTCCAGTGATTTTATAATAGTGAATATTCTATTATTTTATAATGCCCATGTGCAAATATTCAAGTTATGTATATATCCTGAAAATATATTATGAAAACTAGGTAGCGACTAACGTTTTATTATTGGCTAGTTTATTTTTAATAGATAAAAGATCAAAATTTATATGTTTGGTTAGAATCAAATCTTAATCTGTCATTTTTCTCATTTCTTTTTATATAGTCGCAGGGAGGGAGAAACTATTATTTTTTTGTGGTAGGTTTTTTTCTTATAGATTTAAAAGAAACTCGCAATAATTGTACAATTTTGAATCAAATGAAAAATTTACGCACGTCTTTGGGAAGACAAACCTGTTTCTCTCTGAGAGAAATAAAGGAAAACAAACAAACAAAAAAACAATTTGACATAAGAGCATTCACGTTTAATATTAGTTAGGGTGGTCGGTTGGCTGTATCAATGTTTCTAAAAAGAGAAAAATAAACGCCCATTTTCAATAAAACAAATTAAATATGTATTACACATGTATATTGTATATACATCAAACCAAGAACATGTTTGTTGTAAATTAGAAATATTTGTTGCAACGTAATGTGTTGGATGCATATATTTCAGGGGCGTCAATTGGGTAGGGCTGGGGGGCATTGCAAAAGGATCTGATACTATCAATACATCGATTCAATAAAACCATCCAATCGTGATAGAGACACTATAAAAATTTCAATGCACTGTTATTTTGTAAATTCGTCTAACTTTTAGAAGATTTACTTAACTAATATACCAATTTTATCGCATACTATTACTTAAAATATATCTGTTACATATTATTTTGGCCCGAATAAAGTACAGTTCACCGCAATATTCAAACCGTTATCGTTCTTTGTATCAAGAACTAGAGTGCCACCGATACGAAAGGCGGTCGTATTGCTTCTAATCTTCTGATGAAATCAGTTTTATAAACAAAACACGATCGTTCTTCCAAAAACGCCGTGGGTGCGTATTTTGACAAAATTCTATCGTACTATAAGGTGCGTGGCATCACCGCTTTTAGAAGAACGATTGTGTTTTGTTTATAAGATATTCGTGTCTGAGCCAGAGGAAACAAAATATTTCATTAGTATAGCGTTCCTCGAGAGTTCATAGTGCAGTATTTAACATTCAAATTTCAATTGTTATTGGCCATTTGGTAATTTATATAAACTTAAAAGTAGGTACATGCAGCAGAACACAACCTAATTATACCCCACTTATTTGGAGAACCCTGACTGTTTGGCCTTGTTTTTTATCTATATCATATTGTACAAACTTTACAAGACTTTTTTAAAAACAATAAATTAAAAACAATTCTAAAATGTCAAATCCTATAACATATCAAAAGTTTTCTTGATAGTTGTGCTGATTTTTATAAAATGAATGAAAATAATTACGGGAGTAATTTAAATTTATTGGATTATTTCCAGTGGACAAGCAATATTTTCTAACGACACGAACAAATATTTAAGCTTTGTAAATATTTTCAAAGTATGTTATGAAAACTTGCTGACAAATTCTTTTCGCTATATGAACTAAAATTTTTAATTCAAAAAATAGCAAAAATTATATGTTTGGTTGGTTATAATAAAATCCAAAACGTATCCTAAACGTCAATCTTTGTTCATTTTTTTTATACAGTCACACGGAGGAAAAAACTATTATTTTTTTGTGGTAGGTTTTTCTTATAGATTTAAAAGAAGCTCGAAATAATTGTACAATTTTGAATCAAATGAAAAATATACGCATGTTTATGGGTAGTAAACTGACCAGACGTCCCACGCTGCGTGGAAATGTCACACATTTCATTGCGTTGTCCCACGGAGAAATCTGTCCCACGAAGCGTCCCACGAAACAAATATTTCCACCACATTTGCCCGCATTATCGAAATAATCAAAAAACCTTATATCTACCTACGTACAGTTTGCGCAATATCTTAGTCAAAGCAATGGCTTCACAGTTTTTTCTTGCAGTTTGTATAATGTTATGTATATGTTGATTTAACCATATTGACAGAACAAACCAGTGCAATATTTTTTTTACTAAAATAGTGTTTTAACTATAATTTTCTTAGAAATACTAAACTCAGTTATTTCACTTCAATAATTTACATATCTTTTAATGTCTAACAGATCTACCTCAGCGAAAAGGTTTCTTTGTTTATAGAAACATCTCCCCAGTGTATATACGAGAGATCGAAAGTATATTATGAAAAATAAAATACAAAGTATTTTACTTAAAAAGACGCAGTTTTGCGTATAAATTCATAAAAATTTAAATTTTCAAACCAGAGTTTACAATTTTTCTTTATTCGAGCACTCATTTCAATCCTTTGAAATAATATTCAAAAATTAAAATGTTCATAATTTGAATATCGTTCTTACTCGTAAGAGTAAAATTTTTGTTTTTTCGATTTTACTCCTTTGGAGCAGATTACATTTTTCTGTTCTTTCATTCGATTTGCAAAAGAAGAAAATCAGTCAATCTACGTCATCCTTTATATTCATTTTTCTAACAATACATGAATAATTAAACGAATCATTCGAAGCATTTTACGTTGGAAAGCATCAAATTTGACGCAAAAATAAAAGTTTTGAGTATTTGAAAGAAAATATTTATTTCAATTTAGTAGCAAGAATGATATTTTATTATTTTCACTCCTGTATGTGGGAGTGTTATATTTTTTTTAAGCTACGCACTGAAAGGACAAAGTAAAAGAGTGATATAAGTAGCGTTTCAAACTCTGTTTAAAACACACTTTAACTAGGTAGCTCAAAAGTAAAATTATTATTTTCTAACATATACATTTTTTTCTCAATAAAGGATAAGCAAAGCAAACAGCATAAAAACTTGATAAATGGTATAGATTTGCAAACTATGGAACGAGAGGTATACTGTATACCTCTTATACTTACAGAATACAGAAAATATATTAATTATTTAGTAAAATTAAAATAAATTGTTTCAATTGTTTTGCAGTGTAACAAAAGTTTTAAGCTACATAAAAGGTAAATTTATACTAATTTTTAAAATTATATTTAAAAAGTTTTCCTGCAAATCAAGACGGATAGAAAACGTTTACGTAAATTCTTATACGATATTGAATTGGACTATCCTTTTACAAAAAAATCAAAATATAACGACGCAAAAGTTTAGTGTATTACCAGTCGGAGTGAATTTTCAAATTAACAGTGGACATTATGATATTATAAGACTATCTATATGTCTGACTATCTATATGTCTGACTATCTATATGTCTATAAAGACTATCTATATGTCAGATAAACATAAAAAAGCGTTGCTATAAGCCGCTAGCTCTAGTAGCTTGAACAAGTTTTGTTGTTATTTTGTTTTCTTGTTGTTATTTAACATTAACAAAAAGTTATGTTATTTAACATTAGTTACAATTTCCGCTGATAACACGAACACCAATTTTAGTGGTGTCACGTCAAGGGGTGAAAATTTAAAAACAAGCTAAACTCGAATTTGAACCAGGGTGTATTGGGTTTTGGATTCGCAGACCATATTCTAAATTATGCAATAAGAAATGCTGCTGATTTAAATGGCAGGATTAAAAAAATTTGGATATTTTACTGTCTTTACTGGAGACGCTGAAGGAGTTCTGCGGCAAAAGTAATGTCGAACATAACCAACTTATTGGATACAGTGTAACTCTCTGGCTGGCGGTAATGCCAGCACTAGAAAGAATTTAGAAAATGTACGAACCACTGCAAGCACATTTCCTAACGGTTGAATGTCCAATTAAAATAAAAGAATTTTTTGAAGAATTAAATAGTAAACAAATAGTAAAGGAAGTTCCACTTTCTCGCAATAGAAATTCTAATTAGTTAGTATTTGGAAGAATGTTTGCTTTTTGTCCCACATTTTAACGATTTGGCTCTGGTCAGTTTAGGGTAGACATAACTCTTTCTCTCTGAGACAAATTAAGGAAAACAAACAAACAAAAAACGATTCGACATAAGAGGAGTCACGTAGGGATTGCAATCCCGTGGTGTTTTATGGATCCTGGGACTATGTGACTCATAAATTTTAAATCTCGGGAAGCCCGGGATCTAAAAAATTGTATAGAAAAACCATCCGTTTTTTCTATGCTGCACGATCTGCTGTCGTTTACAAATTCACTCTCTGAACAGTCACAAAGCAAAGATATAATAATTTCTAGCACAACCGCTTTAATTAAAACTACTTTCTTGATGCTTAAACAATGCAGAGATGATACTAAATTTAAAATTATTTTTAACAAATGAAGGGATTTTGTAAAACTTTGCGGCATTCGCTTCCATGAAACAACAGCAGAAGACTAGCAGAGTAACCAATGTAGCTCAAAAGCATTTTATTTTTATTTCTATGTCGATGCATTTAAATGCTTTTAAATATATGTGTGTATAAAAACGTGTATGTTATGTTTTACGAAAAAAATCTTTTTATGTCATTTAAATTCTCGCCCCCCACCCCTAAGATTTTGGTGAAATGACGCCTCTGATATAATTGTATCATGTATGTACACTACGGAGCAATTGAAAGTATAAAAACGCAAAATGTTAAATAATTCACAATTTTATTAATAATATTATATTAAAATCCAATAATAATTATAATTAATCTATTTAAAATGAAAATAAATCATTACCAAATAATCTGATAAGATAATTTAAATATTATGATAAAAAAGTAAGATATTTCACTGGGTGCATTTGAAAGTATAATTATACTTTCATTTACACCCAATGTTTTTGACAGTAAAACTTTGAATAACCAAAACTTTTAATATGAAATTAATAATTTGTGTTTCCACCTTTATTATCTATAACAGCTTGCAATCTTTTTTTTTATGCTGTGGGTTAAGTTTTGAATTATTTCATTTGGAATCAACTCCCAACAACGTTGTAGCTCTTCCCAGAACATAGTAATGTTTTGACGTCTATCAATTGGTACTCTTGAGTCCAAAACAGCCCATAAATGTTCAATCGGGTTGAGGTCAGGAGATTGAGCTGGCCATTCCAATTTTTCGATTGATTTTTCTGAAAAATATTGAGTAGCAACACGTGATGTGTGTTTTGGATCATTGTCCTGCTGGAAAATAAATGATCCCATATTCAATTTTTCAACAGATTGAGTTAGGTTATCTTCTAATATATTAACATAACTTGTTCCTGTCATTTTACCATCAATTTTAGCTAATCTATCGACCCCATTTGTTGAAAAACATCCCCAGACCATAATTGAACAGCCACCGTGCTTTACAGTGTGCTGAATATTTTTTGATTTAAGTCGATCAGAAGGTTTACACCAAACTCTTTTAAGTTTTTTTGAGTTTTTCAACTCAAACTTGGATTTGTCAGATCATAAAACTTGATCCCAGAAAGTTTGTGGCATGGAAATTTATTTTCTTGCAAATGCCAATCTTTTTTTGACGTTTGTTTTCGATATCATTGGTCGTTTCTTTGCTACAAAGTTTCGTAAACCAAAAGTTCGAAGTTTTCTTCGCATCGTCCACACTGAAGCAACAATTCCAGTTTCTTCAATCAATTCTCGGCATGAAGTATTTGGGTTCATATTGATTTTCCGCTTGATGATTTGTTCTTCATGACGAGAAATTTTTGGTTTACGTCCTCCACCATGTTGTGTTTGATATGATCCTGTTTTCAAATATTTTTCATAAATTTTTCTGGCTCCCCCAATCGGTATTTCATACTTTTGAGCAATTTCTTTATAAGTTTTGCCAGCTTCCCTATCCTGAATCATCAATTTTCGGACTTCTGGTGGCTTACGCATATTGAATTTTATTTTGTATTTATTATTTTTGAATTAAAATCACAAAATTTCTAAAAAACAATCATTTTTACTAATAATAATCTTTAAATTAATTTTTCATCAAAATAACTTACAGTTTTTGGTAACTATAGCATAAGAAACACAATTTATACTTTCAATTGCTCCTTCAAATTTGCTCACTTATGAAACCACGTTAAAATCGAGTGAAAATATAATTTATTTGACAGCTATGAAGTAGTTTTCTTAAGTATCACTAGGACACTCTTGTTTTATGTAAAGAACTTTAAAAAAATTATAACAGAAAAAATACGAACAACCATAATACACATTTCTAATAAATTTATACTTTCAATTGCTCCGTAGTGTATATAATAAATATATAAATGTATATAATTTTCATCTAAATGAATCTGTTTGTCACATAATACTTTAATTTTCCATTTGAATGGTAATTCTGTTTTGCGGAAAAAAAATCGATCAAAGATAACTGAGTGAAAGTTGAATAAAAAGCCAAGTATAAAATATAATATACATTTAGGTAAACCATTAGGAAAATTAATATTATTAATTAAGAAAACTAAACTAAATTTTAAAATTTCGGCTCCGAGGTGCATTAGTACCTGTTAATGGCCTTCTCCTGGCAAAATTTCAGACTCCTGTGTGCTACAGATTTTGCTGGAGAGCGCACGCAGACAGACAAACACTTTATTTTATTATTATAGATAGATTATAGATTATTATTTAATCTGACGATGAATGTTTACATTCGAAACATGTTATAATAAAATATATACCTAGTTATAATAAAATATATACCATATAAAAAAGTTTGTTCCATTGATTATAATTACAATAATTTATTAATATAAATTATTGATTTTATTTATAAAAATTATGTTTTGTTTTTCTTAACATCACTCATAAACTAAAGTTTGACAAATAAATTGATGTAAAATCATACATAATATATTCTAAGTTAAATAAATATTGCATTGAAGGCTAGTTTGTAGTGTCTAAGTGCTACCTTTCCGGTTCAATTCACTTTAATAAATTAATTGGACAACCCTAACAAATTAAATGAAATGTATAACAGTTTAATGTATATAATAATTTGATATTCCAATTAACATTAATCAGTAATAAATCAAACTTGTTCGGATGCACATTAAAATTATATTGTATTATAAAATAAATAAAATGAAATGATTGTTAAAAACTAGTGAATAAACTTGTGAATATTTAATGTGTTGTTTTAATATATTATAAAAAGCTAATACAATACATTTTGGTGACCCCGACGTGATAACGGCAAAATAAGCGATCACGCAGTTAAAACGCAAGTTATTCATTGTTTGTTAAACATAAATATCCACGAACTGTTATTTAATTAAAAAAAAACAATTAATTTTTCAAAATAAAAAGTTACTAAAATTATTAATATGGTGCATTTTTTTATGTAAATAAAGCCCAGTTAAATTAAATTATTTTATTTAATCGTGTATGTGGAAACAAAAAAAATAATTTTAACGTCATTAAAAGCCATAAAATCATCATTAAAAGCCGTATCAAAATAAGCAGCATAATAACAATACGAGTGTTGACCGAATCACATCTCGCTCCGTGGGAGCCACAGAGAAGGCAGGGCCGATCCCGCACTCTTGTGGTCAACGTGGGACTATTATTAACAAAACAAAACTATTTGGAACATTATTAACAAAAAAACATCAAGGACATAACAGCGTTATACAAATTTGGATTATTTCAACATCAACATTATCAAGATTGTATCAAACCAGCAAATGTAAAATACAAATAAGTACCGAGTAAGTAATAAGTAATAAACGAGATAAGTAAAAACTTAAAATTTTTTTTATTTAAAAATATTTTAGTAAATAATTTTTACAGCTTTAATAACCTTTACGGAATACAAACATAAAAATATATGATTTGTTTATATTTTTTTATGATTTGGAATATTTTTTTTATTTTTAAAAAAGGAAATATTAATTTATAAGATTTAAATATAACTTTTTTTTATATAATCTAAATCTAAAATGAAATTTGATAATACTTTATCTTGTAGAATCATCTAAATATTATTTTTGTTCTGCAATTTTGTAAGTTCTGCATTTTATTTAATTTCATTGGGTTTGTTAAGTAACAAAGGTATATGCATAATTTCTATGAATTCAAACATTTATTTTTGGAGTATACACATTTTTTTATTTTGATAGTGTGAATTTTGGAAGCGAAAAGCGAATTGGTGTTGAATAATTGTTTTAATTGATTTAACTATACATATATATATATATATTTCTTAAACAAAAGATTTTTTTTAGAGTAAATAATTATCTTCTTTTTGGTTGTCTTTAATCCTTTTAATATCAATTACATATACAAAATGAGTAATGATGAAAATAAAACCAAAAATGAGACAGCATATTCAGTTGCGGCTGTTTCTTCAGCCTTACCACCATTTTGGCCAAAAAATCCTCGCGTATGGTTTAAACACGCTGAAAGCATTATGGATTCTTCTAAAATTACTAGAGATCAATCACGATTCGATCACATAATCAGACATATTGATTATAGTGTTAGTGAGCTTATTAGCGATGTGATATTGAATCCTCCGATTATTGATAAATACGATACTCTCAAGAATAAAATTATTAGTAGACTAGAAGAATCGGAAGCTCGTAGAATAAATAGCTTAGTTCAAACCGTTCAAATTGGTAATGAGTGTCCATCACGGTTTTACAGACAGATGGAACAGGTCGCGGGTGAATCTAGCGCTATCAATAAAAGTCTTTTAAAACAATTATGGATTAATAAATTACCAGACTATATCGCGTCAATAATTGTTTCTATGCAAGAACAAGATATTTCGCAATTACAAACAAAAGCTGATGATATATGGGGTTTAAAAAATCTTATCACAAATCTATTTTGCAATATTAGCTGTGTTTTTTTGTAATTCTATATAGAACAGAATTAAAATTTTCAATACAATTTGACAGCTAAATAGTTCTGTAGAATTATTACAGAATTAATTAGTTGTCAAATCGTATTGAAAATTTTAATTCTGTTCTATATAGAATTACAAAAAAACACAGCTATTGTTGAACAAACTTCTTCGCAAAATTTATCTGGCAACTACAGAAATAATGCCGGTTCAAGTGAATTCAATCTTTCAGAACTAGTTCTTTCCGTTAACGATATTCGCAGAAGACTTGATCAATGGGAAACTCAACTAAATAGTCGAGACCGATCGAATGCTCGTTCGCGTTCACGTTTTCGTTCTCACTCAAAGACAAGGCGTAATTTTTCAAGACCAAATCGATCACCATCCTTAAATAGACGTCTTTGCTGGTACCATTTTCGTTTTCAGAAATCGGGCACGAAAATGTCAGGGTGATGGTTGCACTTTCCAGAAAAACATTCCTTCTGAACAGAATTCAAAAAACTAAATAAGCCCTAAATAAGGCAACTATGGGGCACTTTATATCAAAAAGATTATTTGTACGATGCTCAAACTCTAAACTAAGATTCCTAATTGATACAGGAGCTGATATTTCCGTCATTCCACCAACATCTTATCCTAAAAGCTGATGAGCATCCAATACTGACTGCTGCAAATGGAACAGCTATTAAAACCTTTGGAAAGTGTTTCCTAAATATTGATTTAGGTTTACGCAGGGAATTTCCTTTCGTTTTTGTTGTTGCTGCAATCAATAAGCCTATTTTGGGCGCGGATTTTTTAACAAAATACGGACTTACAGTCGATTTAAAAGCAAAACGTCTTATCGATTCATATACTGAACTGTCTGTCAATGCTTTGATATGTATCGATAATTCTGAAATTTTAAGTACCCGTCAATTTCTTGTAAATGGAACATTCGGCTCACTTTTGAAAGAATTTCCATCTCTATCAGCAGAACCTGAATATAACATTCCAGTAAAACATACTGTCGTTCACCGCATTATCACTGAAGGACAACTGCCCTACTGCCGTCCTCGTAGGTTAGACCCTCAAAAACTAGCCATTGCCAGAACTGAATTTCAACATATGGTGCAACTAGGAATATGTCGCGAATCTTCTTCGGCTGCTTGCTCACCGTTACATTCAGTGCCAAAAAAGGATAATAATGATTGGCGTCCTTGTGGTGATTTTCGGAGATTGAATGCGATAACAGTGCCTGACCGTTATCCAATCCCACACATTCACGATTTCTCAGCTAATTTGCAAGGTTGTACTATATTTTCCAAAATTGATTTAATTAGAGCTTTCCATCAAATCCCTGTTGCCATTGAAGATGTACATAAGACAGCAATTATTGTACCTTTTATTGTACCTTTTGGTCTGTTTGAGTTTGTGCGTATGCCATATGGGCTACGGAATGCTGCACAAACATTCCAAAGATTTATGGATCAAGTAATTAAAGGTCTAGATTTTATCTTTGTTTACGTGGATGATATATTAGTTGCAAGTAAGACTAACGCAGAACATATCGAACATCTACGTATATTATTTCAAAGACTTTCGGAATTCGGACTTAATATAAAACCTTCTAAATGTATATTCGGAGTGTCGTCCATTGATTTTTTAAGTCACAACATTACTCGTGAAGGAATAACTCCATCTGAAGGTCGAATAGCAGCTATACGTGATAACGAACGTTGGGAACCCCTTGGATTTCATTCTAAAAAATTTTCACCTGCCGAACAGAAATACTCTACGTTTGACAGGGAACTTCTTGCAATATACCTCTCTATAAAGCATTTTCGGTATTTTATTGAAGGCCGCGAATTTTCTGTCCTTACTGATCATAAACCTTTGATCCCAGCAATTGCATTTAAATCACAAAAAAGTCCAAGACAGACATGCCATTTAGACTTTATAGCTCAGTTCACAACTGACATTCGTTATGTTAAAGGAATTGAAAATGTTAAATGAATGTTAAATGAATTGAAAATTGAAAATCTCGCATATTTGAGAATTCAGGCATACAACTTACGGGACTAGATATTGAAAAACTTATTAAGTTACAGCTTAATGATACTGAACTTCATCATATCCTGAAATCACAACAATCTTCGAAAAGTTCTAAAGTTAAACTTGAACACGTTAATTTTGAAGATTGTGATCAACCAATTTGGTGTGAGGTTGCAACCGGAAAGTACAGACCGTACATTCCAGAACCTCTCCGTCGAACTCTGTTTGATTGTTACCATTCCTTATCACATCCCGGCGTACGAGCGACCCGAAAATTAGTTTCCTCAAAAGTATTTTGGGCCATCAATGAACACCGATGTGGATAAATGGGTTAAATATTGTTTAGATTGTCAGCAATCAAAACATCAAAGAAATACACGCTCTGAGTTTGGCCGTTTCGCATTACCAACCGGAAGGTTTGAAAAGATACATATAGATATCGTTGGACCACTTACTCCATCTGACGGTTATACATATCTTCTGACTATCGTGGACCGTTATACTAGGTGGCCAGAAGCCATTCCATTAAAAGATATCACAGCCCAAACAGTCGTAAAAGCATTTATTGAACAATATGTAGCGAGACATGGAATTCCACTTGAAATCGTCACTGACCAAGGAGGTCAGTTTGAGTCTAAGCTATTTAAGGAAATTTGCAGCTTGTTGGGTACTGATTAGATGCGAACAACATCTCACAACCCTAAATACAATGGAATGGTGGAGAGATTTCACCGTCAGCTAAAAGCTTCTTTGAGAGCACGAGGTAAAACAATTAACTGGATTCACGGATTACCTTTTGTTTTATTAGGAATCAGAACTTCTATAAAAACAGATCTGCAATGCACCCCAGCAGACCTGGTGTATGGTCAAAGCCTAAGAATTCCAGGAGAACTCGTCCTTCAACCATCAAAGTCGCAGATATTTGATCCTCCTAGCTTAGCAGACGACTTAAGGCAGTTTATGCGAAATTTAATACCAACTGACACCCGCACTCACCCACAAAACAATATATATATCCCTAAAGATTTACGTGAGTGTGATTATGTATGGTTACGAGTTGACAAAATAAAAACTTCATTAAGTCAACCGTATGAAGGACCTTATAAAGTAATCCGACGGTTTCGAAAATACTTCGTAATTGAAATTAAAGGGAAATCGTCTTCAATATCTGTAGACCGATTGAGGCCAGCATACGTTACTGATACTATCAATTCCGAAATTCCAGATGTTTCAAGAAAAAATGTTCGTTTTAAATTTTGAATCAATTTGATGGATTCCAAAATTTTTTTCTTTCAATAGGGGGGAGTACTGTAGTGTCTAAGTGCTACCTTTCCGGTTCAATTCACTTTAATAAATTAATTGGACAACCCTAACAAATTAAATGAAATGTATAACAGTTTAATGTATATAATAATTTGATATTCCAATAAACATTAATCAGTAATAAATCAAACTTGTTCGGATGCACATTAAAATTATATTGTATTATAAAATAAATAAAATGAAATGATTGTTAAAAACTAGTGAATAAACTTGTGAATATTTAATGTGTTGTTTTAATATATTATAAAAAGCTAATACAATACAAGTTTATTTGTTCAAAGCTTATTTTATAGTAAGATAACAGAAGCAGAGATTTGGAAGTTTGATTAAGTTATAAGAGTTGGTACAACTTTGTTTATCACATATAGTGAGTGAAAAAAATTCAACTCAAGGTAGCAAGGTGCTCAAAATTACAAATACAATAAAAAAAAATTTCCCCTAAATGTTCTCATGTCAAATATTATTTTAATTTTAATGACTCACCTCCAGGATTCTAACCCCCTAAATATTGATTTTACGAAGATTAGCATATGGAACTGTTTGGCCATCGTAAAGTTAGGAAAGGTCACTAGTTTTTTTCGTTTACTCATATATCGCTTTATAATTATAGACTATAATTTTAGAATTATATTTCAAGTTTTAAGGTATGAGAACTAGAATTCACTTTCCTGTCCCCACATATGCTCAAAATCCAAATTTTTATTTTGTTTAGATGAAAAATCATTATAGGTCAGGAAAGGCCACTAGTTTTTTTCGTTTGGTCGTATGCCGTTTTAGATAATTTTCAAATTTCAAATAATAGGGGGAGGGCACAAATTCACCTGCTGTAACCCCTTCCCACATGCCGTAACGCAGTTGGTTTGATTTTTGTTAGATGAATGATTGTTAGGTAAGGAAATGTGACCATTTTTTTCGTTTGTTCGTATCCCGTTATATAATTATAGCCTTTTCAAATTTTATGTTTTGGGGAGCCTTAATTCACTTTTCAGTCCCCCCACATGCTTGAAACCCAAATATTTTATTTTGTTTAGATGAAAAATCATTAGGTCAGGAAAGGCCACTCGTTTTTTTCGTTTGGTTGAATGCCGTTTTAGATAATTTTCAAATTTTGAATTTTGGAGGGGGGATAGAATCTACTTGCTGTAACCCTTTCCTACATGCCGTAAAACAGTTGGTATTATTTTTGATAGTTAAAAGGTTGTTAGGTGAGGAAAGGTCACAAGTTTTTTTCGTATGGTCGTATCTCGTTTTAATATCAAAGACTTTTCAAGTTTTGAGTTTTGGGGAATTATAATTCACTTATCAGTCCCCCCGCCCTTACATGTTTAAAATCCATTTTTTTTATTTTGTTTAGATGGAAAATAATTAAGTCAGGAAAAACCACTAGTTTTTTTCGTTTCGTCGTATGCCGTTTTAGATAATTCTCAAAATTTTAAGGGGGGGGAGGGGAGGGGAGGTAATTATTAGGTCACGAAAGGCCGCTAGTTTTTTTTGTTTGGTCGTATGCCGTTTTAGATAATTTTCAAATTTTGAATTGGAGGGGGGAGGGGGGGGGCTAGAATTCACTTGCTATAACCCCTTCCCACATGCCGTAACGTAGTTGGTTTGATTTTTGTTAGATGAATGATTGTTAGGTGAGGAAAGATCACTATTTTTTTCGTTTGTTTGTATGTATCCCATTATTTAATTATAAACTTTTCAAATTTTGAGTTTTGGAGATTTAATTCACAGTCGCCCCACATATTTGAAATCTGTTTAAATGAAAAATCATTAGGTCAGGAGAGGTGACTATTTTTTTCGTTTGGTTGAATGCCGTTTTAGATAATTTTCAAATTTTGAACTAGTGAGGAGGGGGATAGAATCCACTTGCTGTAACCCCTTCTTACATGTGATAAAACAGTTGGGTTTATTTTTGAATTTAATTCACTTTTCAGTCGCCCCCCACATACTTGAAATTAAAATTTTTTATTTGATTTAGATGGAAAATCATTAGGTCAGAAAAGGTTACTAGAGATTTCTCAAATTTTGAATTTTTAGGGCGATAGAAACCTGTAACACCTGTAACACCTTCTTACATGCCAATGATTGTTAGGCGAAAGGTCCCTAGTATTTTTCGTTTTGTCGTATAACGTTTTATAATAATAGACTTTTCATGTTTTGAGTTTTTGGGAACTTTAATTCACTTTTAAGTCCCCTCACATGTTGTAATCCCTATAACACAACATATTGTAATCATATTGTGACACAACTGTAATCTCTAAAACACAATACTTTTATTAAAAAAAATGGTAATTTTTGCGCCCAATCATTCATTATTCAGGATTTCCCTCACATGATTTCAAAATATAGTTAAATGAGAGACTAGAAATAAAATCATAAGCATTTATTTTCTCTGTCAAAACATATCTCTTATCGCGCCATTTTTATTCATTTTGTATGGAGTTGTTTTTTAGATTGTATTTATTCTTAAATTTGGAATGAATCGAAATAGGGCCGATCGTTACAGTACATCAGCTAGTCTTACACAACACGGTTGAAGTAAAAAACAGACCCACAACGACCATGACAATTAAAAAAGATTTCTAATTTCGATTTTAGCTGCAAGCTCTGGTAAGTGAAGGTTTTTACATCAAAACAGCTCTACGGCACTGTTATACGAGAAAGTTTGTGAGCTAAAAATTGATTTTGGTAGTTAGGAACCGACTCTGAAAACGACCCATTAGTTGTATTATACTGCGTTTTCCATTCGAGATAGCTTACAATTATAAAAAGTTAACTCTCCAAGGTGTTTTCCGCTTAAAAATTCACTAAAGTTTCTCGGATCACATCTTACTGTTATGACAACATGTGGTAAACTTGACAACAAAAAGGTTATTCAGAGAAACTAACACTCTATGAATCTGTTTGCTAATTGAACGAAAATGGACATATTGACCAAATCTGGTAGTGTACTATTGTACAGCAACATTGAACATCTAGTATATAGTTGAGATCAAAATACAAAACAAAATTTTTTAACTTCAATTCACACTATACAAAATTTCAAAATTCACTACAAGAAAACTAAAGCTTTTAAGCATCGTCATCAAACATCATTAATGAAGTAATTCTAGGCAAACAAAAATACAAGAAAAACAAATTAAATACAATAAATGCAACACAATTATTCCACGTCGACTCTAGAAAAACAAAACCATTTGTAAAAGTAGAACCGTTGTGATAATTTATTGACATTGATTGTTAAATTTGTATTACTTTGTTGTAGATAGAACCGTACTCTATGCAATTTCTCAATACTTTAGGTCATAACGAATTTAAATAAGCAAACAATGTCTGTTTACGGGGTTGATTTTAATATTTATTTTTATATTTGAAAAGAAGGTTTACAATAAGCAGAGATCCGACATTTTGCTTATAAATATAGATTTGACTGAAATAACTGGAAAAACAACAACTGCTTACAATTTTTCAGTTGTTTCAGCTCCTTTAGTCAAATCGAACGTGGCTTCAGTCTGCTTAAAAAATCGATAGCCATATGCTATTTCTTTCAGTGAAGTATTGAGTTGTCACAAATCTTGGCGAATGACATATTAACTGAAAGAGGAGGTAAAAACATTTATTATTCTGAGGTTTGAGGTAAATCGAATTGGATCTATGGAATAAAAAAACTCGTTCAGCGCGGCGCAATAATTTTTTTGTTTGTTTTTTATTCAACATAAATTTTATAAACTTTTATTGGCATTCATCTGATTTTTTGGCAAGCATTTTGTCAATAACTTCTAATTCAATGTTATTTTTCATTATTTTATCTGGTAGTAATGAATGTAGAAAAGGTGGAAATAAACGTGGATGAAGTGTTTCCATATCAACACCACCTGTTACATAGCTTCCTACAATACCAACCGTTATAGTAATCATAGCTCCCAAAAAGGTATACCATGCAAATGAAATATTAAAAACAGAAAATGAGTTGTTTGAAGTAATTTCTGCAACACTTATTGTTTGTTGATCCAAATTTGTTATTTTTATTCCCATGACATCACACCCATTAACTGATGTTGGTATCATAGGATATTTTAACGAACCAGTTAAAACTTTATACTGTCCTCCCAAAACAATACAAACCATTGTAATTAGACCACAAATTGTTCCTGTTATTACTCCTTTACTATTACAATATGGCCATAACATTCCCAGAAAAAATATAGCAAATTGGGTTCCGTGAGTAATGCCCGAAACTGTCATCATTACTTGAAATATATGAGAAAACTGATCAACGACTAATCCCATTGTAATGGAATAAATGCCGAGAACTATTACTATAACCTTTATCATCGATTTTGCATTGGTATCGGTATGTTTAATAATATTAAATTTTTTTATGAAATCATAATAAATAACTGCGGATAGTGAGTTCAACGTTGCTGACATCGTGCTGCATATTTTTCAAAACAAAATTATATTTCTTTAAACTTATGTAAATACTCACCTTAATGCTGCACTAAACACACAACTCATGAAAAGCCCTGGTAGACCGCTAATATTTCCAACAATATCTTGAACAAAGTATGGTACGATTTGATCTGATTTAGAAATTATCTGTTAATAAGAAAACTAGTTTAATAGATTTTTATTTCAAGTATATAAATTAGTAAGTATTGATAATGACAGACCCCTGCTTTTAATGGGTCACAATTAGCATAATTTGAATATGCAATAATACCCATTAGACAGTTTATCGTAATCAGTGTAAAAGCTCCAATACCATAGAGCACAAGAGCACTAGAACGAAATAACACCTATAAAAATTAAATATCAGATTTTTGTCATAAACGCAAAATACTTTCTCGCTTTACTAATTGATGGTAGAGAGACCATACGTTGAACGCATGTTTGATTTAATCCAACAAATGTCATTGCCATTGTCGTGTATCCGATGCAAACGTTCCAAAATGTGTGTCGTGTTGTTAAATCTAATTTCATATTAAAAAACTCGATGCGTTTTCCTTCATCGGCGATTCTCCATACTTCACCAAACCCACCTACTCGGTTAATACCAAATAACATCATTGTGATACACGAAGTAATCGTGATCAATGCCTGAAATACATCAGTCCAAACCACAGCTTTGATTCCACCCTGATTAAAATATAAAATTAAATAAATTTATGAATTAAACCTGGTAAATGTTTTGATTACCAAACCCGTGTAGATTATACACACTGATGAAACAACAATATTAATTATGTGTATATTTATTCCTGTTGCTTGAGCAAAAGCTAAAGATGGAATATATATTACAACTGGAAGTGTTAACATATAATGCAGAAGAAATATTGAAGTTACCATTTTTCTAACAACTTTATTAAATCTTGCTTCCAAATACTGAAAAAAGTTTAAACAAGAATAAAAACAAGGTAAGACTTCCTAATGTAAGGTTAGGTTCAGTTTCCTTTTAAAATTACAAAAAGAAAGAAACATAATAAATATAATCGATTTATTGAATTTACCTCATAACAATTACTGACTTGGTTATTAAAGTAAACAGGAATGTAGACGAAGTTAATCATTAATATAACAAATATATAACATGGTGCTGTCAGCCAATATTGTGTTCCATATGAATATATTTCGGCAGGATACGCCATTATCGATATCCCAGAAAATTGACTGAAATTAAAATTTTTCAAACGAAAATATGAAGGAGTGAATTCTTTTTTAACATTTTCTCTTAACAGTTAAAAACGCAACATTTTTCAATCTACTCAATAGTGTAAGAGTGTTTCTTTATTTCACAAAATTACATGAGAATACCAACCTCGCAATCAACGATACCGCAATCGGTAGAATTGTCATCTCTCTACTACCCAATAAATATTCCTCCGTAGTTTTTTTCTTCCCAAAAAATGCAAAATATAATCCAATTCCAGATGATCCACATAATGTTGCAATAAAAACACTGTAATCAACTGTACCTAAGCTACTCGTTCGAAATGTATTTTGTACCGTCGATTCGTTCATGTTTCTTTTTAATAATTTTAAATGAATTATAAGCGTAAGGCGATCATACAACTTAAATAATTCACTGTCTTTAACTACCGGTTTAATTGTTTTCATATTTATTTTTACTCTCATCTTATCAATTGTTATCATTGATAGGTAAATTATATTTTAAAATAAATAATATTTTATTCTGTTTGTTTGTACGGCTTTAGATAACTTTGAGTAAAAACAAACATTTCATATACATTACTATTAATCTTTTGGAGACTTCATCCATATTATCAGTCGAATATGATTGGAACGCAAATTCGCTTAATTTGCATGACATACATTTTTAATTAACTTTTTTGCTCTGCCCTTGAATTTTTGAAATTGGTAGTCATGTAGTATACGTAATGTAATAACGTAAAATGAAACCAGATTCACTCAGAAAACTTCACAGAAAACCTCTCGATTAAACGTTAATCCTATATCTCATCTCATTTTAGTAGCGACTAGTAATTCAAACGGCGACATTCCAGTACTTCGTTGAAAAGTAAGGTTAAGAAATCGTTGGAGATGAGTTATATGTTTGTACCAATTCTCAGGATCTTCTAAGGCAAGCTTTGTGAGTGCTGGTATTACTATTTGACAAAATTCGTTCTACCTGACCATTTCCTGTTAAAACCCCTGTAGTTATTGTTCTCTGCTCAATCTTTTCTGCATTACAATAATCTTGAAATTCGTTAGAACGAAATGCACCTCCACGGTCAGCGATTATGTATTTTGGATTACCAAAGACCGCGTTTTGATCTTCCAGCTTTTGAAAAGCTTCTTTTGCGGATATGGTCTTTGTAGGATATAACCAGACAAATTTTGAAAATCCATCAATCACACAAAATATACACCGATACTGTTTTTTCGTTGATACTAAGTTTCCTAAATTATCGGTGTGATCTGTGACTAGCGGGAAATCTCCTTTAGGGATTGGATTGAGTAATCCCTATTGTTTGCCCATCTTTCTCTGAGATATAATGCAAAGAATGCAATTAGCAAACATTTTTTAATATTATTATTCAATTTTGGAATGTAAAACTGTCGAGCTACAAGCTCTTCCGTTTTTTTTAACAGAAATTGTCCTTGTTCATGACACATTCGAATTATTTCTGACTGGATCCTTCTTGGAGCTACTATGAGTAGTTTCCCTTTTACATCTTAAATAAACAACCATGATTAATAAAGCATTCTTTATACTCACCATCTTCCAAGAGTTTGAAAATAGGTTTCAAATCATCATCATAATGGTGAGCAGCTTTGACTTTATGCAGTACAGTCCCCATATAATTTTTGATAATCCAATGTGATAATATTAGAATTTTTTAGCCAATTCACGATGCAAGAAATATATTTCACTATTTTAGACAAACTCCATATACGTGATCACCAATTAACATAATTATACATATGTTATTTTTCGTATTTTGCATGCGAATAAAATTTTATTATATTTTTAAAATGAAAATTGGGACACAATCTAAAATTGAAATTTGGAGAGAAAAATAACACTTTTGTTGTACACCATAAATCAAACAACTCCAATTTCTTTTCAAAGGTTTTATTATGTTACTTTGTTATTAATTATTATGTTATTATTATTAGTTTTTATGTTTAAATGAAATAATGAACTATATATATTATATGGATATATTTCTATTTGTTTAATATTATGATAACACTTTTACAATTTACAAATAGAAAATAAAATGTAACGCCGACATTTTATTTTTAATCTTAACATTTAATTTAATAATTTAATAAGTAATAGTTAAAAACATTTAATGATTTTATTTATAATAAAATATATCAATTATTTTCAGAATAAAAATCAAGAATCTCAATAAACGTTAGCGATCTAGATTTAATTTTAAAATCACGACTGCCTAGATTTAATATATAAATCAGCTATATATACATATTTGATTAACCTAAACGAGAGAGTGAAAGAGTTGATTACACAAACATTCTCTCGTGGTGTAGATATCATCAATACAACTGTCGATATCATCAATACAATTACATCGAAATAATAACATTAAACCACAAGTTGATTCACCAAATGTATATTTCTCAATTTTCAACCATTTAAAAATAAATAGGGTCAGTCTTAAATAAAGCATTTATATACCAGCTCATATGTTTTTAATATTATTATACCAGCTGACCATTTTCCATCAAAAATATATAGAAACATTAAAACGATCATACATATTTGGAGTTCTTTTTTCACGTTTCAACACAATGTAACAATATAAAACAAGAAGAGATCATATTTTCCCAATTATTTTGTTTCGTTTTATATAAAAAAAAGAACAATATAAAAACTCAAAATATTTATATACAGACAATGCAAATATATAATAATCTATATTTGGGAAGATATAACATAGCCTTGATAATTCGAGGGTAAGCTAAAAATTTATTTGTACTGCCTGGTTATGTTAATAAAAATGTTAATGAAAAATGTAATGTGATGCTACAGATAGAACATGGAAAAGTGTTTCGCTCTGGAGTTAGCTTTTGCTGTTAGATATAACTGTCAAGCCCTAACTCGCTAGCTAACACTTTTATCCAGAACTCAAATTGTTCTTAATTCTGTATTTTGTTTTTGTTATAGATTTTCCCAAATGCTACATGTTGGGGCATAACAACGGTCTAACAATCATAGCATAACCTTCAATAAACTTTCGAAAATACGCTATAAGGCCTAAAAAATGTTGCAACTTCTTTAATGTTTTTGGAATAGCAAATTTCCGAATAGCTTGCGTCTTTGATTCCTAAGGTTTGATGAAGGTTTGTTACTTATTTGATATCCAAGAAGCTCCACAGATGTTTGAATAAATTGACATTTACTTCATTTAATATGTAGGCAATTCTCGGCAGCCACCTTCAACACCATTATCAAATTCAACATACTTTCTTCAATAGTTTTGAAAGACATCATAACATCATCTACATAGAGACAAACAATTCTATCAACAATCAATTTACGAAAAACATTGGCCATGAATCGCATAAAAACTTCAGGACTGTTGCAAAAACCAAAAGATGCTTTTAGAAACTCGCACAACCCAAAAAGCGTTACAAAAACTGTATATTTTTGTGATTCCTTAGCCACTAGAACATGAAAAAAACCGTTGCGCAAATCTAAGTTGTAAAATATTTAGCATTTTGTAGTTTGTCAATTTCATACTTCTATAAGGATGAAAAACGTGTTCTAGACAGAGTTGTGAAAACTTGACCATTCTTGATTTTCCTGAAACTTGACATATAAGTAGTATGGACAAAATAAAAAATACGACTTATTTTAAAATTTTTTTAAAGTGCATAGTTTGAGCATAGGAGGCACCCCAACATGCATGAAAAATGAAAATTCTGCCAATCTGATGTAACTTCGAAATTATATTGCTCAAGAACAGTTTTACCGATTTCATCAAACTTTTTTTTGTTTGATAGATAATTAGTTAGTCGTTTGAAAAAAAATTAATTAATTCTTTTTATAAGTAATTTTTAAATAAAAATATTAAAAAAACTTTTTTAAAGATGGCGCTACGGTCGAAGATCAATTGAAATTTAATTAATTTTTTTTCTGAAAATATTCCTATCCTTACTCTAAAATATATCAAATTAACTCAGAGGCGTTAATTTTTATTCTTGAGATATTCAATTTTAAAGATTTTTAGTACGACTGAAATTCGAATTTCTCTTCATTTTTTCAAACAACTTCCTTTAACAAAAAAATTTTAAAATCAATTAAATTTTAACTTTTTTTTTATAAATATAGCTCTAACCTTACTTTAAAATATATCATATTTACAAATAGGCGTTAATTCGTGTTCTTGAGATATTTAATTTAAAAGCTTTTTAGTCCGATTGATATTCTAATTGTTCATTATTTTTTCGAACAATTTATATCATCAAAACATTTTAAATACTGAAGTTCGAGAAAATAATGAACAATTAGAATTTTAATCGGACTAAAAATCTTTAAAATTAAATATCTCAAGAACACGAATTAACGCCTCTTTGTAAATTTAATGTATTTTAAAGTAAGGTTAGAGCTATATTTAAAAAAAAAAGTTAAAGATTAATTGATTCTAAAATATTTTGTTAATGGAAGTTGTTTGAAAAAATGAAGAATAATTCGAATTTCAGTCGTACTAAAAATCTTTAAAATTAAATATCTCAAGAACAAAATTAAACCCTCTGAGTTAATTTGATATATTTTAGAGTAAGGATAGAAATATCTTCAGAAAAAAAATTAGATAAATTCCAATTGATCTTCGACCGTAGCGCCATCTTTAAAAAAGTTTTTTTAATATTTTTACTTAAAAATTAATTATAAAAACAATAAATGAATTTTTTTTCAAACGACTATCTATCAAACAAAAAAAAAGTTTGATGAAATCGGTATAGCCGTTCTTGAGCAATTTAATTTCAAAGTTACATCAGATTGGCAGAATTTTCATTTTTCATGCATGTTGGGTGCCCCCCTTGCTCAAACTATGCACTTTAAAAAAATTTTAAAAAAAGCCGTATTTTTATTTTGTCCATACTACTTATATGCCAAGTTTCAGGAAAATCAAGAATGGTCAAGTTCAAATTTCGACTTTTTCACCTGCGTAGATCACGCTTTTCATCTAAGTGGAAGTGGAAGACGATCTTTAACCATTTAGCTTTCGATAACCAACACAAAGCCGTTTTATGCATTCTTTTTTATTGGTTAATACAATTGGACTTGCATATTCCGATGTATTTGGTTGAATAACACTTTCATCAAGCCATTCGTTTACTTGTTCCTTAACTGTTACAAACTCTGATGGAGATAATCTTCTAGGACGTTGGGCAATTGGCCGACCATCCCTTAGTCGCAATTTTAATTTTATTTCAGATTCATTCGATGTCTTCTGTGGTTCATAATTAACAACTAGTCTTATAATATCATTGCTACTATTCACATCATTTATATGGTTTAAATTTAATTCGAAATCTTGAACACATGTTACGACTTCTGCATGCAATTTTTGCATTGTTACTTTAGTAGGTGTAAATACTGTTATTATCTGATCCATCAAATCTTTACCTACAATGACATCAACTGAAACAACAGAATCATATACAAAATGGAAAGTGGTGTAGTAACTTTCACCATTAATTAACACTTGAGCAAAGAAGCGTCGAATGGTATTAAATTTTTGCGACCCTGCTGCCCTGAATGTTATTGTTTTTCCTTCAAATTTTAGGGCTCCGATTCGTTAATATTTATTCTGTGATATCAAGTTAATACCACTATCACTATCTACCACAACCAACAACTCACAACTATTAATTTCAACTTTAATAACATCTTTTGCTGTATAAAAATTACACAGCACCTGAACATATTCTTCCTGTACTACTGACATCACCTTTTTTGAGCCAGCACTCAACTGACAATCTATTGACACTTGACCAAAATTATTGCATCTAAAGTATTTCGGTCCTTGCTCCATGTTACGACAGTTGGCTTTAGTATGCCCTCGTTTGCCGCATCTGTAGCATCTATAGCGATTTGAATTTGGCCTTTGCTTACAATTTACATCATTTCCCACTGTTGCTTGACTGTTAGGAATAGAAAAATGTTTATTATCTGTGAGAGTCTAATGGAAAAGTTCAATGTAGATTGTCAAATGGAGGACTCCATTGTAAATTCTTAAACTGTTTAACCAATTATCTTTATATATATATTTCCTCTGTTCGGTTGTGTGTGACTGAACTCCTCCTAAACAGCTGGATTGATTTTTATGAAAAAGTGTGTGTGCAATAAGGTTGATCTAAGAATGGTTCATATCTATAATTGGATAAAATTGACAAAAATGGCGGGGGGTCTCCCGAACACCTGAAAGTTTAAAACTTCAATAACTTCTAATCCTGGCTTTCAATCTTATTGATACTTGATATATAAGGTTTTAGTACTGTTTCCGATATTTCTGCGTCCCCACTTTGGATTTGTCACTTCCGGTTAAAAAGTTTTTTTTTTTTTTTTAAACGATTTATCCCTACTATAGTCTACAAGCTTTTGAATGGGTTCCAAAGGGTTGGAGTAGCATGGGGGTCTCCAGAACTCCGTTTTTATTAAAGTTCTATAACATTTGTACCTCATAATCGAATTTAATGGAGATTGGAAGGACAAAAAACTGATTAGTTTCTGGGCAATATTGGAAAATGACGTGAGGGGCCTCTTGAAGATCTGTTTATTTGAAACTTCAATTATGCATCAGTTTCTGATAATGGATTTTGACGAAACTTTGTATATATGCTAATATGTTGCAGCATGATTTGTAAAAGTTTTGCATTTTTTAAAGTATATATTTCCAAATTTACAAGCTAATTACATTAATCATGCGTGGCTACGTGATCGAGCTATTTGGACCGCAAAAACTATAGATGTCGACGCAATCAATTTTAAAATACAACAGTTATTGCCTGGCAATGAAATATCATTCAAACCGATTTTCTCTGTTGTCAATCCTGAGGAATGTTCATCTATCCTGTTGAAATCTTGAATTCATTGGATTTAACTAGAATGCCACCATATAATTTTCGATAGAAGATTGGTTCACCAATTATTTTGCTTAGAAATTTCAATACCATTTTAAACGGCAAGTTTTAAGGTGAAATTGCTATTTTAATTGTAATTTTGATCCCTTTAGACTAGCATCCTATTTAAACGTTTATACTTTCCAATTCGATTGGTATTTGTAATGACTATTAATATGTAACAAAGTCAAACGATGTGAATTTGTGAGCTGGATCTAGAAACCCCGTGCTTTTCGCATAATCAATTATATGTTGCGTGTTTGAAGGTGAGAAAACCTTCAAGTTCGTTCGTGTATTCTGCTCAGGAATTAGCAAAAAATATTGTTCAGCATATCGCATTAAGATAAAATTAAAAAAAATGTATTCCTGTTTAATAATAATAAATAATACTTTCGTTTAATAGCCAAATAATATTCCAACCAAATAATGCAGCCACTATTATTAATCTGAATGAATTGGAGGTTAAATGTCGATTAGAATTGACAATCGCTGATCAAAAGCTATCTATAAATAAATTGTAGGTGGTACGAGGTTCACCGGGTCTGCTAGTAAATTATAAAATCAGATTTCAATTTTTCAATATTAAACATTTTAATAATATTTTAATTTTGTTAATAAATTAAAATATAGTGATGGTTTAGTCTTCAAGCTGTTTAAATTTGATTTAGAATAATTTCTTTAAAATAAATTTTTTTTTTTCATAAACAACTTAATTTATAATATATGTTACGCGTTTCGAACATAAATGTCCATTTTCAAACGATTCAAAATTTCAAATAAATTTAAATTCCCTTAATGTAGTCTAATTTTAATACATATAGGACTACAATTTGACCAAGTGTCAGCCATTGATTTCACATTGATTGGAAACAATCAATAATGACTATACAATCGTGACTTAGGATGTTAATTAGAATAGAAATGTTCCCCATTCTATGAATTCACACAAAGTATTGTCTAGAAATTAAATGCAAAAAATCCCATATAATGTAATAGTAGATTCTTGTATGAGCTTAGAATGAAGGCAATTCTTCACGAGGATGAAGTTTCCCGAAACGAGCGTAGCGAGAACAAGATTCTATTCAAGCGAATACAAGATTCTATTTTATCCACGACAGTAAAATATTTCGTTTAATTTCCTGTTTTCATGCAAAAATTTGTATCGCCATATTGAAATAAAAATATCAAAGATAGCGAAAAACAAAACAAGTTTGTTGTTTAATTTATTAGGGGAATATTTAATAAACAATAGAACTGTTAAAGAATTTTAATCAAATTCACTAGTTGTGGAATGAATACAATTACAATGGAAGACATACGCATGGAAAGCATATATTCTTTAGTAGTCGTGGATAAAAACACTTCCATAATATGGAGTCTAATGATAGTGGAAAAATTCAACTTAAATAAAAATAAATAAGTGATGAAGAAGTTTCAACTTCGAAATTGTCATCACCTCAACGGCGTAATCGATAGCGTGTCTGACCAAGGTTTCGAGCCGGGGTGATGAGGAAGGTTCGAATTCATTCGAAACACGAAAAATGTAAAGTGGAGTTTTTTTCTGAGAAACTTCAAACCATTCCTTTGAATTGAAAAAATTCCAATTACTTCTTTACGTACTTGAGTTTAATTGATTTCATAAATCCCAAATAAGTTTCAAAATCTTATAAATATCAAAATAAAACATTTTTCTACTTCAAGCTAAGAAAATGTTAGCTTCGAAGCTACGAAGTGTAAAATCTATGTGAAAGTGAAACTTTTTCTAACTAGTGACTGAAACATTTTTGTCACTAGTGAGTGAAAATATAAAAGTCTCGGTGGTCGCCTCCAGGTGGTGGTTAAAACCAAATATTTAAAAATAATAATTTTAAAAGTTATCTATAGAATTTCAGTTAGGCAATTTTCATGTATTTATGAGGTATTAATGCGTATATATTAAACATAATATATAATATGTTACTGTATTTTATCCTATAAAAAACATCAAAATCATAAATTGTAATACAAAGTTAAGAAGCTATGTAGTCAATTTTTATTAGTGTGCAATAAGTTTTGAATTGTGTTCCGGTGTTCACCTACAGGATGGTGGTTAAAACCAAATATTTAAAATAATATTTTAAAAAATATTTATAACATTACACATTTTATTACAATTAGACAATTTGATGTTAAGTTATTTATATCTGTTTATAAATTTCAAAAAGTAAGTTTTATTTAAATAACTAATAAAATTAAATAGCTTATGAAGATAAAATTTTTGCTTTAGAAGTGAAATTGATATAAAGTTCAATTCGGCTCCCTCATTTGCGGGAGTGGGTTGCATGTTTTTCTCCCTAGGGAATAAAAGATAACAAACCATGACAACAATGATAGTTTTCATGGCAACAGTAATATTTACGATAATTTTAAACAAATATATACAAAAACCAGCTACTATGATCAATATCCGAATCTAAATCGTGTTCTTTATTGATATTCTTAGACTGCGTTCCAATTGAATGCTAAATGGTCTCCACAATGTGTCCCAGGTGTCAGCCGAGGGCAACAAACACTTGAAAGCAAAAACGATACTTTATGTCCAAATTGCATACAAGATTTTTTGTACGAGTATAAGATTCTGTATTATTTGCATAAATTAAAATACATATATTTACACAAAATAGTAAAATATTTTTTAAGGAAATTGTTTAATCCAAGTAGTTTTGCTTTTCATATTTATTTTTCTAAATTTCTTTAGCAACCAAATTTTTTTTAAATTTCTGTATTAATTTATTTAAAACATTTTGTTTTTCAGTTGTATTTGATCTATCGTATTGTCAAGTACACATATGTTTACTAAAATATATTTTGAGAAAATCGTTAAATTCACGTAATTTCCTTTTTCTAAATGTCGTTAACAACCAATTTGTTTAATTTTAATTGTATATTTACACTACGTTATATACAATTAAACCAGTATCTAATAGGTACGTACTATACTTATTAGGTCGACTATGGTCGATGTAAACAGTTATCAAACAAGTACGTACCAAATATTTGGTAGGATGATTTTCTATGTATCAAATTAGGTACGTAGCAAATAGGTATTATTTTTACGGTGTGAACACTAAAATTTGGTATGACATTTAAAATATAAATAAATCAACTTATTTTATAAATATATATAGGAGAATTTTTTTGCCGGCGAACACGAAATTTGTTTGTTAAGCGCATATTTCTTGCACATGCGCATATTGTTTGCACATTCAGTATCTCGATTACAATACTAAAAAAAACTATTGGAGTCCCATTGAAATGCACAAAAAAAACGCATAAAATTAATAAATTTCTATTGAAATTAAACCAATTATAATAGAAAACCAAAAACTAGTAAAAATATTAATGATTTTGTAGGCAATGTAACAAAATTTTGATAATTAAAAATAATTATAATAAAAATAACGACGCCTATGTAAACAAATATCACAACAAACAAATGGTACGAACTAGAAGTAGAAATTTAACTAATATAATTGTTTTGAAAACAAATTTATCCCAAAATAAATAATACATCTCTGTTTTACTTTTTGTCTCATCTTTTATCTCTTGCTGCGTCCTATCTGTAAAAAATTCGTTGGCAAAAAAATTCTACACATATTTATGTTTCATGTGATTTTAGCAAGAAAAAATTTTAGCAAGAAAATAGTAAATATTTACAGTTTTTTATAAAAAATATATATGGAAAATATGGAGGGGCTGAAATCTCACAGCTCTGAGATATCAAGACTTCGGTCTGGGTTAAGGATTTGTATATAGTTTTCGGCAAAAAACTTTTATGAGGACATGGTTTTTAGTTTTGGGCAGCGATGTACATCAAACATAACTCTTTGTTAAAGTACAAGTATTTTTTATCTCTGTTTAAAAATTTATTACAAAACCAACACGAAACATCAATACGTTGCCGCAAATTATATGGCGGGGTTACCTCGAATCACTAAAGGTTTAACAAAAAACACTGCCCATGTTTTATAAATTCATTTTATTTATTATTAAAAACACTTCACTTGATAATACAATTAATTTGAATGAAAATTGAAAACTAAATTATGTGTGCAGCTCTAGGCTGCCCATTCCGATATATATTTTATATTATATTTTTCTTTCTTTTATGAACCTTTTCAGTTCTATTCTATTTGAATCATCATCACATTCCTTCGTTTACAATTACTTATGAGAAAATAATTGTAATAGAATATTTTTATTTATTTTAACTATTTGTGAGAAAATAAATGTAATGTAATATTTTATTCATTAGAAATATTCTAGTTAGAAAATATTAATTTGATATAAAACTTTATTCTGCAAATTTAAGTATTTTATTTGAGTAAGTAACAATGTACGATGGTAAGTACTTAAACTTATTATAGAGTTTAAATATACAAGGGTAAGTATTTAAGATCACTACAATTATAATCAAAATTCCAAAAATATTGTTAAATTAAATAAAATCAAACTTTTTCAAAGTTCCAAAAATATTCCAAATATTAGAATAAAATCAAATATTTAAATTTTTTCTAAATTCCAATAATATTTCAAAAATTCTTAAATATTCAAACTTTTTCCAAAATTCCAAATATATTGCAAAAATTATTACAAAATCAAGAATTGAAACTTTTTTCAAAATTCCAAATATTATAATAGTATCAAAAATTAAAAATATTTCAAAATTCTAAAAATATTTCAAAAATTCTTACAAAATCAAAAATTAAAACTTTTGCCGAAATTCTAAAAATATTTCAAAAATTATTACAAAATCAAAAATACAAACTTTTTCAAAATTCCAAAAATATTTCAAAAACTATAACAAATTCAAAAATTTCCATGTCCAATTTCATTCTAAATTACATTTACGTCATAAAAACAGCTACATTTTTTTCCCAAAAAATTGGCTAAAAAATTAAATGAAATCATTTTTTGACACACTTGACATTATTTTTTGACAAACTTATAATGCCATAATTCTCTATAATAATAATAAATTATCATGTCATACGAACTATTAATTTTATTTTTTTCTAAAAAAATTGGATAAAAAATAAATAAAAACCTATCTTTTGACACACTTGACAACATTTTTTGACAAACTTATAATGCCATAATTCTCAATAATAATAATAAAATTTCATTTCAAACAAACACTTTTATTTTTGTTGCAAAAAATTAGGTAAAAACTAAATAAAAATCTTTTGACACACTTGACAACATTTTTTTGACAAACTTATAATGCCATAATTCTCAATAATAATAATTAAATTTCATTTCAAACAAACAATATTATTTTTTCCAAAAAATTGGGTAAAAAAATAAATAAAAATCTTTCTTTTGACACACTTGACAACACTTTTTTGACAAACTTATAATGCCATAATTCTCTATAATAATAATAAAATTCATTTTAAACAAACAATTAATTTTATTTTTTTGCAAAAATTGTGTAAAAAAATAAATAAAAATCTTTCTTTTGACACACTTGACAACATTTTTTTGACAAACTTATAAAGCAATAATCTAGATTTTGGTCTCACATACCAATCCCGACCATCAAGATTTCTCCAAATTCAATGTTCCTACTCGTAATCACTTAAAATGAACGTTTTTTAAGCCAAAATTATGCAAATTTCCTTGTTTTGACACACTTAATGATTTTTTTGACACACTTCCGGTACAGTTATCGAACAAAGCGTTCTTTCGGACCTGTCCCTTGAGTATACCTATTTTTTGAAAAAAAAATTTTTGAAATCCCTCCAGTGGTTTTCCCTGCAGCGTAGGTAATGACGGCCGGCCGACAGACAGACATACATTTTTTTATTTTGCTTTTTTAGAATTAGTAGGTCCTAAAACGTCGAGAAATGCCAAAAAAAGTGGGGGTAAGAATTTCACTTTGAGCTCATGAATGTAATACTTAGGTCTTTCAGACCGAAGTTATTCTTTTTTTCTAACCAAAAAACTAACAATGAAAAAGACGCGTTAAAAGTTAATATGTCATACCTAATTAATAAGAGTTTGCATCACCGTATCAAATTTAAAAAGTATGATAGTGAAAATGGGTAGCAAATTTGATACGTAGTAAATTAGATACTGGTGTAAACCTAGTGTAAATTACTAGCAAACCAAAAAAGACGTAGGAAGGATTTTCTCAAAATAAAATTTCACATAACACATGTCTATGTATGTATCTATGCAAGTATATGTATGTTTTTGTGGAAATGGGCAGGCATAATGTATTTTATTTACATACATATGTTTGGACAATTTTCTAATTAGAAAATAGGCATAATACGTATAATGATTGCTACATAAAACTAAACGATAGTTAGTTTAATTTTAGGTAGCAATCACTCGCGTTTGGAAAACGCATTTGCACTAGTAATACACACTAGGTTTTGTAACAAATGCATAAAATTTATAAATATTTATTTAATCGTTAATTCAATCATTCATTTAACAAAGTTATAAACAAATTTAAGATATTTAAATAATTAAAGTGCTCTTCATTGTAATAGTTGTAAAGTATAGTAGTTCGTTGCTAAATTGTTCTAAACTGTTAACATTTAAAAAAAATTAGCATAGAAATCCAGCTACACACGATACGGATTTAAAAAAAAAACATTTTAATCCACGTACAATTTTGACAACTGTTTTTTTTTTTGAAAACCCAAAATAATTGTTTTTTCTTGCAATTCAAATGATTTTGGTTTGTGTTTAAGTTGTTTTTACTATCTTATAAGTTATTTAAATTACTAGTTCGATATTTTAGTTAGTACTATAAAATAATCTATTTAGGATGGAATTAACTACAAATCTCACATGCAGGCTGCGTGCGTGCCAGGCAGCGTTGCCACTCAAAAAAATTAAAATGTATCCAATTTTATAAAAAAATGTATCCAAATGTATCCACTTTTTTGAAAAAATGAAACATGATTATTTGAAATTGCTAAAGGACTAATTACAATATATGTTTAGTACAATTCAGTATCCTGATCACATTTATTTATAATATAACAACAAAAAAATCACATTAATTCAAATTTTTATCTGATGATTTTTATATGTGTTTTATTTGATGACTAAATTCAATACACATTTTTTGCACTGTTTTTGTCACCTCCAAAAATTCCTCTTTTACCAGTTTATTGTAGGCTAAAAGTGATTGTACTGCATATCCCATACTTATTTCAGACAATTGTATATGGTTTTCTTCATTTTCAAAACCTGGCCCATTTACTTTCCTTAGATTTAAGAAACGATAATAGTACGTTCACACTGGCATCGAAATTACGTAATTTCGCTTCTTTCGTAATTTCGATCGAAATTACGAATGAAATTACATGATTTCCCATACATTGAGATAATTTTAAAATCATCTCATTTCAGAGTAATTTCGATGAAATTATGATTTTGAATTGGTATGAACATAGTTCCAATTCTATTCAGCACTGGAATATTCCAATGCTGAATTAATTATGACGTTTGTTTTTAAACACTGAAAATTGGTTTGAATGAAAAACTTTATAATATATGACAAATTTTTAAAAAGTTGAATCGTTAGGCCAATGAGTTTTACTAATATAAAAAATTTGATCTTAAATTTTGTCTGCGCTGTTTTTTTAAATGAAAAACAATGGTGAAATATGAAAACAATAATGATCAAAAACGTAAAGATAAAAAAAATATTTGGCGATTATTTATAAATTAATATATAGAAATACTTTTTTTAAGCGAATTAATGTTTTGAAGAAATTTTCTGATCGCTCATTAAGAGCATTACTAATAAAATTTATTTTATTTTGTAAGTTTTGTTAATACACCAATTACGTTTTTAGTATATTTATTCATATTTAAGTAAATTTTTAATTCATCACTCTTAAATGCAACAAAACAACAAACCAAGCTTTATTTTTTATTGATAAAAAAATGAAATGTCAAACGAAATTATGATAAATTGCAGTGTGAACGGGTTTCGTAATTTCGAAATTACATTGACGAAATTACGTAATTTCGATGCTAGTGTGAACGTACTATAAGGGTCTATAAAATTGTATAAAATGATTTTTAAATCGACTTTTAAATTATTAAAAAAAATGTGATTGATTTTCAAAAACTGTTTAAAAGTAGTTGCACTGCTCGCCAATTTCAGATACTTTTTCTTTCACAAAAAAAAAATAGACCAACAATATAACAAATTTCATAAACATTTTCAAAGTTTTTGGAAATCCAACACAGCTAAAGGCATATTAATAAAATGTATCCATTCTAGCAGTTTTGTGATTTTTTTGTATCCAGTATCCATTTAATAAATTTTTCAAATAATGTATCCAAATAGATACAAATGTATCCAAGTGGCAACGCTGGTGCCAGGCATACAAAATATTTTGTGGTCATATGTGCGGAAAAGTGGATTTTTATTTTATGTTATTATAGTATAAAATTTAATGCTTTTGTGCATGTGTTACAAAAAGTATATTTTTTCTTTTGAGTTCGTTTGATATTGTAAAAAATATTTACGCTTTAGGGCGTAAAATAGTAATTTTAGGCATTGTTATTGGCATTAATTAATAGGAAAAAGAGGTCTGCTTTACGTACAGTTTTGAATCGTAAAAGTGCATTTTACGGTTTACTCGTACAAAACATATTTTATATTATTATGCTTAATGTATAGCCAATAATAGTTCATAAAAATTTAAATAATCTAATTGTAGCAAAATGAGACATTTCATAGATAATTTTTAAAATTATTCAAGTTGTGTTTTGTATGAAAGCCAATATAAATTTTTTTTGAATTTATTCTTTTTTCCCCTTTTTGTAGTGCCATTGCGGCAAGCACCAGAACAAAAAAATCGCTCTTGTCTACACTGAAAAAAATTTCTGGGTAATTGTAACCAAAAAACATACTTAACTTAACCAAGAATATCGGTTGTTTTTCAACCAGCTTAGCGCAAGTTTAATATTATTAATTTTGCATGGGTTACTTTAACACTTGCTTTTGCTTAGTAAATTAGAACTTTGCATCTGGTCAATTTTAACTATAAATGACATCAGTAATTGCTTAGTTATTTTGACCTTTGCTAATCATTTAACTTAACAAATTTTTTAGTCAATTTCACTTATGTATAGTTAAAAAATGTTAGTTTGTAATGAACTATTTTTAACGAATTTTAAAAATGTAGCCTGTTTAAACTAAACATTCTTAAACTATGTGTTATAGTTCATTTAAACCAAATGGTGACCTATTTCTTAGTTAAGTTAACGCATGTTTGTTATATTTTAACACACATTTGAACTTTTTGCTAAGTTAAAATAACTTTATAATTAATTATATACTAAACAAAGAAATACTTGATTTTTAGCTCATTTATTAGAAATTAATAAAAGAATACATTAAATAAAAATTAAACAATAAATACATTAAAAACAAAATAAGCTTAAACAGGTATAAAATCATGTAATGGCTAATGCTATGTTTATACCGCCGATAGTTTAATAGAATACAGCCAAAGGATGTACTCTCTACTATTGCGGTCATCAACAGGAGGAAAGTTTGGAGTTGGCTTTCTCATACATCTTCGCATCAATATATTATCGACTTTTGCCCAATTAATATGCGAATATGCACAATGTGTAATGATCATCAATGTTCATGCACCTACTGAAGACAGAGCAGATGATATTAAATACCTGTTCTTTCTAGAACTCGAAGAAGTCATTAGTAACATATCGCGGCACGATATAAATATCGTGGTAGGTGACTTGAATGCTCAAATTGGTAGAAGTACAGAACTTAAAACACATATCGGTCCTAACAGCTTGCATCATACCAGTAACAATAACGGCTTTCGTGCAGCTAAACTGGCTATGGTGTATGATCTAGTAATATCTAGCACATTCTTTCCTCATAAGAGAATACACAAAGCAACGTGGAAATCAAACGATGGAATAACTGACAATCAAGTTGATCATGTCATCATTTCTAAAAGACACGCTACAAGTGTAACTGACGTTCAATCAATATAGAGGTGCTGATATGGACACCAATCAAATGCGTGCACTGAAAAAAAATTGAAGTTCATGACAACCTCATCTCGAAGTTGGCAGTTGATTATTCATGCAAAGAAAAGTTATTTGCAAACAATTTCACTATGATTGAGACAACCACTCGATAAAATTTTCCTAACAACAGAATGAGGTTTGTTTAAAATATAAAGTGTTATATCCAATATAACAGTAGTTGAATAAAGATAATAACTATTTCCCTGAAAAAAAATTTCTTTGGCCTTATTTCATGAATTTTTCATTTTAAAGTTTACGTATTTGAGATTAATTGAGCTATATTTTATTTTCACATAAATATTTCGTGTGATTGTCTCAACTTCATCGATTTATAATAGTAGAGTTGTTGAAGCAATTTCGTAGTTTGATTCGCCATATGTGACCGCATGGTGAGGTTGAGACAATTGCATTTCGATTGGAAATAGGACATGTTTTTTTCAGTGTGTCATCCTTAAGTACAAGCGCAAGTTGTCATCTACGGTTAATAAACAAGCAAAAACGACGGTACGCTGGAATGTCGAAGCATTTAAACATCCGGTTTCCGGATAGAGATGTGAGGTGCCATTAATGTGAGATGCTGTCTGAGATACAATTAAACATACAAGAAGAATGGCAAACGCTTCAAACAAACATTATATCCGCAGCACAAACTACAATCGGAAAACGACCACCAAAATCACCTAATGAATAGTTTGATGACGAGTGCCCCGATAGCGTTAGCACAAACAAAAAGAATTGACAGATTTATAAAATTGATCATAAGCCCAAAATTAATGTGAAATTAAACGTCAAACTCATAGTGTCTTGCGTTACCGAAAAGTTTAAGGTAATGTTAAGGATAAGTTTAACGACTAGAATTCGAGCATTATAATATAGATCAAAATCAAAATATCAAATAACTATCTGTTTTAGTAAAACAGTATTATTATATCAGTTAACGTCGTAATAGTTTAATAGCTATTTGCTATTATTGTATAAACTTAGTATAAGGTAATCAAAAAATATGAACTGTTTAATGAATAATTAAATGAGGCACTCTACCGAAAATACAAATTTAAAGAGTTGCCATCAATTTATAGCTAAATTTTTTTAAATTTCGTCTCAAATATTGAGTTTTTGCACCTTAAAATTTTAAGACATAAACGTGTTAAGCCCGAAACCTGGCTTTTAAAAAAAGAAGGCAGTCTTAAGGACTGCCGACAGAATTGAAAACTTAAGACTGTGAAATAGCTGTGTTTTTATCGGCTAAATAGAACTAAATCTTTACTTACTTTACCACACTTACACACTGTTATTAACTGAGAAAACATCATAATATTTAATCAAAAGAAAGAACCAAAATATAAACCAAAAGAACGAGAGTAATATTATTTATAATATATTATCAGTAATATCAACAATACTTAGGTTATTCGTACTATCAATTGCATTTTCTATTTTAAAAAGTATAAAGAAAAACACACATATCAAATATGACAAAAACAATTTTTTATATTTTACTTATAAATACAACAAAATCTTTGCTTAGTATACCACACGTACACACTGTTATAAACCGAAAAAATTAAATTCAATAAAATAGAAAAAGAAACAAATAATAAATCAAGAAAATGAGAATAAGAAATAAGAATATAACAAATGAATACAATTTATTTAACTCTCTTTCAATATTTATTTAGTGTGACGATAACTCGAATATATAAATTTTTCCCCATACAAAACCGCACAACGCACCTTAAGAAGTTTTTACTAAAAAAATCAAAGATTGCTGCGATTCTAGGGACGACTGAAATGGTTTAAACTAGTTTTACAGCACTTTCCACAAATCTCCAAATAATTTTGTTATAAATATATTATATGATATTGTACTTAATTGAATTCAGTATATATTGTCTGTTTAATATTGTTTTTAGAAATTCACTGTTTAGTTAAACGGAAAATTTAAAAAAATACTTAAAATAACAGAACTTTGAACTTAAAACAACAGAACCTCCGAAACTTTTTTGTTTTTGAGTAAAAGATGTAAGTGTATACAACCAAATAAATTTTATACATATTGGAAAAAATATTATTATTATTCTGTTCGGCAACTTTTCATTAATTAAATGTTAATCAAATTAGCTCAAATTCTGAAAATTTGTACTAAAAAGGTTAGGAAATCATAAAATAACGTGGGTACAAAACAACCTCCTAATTTAAATCTGAAAAATAAAAATAGCAAATAGTACATGTATTAAATTTTGAATATTTAAAATTTTTAATTTATTTTACAGAAATTATAATAATTATTTTTTATTTTACATAATTAATAAGGTTATAACTTGTATGTTTTCTAAGATGAGTTTAATTAAAGATTATACAATTTACCTTTATAGACATCTTTTAAGACAAAATTGTTGATTCACTTTCATTAAATTTTTTTGTTCGACATTTTTAATTTTTTAAACTATTTAATTGGTAAAAACTATAATTTCACACATCTTACTCATTTTACTTGAAAAAAAAAACACGAATATTTCACAAACCGCACTTTTACGGCATTTACATAAAGTCCACTAAATTTCAAACCATTCATCTTTAAATTTTTATTATAATTTTATTTTTCATTTATTTAATTTAACAACAGAAATCAACGAACAGCTTGTAAGCATTGTTAAAATAAACATGTTTGTTGAAGACCAACATTTTTGTTAATATAATCCAATTCAAACCATTGACAAAATTAAACTGACAACTGTTTGTTGAATTTTACATACAATTTTAAATGCATATCTTTATAATCAATGCATATCTTCCTCCCCGAGAGTTCCTATATGCCTTAGTTCTTTTGTTTTTATTGTATATTTTTCCTAAAGTAAAGTAGTATAAGATATCACATAGAATACTATATCACATTTGTAGTAATATTAACTGTTTAAATTGTTAAATATATTTAATACTTTTGACTTAGCACCACACAACACCTTAACAATTATTTACTATATAAAATAGCTTTAACAAACTCTCACTTAAACCATTTTATAAAGCAACAGAACACACGTTTATTATCAACTTATGTAAAATACAACACTGATTAGTTTTAAATTCAAAGTTAAAATACTGAGTAGACAGAAGTTAGACATAAGTTTTGCTTTTCAGTTGCAAAATCATTACTAAACTAAACTTACTATAAAAAATAAATAATACGGTGAAATGAACCTAAAAATTTAGTAGAACTAACATTGGTGCATAAGTAGATTTTACTTTGCATCATTTAAATTAGCCAGTTAATTGCCAAGTCATTTACATTTAATAATACTACACAGAATTATTTACCTCACATGTTCTAACAGTTTTCAGACTTGAGTTTTGAAATTACACTTCAGTTTTGCATTCAATGTTATCTTAAAAAATCACAACATTAATTAACTTAGCTAGTTTTGTAATATAAAACACGCATAGTTTAAATTAAACATAGCCTATTTCGAACAAATTAACCAAAAACAGGGTAATTATAACTTAAACGCTTTAAACTAGCATAAGTTTAACTTAATTTTTTTCAGTGTATAAAGGCCCTTCATGGATGATTAAAAAGTCGATGCAGAAGTTGTGTCACTTAACTAAACCACGGAAAGCAATTGCTAATAGTAATAGCAGATCATTCCAGTGTCTTATAGATGAAGTTGAAGATGAAGATGAACCCATGAGGAAGTGCGTACAAAATTGTGCTTACTAAACTTAAGGGTGTTCAATCAGCTGCACCAGTGTGCCCAGATATATTGGCTGAAATTGTGTCCGGACTTTTTCCACACCACGATCACTTCTCCCTACCTCATGAGCTGCAAATTGACGATATTTCAATTTCGGCTATCACCAACGAAGAGGCCCTAAACGTGTTGCTCAGATTATCCGTTAATAGCACGCCCGGTCAAGACGGCAACGCAAATATCGTGTTAAAAACAGCGATAAAGAAGAAGCCGAATGTATTCGAAAATATCTACACTGCGTGCCTAGAAGAAGGGATATTTCCTGAGGCATGGAAGCGCCAACGCCTTGTGCTTATACCGAAAGGTGACAAGCCACCAGAAGAACCCTCGTCCTACTGCCCACTGTGCATGCTGGACACAACTGGAAAGATCTTTGTGAGAATTTTTGGTACTCGATTTGAGCAACATACTGAAGGCGAGTGGGGCCTTACTGACCGGCAGTTTGGTTTCAGAAAGAAGCGTTCTACCGTTGATGCAATATCTGCAGTATTTGAGGTAGCGCATAAAGCTTTGAGTGGTAAAAGATTGCTAGAGGGTGATAAGCAATATTGTGTTGTTGTCACCCTGTATGTTAAAAATGCCATTAACTCTGCCAACTGGAACCAAATCATGAGAGCCCTAGACGAACTGCATGTACCTGAATAGTCACAGTTACTTCACGGGAAGAACTCTGGTCTATGATACCGAAGCAGGTCCTAACAAGTACAATATAACAGGAGGAGTACCCCAAGGATCGGTCCTTGGACCACTGCTATAGAACATCATGTACGATGGTGTTCTCAGAGTACGTGTTCCGGAACAAACAACGATTATCGGCTAAACAATTCCTGGAACACGAGGATATCACTCACACATTCCTACAAATGATGGATCAACATTAGCCAGACGTTGTTCTAACTCTACGGAATTTAGAATTGTAAAATTAAATAAACGATAAAAAGTGTGTAAAATATTTATTTTTAGTTAAAATTAAAAATTTATTATAAAAACATATATGTAAATCCAAAAAAAACTGTTCATTTTTTATCTCCACTTTTTTTTATGATGAAAAATTTTAAGGTGTGTTGCAATCAAATTAATAAAAAAACAAAAAATTTTCCCCTCCTGAATCGAATTTGAATTTTTTACCGTTATTTTTCTAAAGGAAATTGTTCAAGGTCATATAATGTGAATTATTATTTTGATTATCTCTGTTCAATACCTACATTTGCTATATAAGATTAAAATCAGGTCAGTAGTTTTGACTTTAGAGCCATTTCAATACACCAGGGTCGAGCAATTTTTTGATTTTTCATCACCCTGCATCTTAAGACAGGGTAAAAAAAAAACTAAAAACGCAGAAATTTGTTTTTTATTGATGTCAATGAATTCCAATACCTTAATATACAAAATTAAAACCTCATTTTCAAAATTTCATGTTTTTTGCTGATTTCACGTGTTTTTTGCTATTAGACTTTTCTCAAATAAATCCGCATGGTGTAGGAAATACATAGAACAACGAAAAATATGGCGTACATACAGCTTCAAGACAGATTGCATCCAAAGTTCTTAAAACTAAATAAAAATCTCATTGCAGCGTCCTTATTACTAATTGTCTATCTAAAATTATAGCACTCTATCCGTTTTCTTCTTCTGTCATTGCAACTGTATAACAACCTCATTATAGCGTACTTGTTTTTTCTATCATTGCAACTAAATAACTACCTCGCTGCAACGTCGTTGTAACAGTAATTTGAGGAAAATACGTTAGTCACATCAAGGTGCTAGCTCGTTACTGGATATGTGACAACTACAATAAAATAACATTTTTAAGATGCGCTACAAAAATAAAAATTTTATTACCGTTAATTTAGCTTAAACATAACTTCTTCCTTTGCAACTTTTATGAAACATTTTAGCAACAAGTGTATTTTTCCGTAACAAAATAAAAACAGTATTGTAACTGAGCCGAATGATTGTTGCCAATCGCTCAGTCGCAACTGTAATATAACCCATGAGTGACTAGATTTGTTTCATAAAAGTGAATTGCAACCGAATTGTAACTTATTTATGTTACAAATCAAAATCTGTGCTAGCTGGGCCACCAATTATCCCAATATTGTACAAAAACTAACCAGTTCTTTTTATTTTAAGTCTCCATCTTTTTTCAAAGGGTCATTAAAATTGATTAATGAATGAAGTCTGTATGCATGCTCCCAACAAACTTTAAAAACAAAGCGTGAAAAGTCAGCAGTTGTATGGTAGACCCCCGCCACTCTGATCAATGTGTCCCACAAGATGATAATTATCTTCTCACACTAAGTGAAACCTTTTCCATAAGTTTCATCATAATCACTTCATTATTGTAGGCTGTAGTGTGCATAAAAATACTGAAAAAACTTCCAAAAATTACCAAAAAAATGTTTTTACCGGAAGTGAAAAATCGGAAGCTGGGATGCAGAACTGTTTGTAAACCGTACTAAATGCTTATGTACAAAGTTTCATCCAATTCGATTATCAGGTACAGCTGTTATTGAGCTTTCAAAAACACAGGTGTATGGGACACCCCCTACCACTTTGTTCACTATCGCTCAAAAACTATTCAATTCCTTGACATACATATTTGCTTCTTTTTCCAAAATGTCATCAAAATTATTTCACGAATGAATGTTGCATGCTCCCAACAACCATAAAAAACACGGTGGAAAAAACAACCTGTTGTATGGTGGACCCCCCCAAGTCTTTATCCAAAGTATTCCAAAAACTGATAAAATCTTTCTCATGTTCCTTAAAAGCTTTTACAAACGTTTCATGAAAATCGATCGGTAATTGTAGGCTATGGTAGGGATAAACACCTGAAGAAAAACTTTATAACCGGAAGTGTTAAGTCGGAAGTTGGTATGCACAAATATTGGAAACAGTACTAAAACCTCATATGCCAAGCTTCAATAAGATAATAAGCCGGGATTAGAAGTTATTGAAGATTTAAACTTAGACGTGTTCGTGATCATTTGGATCATTTTCCAAAGTTTCATCAAGATCCTATGCAGGAAGGTGAATGAATTTTAACATGTTATTTCCAATTTTTTTATAATATATATAAAGTTTTTAAATAATCAAAAACCCAGTTAAAAACCGTTAACTCGGTTTATTATTTTATTAAAAACCGAAACCAGGTTTTTCAAATTAACTGGGTTTTTACCTGCCCTAAATCTACCGCATCGCTTTGGTATACATATCACATAGTAGTTTTCGCTTTGAGTATAATTTTCAATCAATAGTATACAAGTCGTTGTAGATGAAAGTCGATATTTTCAACATTGGTTTTAACTGAGTTATAATAATATAAAATTAATATTTTATTGTTCAAATATTTAAAAATAATAAGAATTAATAAAATGAATGAAACAATTGCAAGTTCTATAGATAAATTTAATAATTTTAGTTTTATTGATTATCTTGTTTTTGTAATAACTTTATTAATTTCAACTGCGATTGGGATATACTTTGGATTTGTTAAAAAATCCAAAACAACAGATGAGTATTTAATGGGAGGCAGAACAATGAAAATTGTTCCAATTGCAATTTCAATAATTGCCAGGTAAGCTACCATTGAGCAGTCACCTATCACCAGGAATTGATAGGTTGAAATGATTGATGTTGTTTATTTACATTTTGCCAGAACCCACAGGACTTTAAATTCAGGTTCATCAACCACAAAATCGCAATTAATATAATTTCAGATGTGCAAAACTAATATTCATAGAAATAAAATTAAATTTTATTTATTTCTTATTTTCATAAAAATTCATGGTTGAAAGTTCATTTATTTAATTTAAAATGAGAATTTGCAAATCTAGCCCTAGTAACGCTGGGCTTGGGTTAATAGGGTTGTAAGAAAATCAAATCTGCAGTTTTATGGATTGCTGAATGATCAAGAACGAACCAAACAACATTTCGTTTCCAATTAAGTTTACATATACACCCAGCTGGTTTCAAAATTCACATAAATGGTGAAGTATTTAGTACGGCCTTGATGTGATAATTAAACCCTGGTTTATTTGAAAAAAAAAAATTGAATAAATTGATTTTGTTGTTGATAAACGTGAATTTGAAGTAAAAACCTGTAGGATTGCAAATAATAATAAGCTTATTGGTAATCGTTAATCCACAATTAAAAATTCAATTGGCAATAAACTTCACACTTAAGTAAGTTTGATAAATTAATAGTAAGATACAAATTTAAAAGCTTCAAACTATAATTTTTGAATTTGAATAGAGATTGGTTGAGGTTTATTTGAATATAATATATAACCATGGCTATTTTCAAATCTGATTATATTATACATATATGCCCACAATTTGAACAGCAAGTTTTTGAGTGCAGTTCAAATGGACAAATCCTTTAAATATGTGAATATTCAAAAGTTTCAGTCACATTGCATTATTTGACCATTTTCAAATGTGATGAAGAAATAATGACTAAAATTTACAGTTAAAAAAACGGTTTAAAGTTCAAACAATTTTTCATATACATTTATCAACTAACACAGTAAAATTTATTAAAAAAAAATAAATGCTTTAATTTCACATAACCCATATTAGTTTTTAATTACTTTTATTTTATTCAGTCAAATCTCAGCGGTATCAATACTAGGCTTGCCAGCGGAAATGTATAGTTTTGGGACACAATACTTGGTATACACACCTTTTATACTTGTTGTTGTTGTTGTTACCAATTACGCATTTATTCCGGTTTTCTTTAACAATCAACTAACAAATTGTTACGAGGTAAAGTTAATTTAAATTATTTGATCTCTCCAAAAACCGATAACATGAATATTACAATTTTAGTACTTAGCAATTCGTTTCAACATACCAGCTCGTAATCTACTAACAGCAACATTTATACTGTCAACTTTATTTCAGTTACCAATTGTAATGTTTGTACCCGCTCTAGCATTTTCACAAGCTACAGGAGTCAATGTGTTTATATTGAATAGTATTATATCAGCTGTTTGTATATTGTACACTATGTTGGTAAAATATGACAATATATAAAATTGGCTACTTTTGCTTTCTTAGACATATTATATTATATAGGGTGGAATAAAAGCAGTTGTTTGGACAGATGTATTTCAAGCTACAGTTATGCTAGGTTCTTGTGTGTTGGTTTCTATATATGCAACACAAAATATTGGAGGTTTTTTCAACACATGGGCAATCGCTGATAAAGGAAATCGAATTGAGTTCTTTAATATGAAATTGGATTTGACAACACGTCACACATTTTGGAATGCAACACTTGGTTATTCAACCATATGGCTAACTCATTTAAGCTTGAACCAAAGTGTTGTACAACGACTTTTGTCTGTTCCATCAATTCAACATGCTAGAAAGTAAGAGGGTTGAGTTAACAATTTATTTTATGTTGACTGTTTTAACATATTTTCAGAGTAATGTACATCGTTTTTGTTGGTTATTTTATATTAATAAATATTGGGGGCTACATTGGGATTGCTATGTATTCTAAGTATGCAGATTGTGATCCGTTAAAAGCGGGAGTAAGAATTGTTGATTTAATTTGGAATATTTTTTCTCAAGAAATAAGAGAAACGAGACAGAGATTTAAAGAATAGAAACTGATATTTATTTTTTAAATACAGATAGTTCAGAAGCCTGATCAAATGGTGCCATATTTTGTTCAAGATATTATCGGTCATTTAATGGGAATGTCTGGATTGTTCATGTCATGTGTATTGAGTGCTGCATTAAGGTTGTGTATAATAATAATTTGTTGTCGTAATAATAACCAGAACTAAAACGTTAACTTATTCCACAGCACAATATCCGCAAATATAAACTCTTTGTCTCCAGTATTTTACTACGATGTCGTTAGAAAAATGAATTGTTTTCATAATACAGATTCGAATGCAAAACTAGCCATTAAAATGCTAATTGTCATGTTTGGAATTTATTCAACTCTTATGGGTTATATTGTAGCGAAATTTCAATTCGCTTTACAGCTTATGACTACAGTAGCAGGCATTACACATGGAACAATTGTTGGTATTTTCTTACTGGCAGCATTATGGCCGTACGCAAATATCAAAGGCGTTTTGACTGGTGCGATTATAAACACAGCCGTAATGGGATGGATTATTTTAGGAACACAAATTCGTTTGTTAAGTGGAATAACTCGACAAGTATCATTACCAACATCGATTGAAGATTGCGATCAACTTGGAATAAACGTCACGCATTTATTATCATTATCATCTAATACAACGCGATCAGTTGTAATAGAGGAAATGAGTTCATTTTCGATTTATGACATAGCTTTTCCATGGTATTCATTTATGGGGGCTGTTATAACAGTCACGGTAGGAGTGATTGTGAGCTTTTTAACTGGTGGTCCAAATCCAGATCAATTGCATTCACGACTGTATCCACCAATGATACACTGGATGTTACCTGTTGATGTTCAAAATCAAGAAATCAAAATGTCACCAATAATCAGTACTAGAAGGTCTACTAAACCGCAGAAAATGACGAATGTAGAATTTAGGAAAAGTTTACTTAGCTAATTTTAAAATTTTAAGGCTAATTTTAATATTTATTAAATACTTCTGGCCAGGTATAAACGTTAATATATGACAATATATAACAATTTAAACAAAGTGGATCTGTGGTGATTAATTCTAATGCATTATTAATTTAATTCTATTAAATAATTAACTAAGACAATTCCGGAAAATAGATATAAAGAATGTCGCCACCAACATAACATTTGCTGGGTAATATTAGTATATACAATAAAAAATGTAACAGCACATTTTAGTAAGGTGATATGAAAAATGTTTATTGAATTGTCAAACTCCATATTAAATATTATTGAGTAGCATTCTTACGCCATATTAATTTAGGGAATTAATTTTGTTTTGCATACATGTTTTGTAAATAATTTTAAGTTAAAATCGAATAATAATAAACGTATAAACTCTAAATATTAATAAATAATAACTAATGTTTGATTGAGATCATATTAAAAGTTTGTTCCGGATAGATATATGTTATATAGATAGCAAACCTTATACGCTTAAAAATATATTGATACAATTACACATGATATCGTTGGTAGCGTAATCGAGTAGATTCTGGTGAAAAAAAATATTTGCTGTGATCAAGAAGATATATTGAAGGAAATATTTATTGCAAGGTTCACTCAACGAAACTTTCAAGAACTAATAATAATATATATACCAGTGTTGCAAACGTTACTCGAAACTTAACGAAAAACGAAATAACGAAATGAAATAGCGTTATTAGTAATAATTACTTTCATAACGTTTTAAAAATTAAATTGCGTTACGCGTTATTGTAAAACGTAATGATAACGTAAATATTTTTTTCGTTTTTTTGGTATACTTTTTGTATAATTATATGGAAATAAAAGCGCAAAAATCGGTTTTATAAAATCCAACTTATCTGCTTTTTTTTCTATTTCTGTGGACGCTTGAACTGAAGGTTTTTGTAATTATAAAATTGTTTGATATTTGTAACAAAAAAATGAACATTTTGTAAAATTTTAAGTATATTTCAAATAATTTCAAGTCGGCACTAGCCGTTTCTGCATCACAGGTGTTTTGAATAATTTCAAGAAGGAATATTTTTATGCTGGATGCAAATTTTTTAATGTATTTAATTATTTAATCAAAGCGATGCGGTAGATCGCTGTTCGTGAAAAAAATAGCGATTACCACTTTTGCTTTATTTATGCTGAACCTAGTAGACATAACCTCAAAAAAATGATTTGATCTAATGTTGTTAAACATATATGAACTTATGACGAGTTTTGTAACATAAACTCACCTTTAAATTTTAATTTAAAATAGATTTTGTACAATAAACCGTATACAAAATTAATTAAAACATATAAAATTTTGGAAACGATTATTGAAAAATGAAATTTCATAAAAATATTTATCATTAAGATCAAAGCGATTTCCATTAACTGATTTTTGTCTTGACGCCATCTATTGTAAGTTTAAAATGTAAATGGCTAAGACACTTTTTTTAAAAAATAAAATCATTATAATTTAGGCCCGCTATACACCTGAGCTAAACTATGCGACCTATGCAAATTATGTTTTTAAAAAAATAATGTATACAACGTAATTCTAGAAATAAACATTACGGAAACAAAACATTTAAAAAAGAAAATAAAAACGGAAACATTACATTATTTTAAAAATAAATTATTCGCATTAAAACATTATTTTTTTAAAAACATAGTTTGCATAGTTCGCATAGTTTAGCTCAGGTGTATAGCGGGCCTTAATTTTTTGTAAATAGAAATAAACTAGTTTGCTTTAGAATCAAAGCGATGCGGTAGATCGCTGTTCGTGAAAAAAATAGCGATTACCACTTTTGCTTATTTACGCTGAACCTAGTAGACATAACCTCAAAAAAAGGTTTTGATTTAATGTTGTCCATATAATATAAGAAGCTTATGGCGACTCGTTTAACATAAACTCACATTTAAATATTAATATGAAATGAATTTAATACACATGACTGTAAATAAAATTTGTTAAAATATAACATTTTGAAAAAAGTTTTGAGTTTTGAAACGAATGTTAATAATTTTAGAAACCAAGAAACTAATGTAAATAATTTTTTATATGAATATGTTTCATACTGTCTTTGGCTCCATCTATTAAACGCTTTTTACAATCAAAAAGAAATCAACAAATGTCAATTTTACTCTGATTCTGTTGTTAAGAAAAAAATTAGAAAGGAAGCTGTCATAAAAAGTAAAAACTTTATTATCATTTAATTTTACTCTGATTTTGCATAAAAAAGCTACAGCAAATTAGCTAAGAGTTGAGACCAATTTTAAAAGGGAATGTATTTGGTTTGTAGTGTGACATAAAAACATTACATATTATAATTTGTTCTTTTAATGCGTATGGACATTTGTAGGGTGAAATCTTTTAATGCGTATGGACATTTGTTGGGTGAAATATGTGTTTTAAATAAGAGTGGGGTATATTATCTAGTGAATTTGTTCCAAATAATTTTTTTCCTGGATTGCAATATTTTTTTCTAAAATTCTACTCTGATTCTGCGGTGTGTAAGTTGTCATAAAAACATTATTATAATTTGTTTTACTGCGAATGACTGAATATTTCCAAAAATTTTCGGGATTCAATTTAAATTAAATTTGTTTAAAAATCTATACCATAATGTGCCAATAGGTAGACCCTACAACAAAATATTGGAGTGTATTATTTAGAGCCTTTGTCCCAAACAATAATTCAGAGTATACATACACTTTTTCTAGAAATTTTAAATTATAGAAATGATGGTTGGTGTGTTCGTTTTATATTTTTCAAAAATATCATTTAATGAAATTTTGCTATGATAATTCTGGTCTTGACTAAGAAACATTAGAAAGGAAGTTGTCATAAAAACATTATTATATAGCTTTTATCTTAAACATATGTATTTATCGTTCTAATTTAAATGAAATTAAAAACTGCACCATAAAGTGCCGATCACTAGACCCCTACAACAACACCGCGTGTGCTATTTAACGCTTTTGTCCCTAATAATGTTCCCGGGTATGCAAATACTTTTTCTAATGATCAACTTTTATAGCTGTCAAAATTTTTTCAAGTAGGACAGCAAATTGCATAGTTTTAGTCGATACAATAAACAAAAGATACAGATAAACAAAAATTTTCACCGTAACAAGTGGTTAAACGTTTGTTGATCTTATTTTGAAATATGAAATTACATACTCTGAAAATTATTTTTAATTCAAAAATAGTTTTATCAAAATTAGTTTCTAGTTAAATAAAACAAAAGTGCGACAATATAAATTCAGTATTTGTATACTGAAAAATCACTTTGAAATTAATCTTAATATTAAAGAAATTTGAAATTAATATTAAAGCAATGATACTTGAACTAAATCTAGCTGCGTTTTTTTCATTTGGGTCAGGGTCAAGGTCTAGATCAACTCTATTTTTTACATGTAAAAACAACAACAACATAACCCAGATATTTATCTGGGTCTAGATCAATGATCTAAAATATTTTGGTTACATAAAATTGCAAGAGATGGCGAAACGTTGGTTTTGATTTTATAAGGTTGGTATGGTCATTTTAAAACTTGTAAGTGACAATCAAAATTTATTCAAAATAAAAAAACTGTCAAAGATAATTTATTAAATTTGCTTAAAATCAATTTTAATATGATTTGTTTTCAACATGCTTTCAATAAATTTGCTTAAAATTAATTTTAAAGCAATACCTACGATATAAAATCCATATTTTTCAAAGATTAGATGTTAACAATTTTTTATTAATTATCATTTATTTTATTTCATTTTATTTCACGCCATTTGCAATAATCAATGAACATTGCCAAATGTAAAAAAATAGATTAGTGTTTCTGATTAAATTTTTTTATATGAAGTTTTATTTTTCAAGAGACGTTAAATATTTTTTGAATTTTTCTCAGTTCAGTGTTTTGCCAACAATTTAAAATATAATATTTTTTTTCTTTGCATGACCCACATCGTTTTTTTCAAACCTTGACCCTGACCCAAATGAAAAAAACGCAGCTTCTGTTACTTACATTTTTTTTATAGTTCTAAGCCATGTTTAATATCGAAAGTTCAGCTGTAGGCGATAAACAAATTATTGTAGATTCTGGACCAAATAGCAAACATGAGGAGACTTATATTTTGGTTTTACATCATATGTTAAGCAATTCTAGTATACTCCTCAAAATATTTAGTGCCAATATGCGAGGTTCACCCAACCAACCCACACCACTAGATAAATCTTTGGCCCAAGTTATATATTTTGCAGATTATTGGGTTTGTTGTTTCTATGAGCGCAGAAAAATTAGAAATAATTCAATCAATCGTTAAAGTTGGTATGGTACAAATAAATCGATGACAAAAAATATGGAGGGGCTGAAATCCCACAGCTCTGAGATATCAAGACTTCGGTCCGGGTTAAGGATTTGTATATAGTTTTTGGCAAAATACTTTCACGAGGACATGGTTTTTAGTTTTGGGCAGTGATGTATATCAAACATTGTTAAAGTAAAAGTATTTTTTATCTCTGTTTAAAAATTTATTACAAAACTAACACGAAACATCAATACGTTGCCCGAAAATTATAATCAAATTTCCAAAAATATTGTTAAATTAAAAAATATCAAACTTTTTCAAAATTCCAAAAATATTCCAAAAATTAGAATAAAATCAAATATTTAAATTTTTTTCTAAATTCCAATAATATTTCAAAAATTCTTAAAAATTCAAACTTTTTCCAAAATTCTAAAAATATTGCAAAAATTATTACAAAATCAAAAATTGAAAATTTTTTAAAAATTCCAAAAATTACAACAAAATAAAAAATTAAAAATTTTTCAAAATTCTAAAAATATCCCAAAAATTCTTACAAAATCAAAAATTAAAACTTTTGCCGAAATTCTAAAAATATTGAAAAAATTATTACAGAATCGAAAATACAAACTTTTTCGAAATTTATTTATTTATTAAAAAAATTTATTTATTTTTTTAGCCAATTTTTTGGAAAAAAAATGTAGCTGTTTTTATGACGTAAATGTAATTTAGAATGAAATTGGACATGGAAATTTTTGAATTTGTTATAGTTTTTGAAATATTTTTGGAATTTTGAAAAAGTTTGTATTTTTGATTTTGTAATAATATTTGCAATATTTTTAGAATTTCGGCAAAAGTTTTAATTTTTGATTTTGTTAGAATTTTTGGCATATTCTTAGAATTTTGAAAAATTTTTAATTTTTTATATTATTATAATTTTTGGAATTTTTAAAAAATTTTCAATTTTTGATTTTGTAATAATTTCTGCAATATTTTTAGAATTTTGGAAAAAGTTTGAATTTTTGAGAATTATTGAAATATTATTGGAATTTAGAAAAAATTTAAATATTTGATTTCATTCTAATTTTTGGAATATTTTTGGAATTTTAAAAAAGTTTGATTTGATTTAATTTAACAATATTTTTGGAATTTTGATTATAATTTTCCGGCAACGTATTGATGTTTCGTGCTAGTTACAATAAATTTTTAAACAGAGATAAAAAATACTTTTACTTTAACAAAGAGTTATGTTTGATAAACATCGCTGCCCAAAACTAAAAACCATGTTCTCATAAAAGTTTTTTGCCCAAAATATATTTTAAAAACCTTAACCCAGACCGAAGTCTTGATATCTAAGAGCTGTGAGATTTCAGCCCCTCCATATTTTTTGGAATATTTTTAGAACTTTGAAAAATTTTAAATTATTGATTTTATTATAATTTTTGAAATATTATTAGAATTTGGAATATTATTAGAATTTTGAAAAGGTTTAAATATTTGATTTTATTCTAATTTTTGGAATATTTTTAGAACTTTGAAAAACAGAATTTTTGAATTTTAAATATGTTTTTAGAATTTTGAAAAAAGTTTCAATTTTTGATTTTGTAAGAATTTTTGGAATATTTTTAGAATATTGATTTTATTATTTGATTTTATTATTTTTTTTTTTATTTTTTTTAATAAAATGTGTTGTTTAGTAGGAATTACAATATGTGTCACAATAACACATAAAAACCTTTTAAGACCAAGGTCCCACAACAACATACTTTCAAAGGTGTTGATGGACGTAAATCTTTCTTTTTTTGTTTTTTTATATTTTTTGTTAAAGAATGGATAACTAAACAAAAACTCCTATCACTGATAAAATATGACATAGGCCAATATTTTATGATAGAATAGAGAAAATAAAAGTAAATTAAAAAGTAAATAGCAAATTTTTAAAAAATTTGCTGAAACAAAACAAAAATGTAGTTGCCAATAATCCAACCGGTGGCATATTCCTTGATCCTGTGACGCACCGTCTTTCTTAAAGATTAAAGCCCACACATAGTTATATGAAGGCTCGTTTCCACAAGGAAGCAATAGCGTCTCATCATCAAAGATTATTTCACATCTAAGATTGAGGATGCTACCGTTGACTGAATACAGTTCATCCGCCACCACCCCTAAGATGTCACCTTGGCTAGTGATATCTCACTGCTATTGCCAGTGGTATGTGATATCTCACGTTAACTCGCTTGTCAATAGCAGGGACTGGAGTACGCGGGGTTGTCACACCCGTTGATCAAAAATAAAAAAGCAATAAAAACTGATCCCTCCATGCGGAATTTTGGAAAATGTCTCAATTTTTTGAATATACATATAAGAATTTTTGGAATATTATTAGAATTTTGAAAAGTTTTAATATTTGATTTTATTCTAATTTTTTGGAATATTTTTAGAATTTTGAAAAAAAAAATGTTTGAATTTTAAATATATTTTTGGAATTTGGAACAAAGTTTCAATTTTTGATTTTGTAAGAATTTTTGAATATTTTTAGAATTTTGAAAAATTTAAATTTTTGATTTTATTATAATTTTGGAAAAAGTTTCAATTTTTGATAATGTTATAATTTTTGCAATATCTTTAGAATTTTGGAAAAAGTTTGAATTTTAAGGAATTTTTTGGAATATTATTAGAATTTAGAAAAAGTTTAAATATTGGATTTAATTCTAATTTTTGGAATATTTTTAGAATTTTGAAAAACAGAATTTTTGAATTTTAAATATGTTTTTAGAATTTTGAAAAAAGTTTCAATTTTTGATTTTGTAAGAATTTTTCGAATATTTTTCGAATTGATTGATTGATTGATTGGACTGTAGGACCAAGCACTAGGCGAGACTCCCGGATTACGGCCGGGCCACTTCCTACAGTCGTTTTACATATAACAATAGGTAAGGATAGGTAGGTAATTGTAAGTTAGGAGTGAACGACCCGGTTACAGACACCTGGCAAATCGTATCTAGCTACTACTGTTAGGAGACAATCACAAGGACAATCACTTATACATATAATCTACAATCGCCAATCAGCAATCCCGTATCTAAAATTTCTCGCCTGCAATCTCCAGTCGGAAACCTGTTATTCATGTAATTTATTAGTATAATAGGATGATGACTAAATTGTAGTCCTCTGCACTCTCCAATCTGAATTCATGTTATTATATTTATGGTTAAAATTATTTATGGTTATTTATGGTTAAAAACATTTATATTATGTACATATATATAAAAAACAAAAAACCCCTTTGAAAATTGAGTGAATTTCATATAAAAAAGTATTGGGATTGAATTGGATAAAAATATTATCTTTCACTTGATGTTTTTATTTGAAATGTATTTATTTAAATTTTATAAAACATTATTTTATATAATATAATTAACGCAAGAATGTTTTGAATTTTTCTTGAAACACAAGAATTAATTTAACAAAAACAATTAACCCTGCTCGTTGATATCGTTCAAAAATCTTATTGGATTTTATAGATAATGTTTGGATAAATAGAAAGAGATAAATCTATCACATAAAATTATATCAACAAATGAAATTTTAAACTGAATTTGAAATAATAACTAAATTTCGCTA
>OY856188.1:80947214-80976171 GCA_963693315.1 Diogma glabrata
TCACACGCCATGACACCTTTTCAAGTTGACGAAATTTGTATCTTTATTTCTAATAAATCTGCATTTTCATTAATTATATTATGAAATTTAAACTAAAATACTCCATTTTATTTACATTCATTTATTCCTGGTAATGGCATTTTGATAAATTTTTTTATTTTCTCTAAATCAACAAACAAAATTTTTTTTTAATCAAAACAAGAAACACGAAATTCCAATTAGAAATGTTTATGTATATTCTCGAAATACTACAACAAAATTGACATTTGTTTTTTTTTTTAATGTAAGAGTGTCCTCTTACATAATTATACCCAACTATAGGTGCGTTCGATTTGACTGAAACAACTGAAAAAACAACAACAATTGCATTTAATTTTTCAGTTGCTTCAGTTGTTTCAGTCAAATCGAACACGGCTTATATACCACGACTTGTTGATTAGATCGTTCCTTAATTTAACACTACAAAAATCAGATAAATTCTATAACCTTTTTAAAAATGTTAATAATTTTCATCGACTAAAATCACTACGGTTTAATTTCATTTTAATTTTAAATGAAAAAAAAGTAATAAAAATAAACAACGACACAACAATGTTGTATCGAATTGAAAACCATAAATTACGAGAATTTCAAGAGAAAAAAAAGAGAAAAAAATTATTTTCCTGATTTTTTCAATCTTTTAATTAGAAAAATTAAATTATTTTTAAAATACCACCATTATTATATATTATTATATATCATATATTATATATTATTGAAGCACTTGGTTTGAAACACATTTTAGATAACTTTTATTGAGTAATAAGACACTTTAAATATGGTAAATTATTAAAGTAAAAAATATATATATATTGTAACGACTCTTCGTTGATTCTTTTAGATTATTGAACAAACACGACAGTAAAAGACAGATCTTTGGTTAACAGAATCTCAAACTTTATTTGTCAACAAATTACAGCTGCTTCCGTTTTTCCTTACAATAAATTCCAGGGTCTCCAATTTATGTCCGATAAACTTCACCGCTTTTCCACAATTTGAATCAACAATATTCGGAATCGTAAAATCTGTATTTACTATTCCACTAAGTTCAGATTCTTTTACTATTAGTACCCAGGCTCAAGTACCACCGATTATTCCTTAAACTTGCGAATATTTATAAACACTTTTAATTGCAAAAGTAAAACTCACTATCTGATATTTTTGTTTGCTTATTTATATCGAAAAATAAATAAATCGAAACTTCTATAATCCACTAGAAATCAATACTACGTAGTCCGTACATCTGAAATAGGCCACACCTGTTTTCATTCATACTTGCATTTGTATTAGCGAACTCAAATTTAATTTATGCAAAATGTATTAGGTAACTCCTTTTAATTCATTAATGTAAACATTTGTATAACAAATTTAATTTACATTAATTTATGCAATACAATTTGCAATACAAGTAAAAGATTGAAAAAAGGAGTTAACTTTTAATTAATGAATGAGTAAATAAAATTAACCCATTCTGGACGAAGTTTATTACATTGCCCTCCATTTAGTTTTGTTCGTCCCGAACAATATCAGAGATCGCATTGGTGCTGTTACCTTGGTACGGTGCCAACCTTTGCAAATGTATCACTTTCATCTTGGTACGGGGTCCCTTTTGTATGCGGTAGATGACATCATTAATTCGTTTGATTATTTTATATGGGCCTTCCCAATCTGGCTGCAGCTTGGGTGATCTTCCCTTAGTTCTTCTGGGGTTGTATAGCCATACCAATTCTCCTTCTTGAAAACCGCCACTATTTGCATTTATGTCGTACCTGGTTTTCATTTTGTCACTGGCAATCTTAATGTGGTCTCGAACCTGCTGATGGATTTTGTTCATCTTCTCCCTTAGTTGTCCCACATAATCTGTTTTCGTGGATACTAGACCTCCAGGGATGCCGAACTCGATGTCACTAGGAAGACGTAGTTCTCTTCCGAACATGATATTCGCTGGCGTTTCACTTGTCGTATCGTGCACTGCGCTACGATAGGCCATCAAGAATAACGGAAGATCCTTGTCCCAATTTCTTTGGTTGGCTTCTACTACCTTTGACAAATGTTCTTCCATGGTTCGGTTGAATCGTTCTACCATGCCATCCGACTGCGGGTTCATAGGTGTAGTTCGTGTTTTTCTAATGCCGAGTGTTCTGCACAGCTCTTCCATCAGTTGAGATTCGAAATTCCTTCCCTGGTCGGTATGCAACTCGAGCGGTGTTCCATATCTGCAAACCCATTCATTGACTAATGTTTCCGCGACCGTAACTGCTTCCTGGTTCGGTATTGCATAGGCTTCCGGCCATTTTGTAAAGTAATCAATGACCACCATGATGTATTTGTTACCTTTTGTCGTTTCCGGAAATGGCCCCGCGATGTCTATAGCAATTCTCTCCATTGGGGCACCCACATTGTACTGTTGCATCTCTCCTCGAGTTCTAGTTTTTGGTCCTTTGCTCGCTGCACAAGTATCGCATCGCCGACACCATTGCTCCACGTCTGTTCGATACCTTACCCAATAAAACCTCTCCCTTACTTTAGCCAGGGTTTTATTGACTCCCAGGTGTCCTCCAGAAATACTTCCATGCAGCTTTCCCAGTACCTCTTCCACTCGACTTGATGGCAACACCAGTTGTTCTAACACTTTCTTTCCATCAGCGGACTCCCATTTTCTTTTAAGTATCCCGTTGTCCATAAATAGTGAGTCCCATTGCGCCCAGTAGCATTTCACCTCCGTACTTAAAGGTGCGACCTCTTTCCACTCTGGTCGCCTTCCCTCGGATTTCCATTTCAATATCGGTGCCATAGCTGGATCCTTTTGCTGCTCTCTTTTCATTGCCTCGGTACACCAATCGTCAGGAGTTTGGAACTTAATTTGCTTCACTGTCATTGCCTCTTTTCTCTCAGTCCTGCTAGATGACTTGCACTCCTCAGCACAGGGTCTTCTTGAAAGATCTTCAGCGTTACAATGTTTCCTTCTCTTCCGGTGTTCAACGCGGCAATCTCCTTCCTTTTTGACATCCACTTGCTTGTTTGAAAGGTTCATCATCTGGACTGGAACTACTCCTTCTTTTGCTGCTTTTAGTGTTTTGCATTCCCTTTGTATCCTTTTCTTACGGTGTCCAACGCGGAAATCTCCTGCCTTTTTGACATCCACTTGCTTGTTTGAAAGATTCATCAACCGGACTGGAACTATTCCTTCTTTTGCAGCTATTAGTGTTCTGCATTCCTGTCTAATGTGCCCTAACTGCCCACAATTCCAGCATCTTACTCTGCTAGATCTTCTTCGTTGATTTCGTTCAGACTTATCTTTCAAACTTTTGACACGCATGATTACTTCATCAAGCGCTGCTTTCAGTGGTTCCTCAGCAACTTCCATCTTACGTGTTCTATCTAAGGCAAGCGCTCTTTTTCCAGCTTCCATTTGCAGGGCCAATGCTAAGACTTCCGTAGGTAGTTTCTTCCCGCTTAGATAAAGCTGGTTTCTCATTTGCACATCTCGAAGAGCATTGATAAATGTATCAGCTGCCAGTTCGTCTCGATGTTCAGCGTTATAATTCGGATATGATAGATTAACCAGTCTCACAATGTCAGCCTCTAATTCTTGCAAGGTTTCGCTGACTCCTTGTTTTCGTGTCTTGAGCTGCATGCGATGGAGAGCTTGCATATGACTTTCCCCGTATCTTACTTCTAAGGCCTCCATAATCTTGCTGTAATCACGCTCTGTCGCTGATAGTGTCTGCAAAATTTCAGCAGCAGGTCCCTTCAATGCCAATATAAGCGCGTTTGCTTTTTGCTGGTGCTCAACCCCAGTTGTTGCTATCTCAAATTGCATCTTAAATATCTGATACGATGTAGATCCATCAAATGCGGGTGTTTTTACTCTAGCTGGGGCTGAAGTAGTTGATGGATTGATCATGCTACCTGACTTTACTTGTGCTATTTCTTGGCGGAATTCACTCGAAAGATTGCGTAATTTCTCTTCATGTTCTTCGGTAATTTTCCGCAGCTCCCTTTCCATGTTGTTGATTTTACCCTCTGCACTGGATATACGTGACTCGATTACTTCACGTAGACTTTCTTGCTTTGCCATCATATCAGCAAATTGTTGTCGCTGCTCTACTTTTTGTTCTGCTGCTAGAACTTTTTGTTGCTCCATCAGATTGTTTCCTTGTTTGGCCATCATATCAGAAAAATTGTTGTTGTTGCTGTGCCATCATTTCTTTCATCAACATCATCATCGGATCAATTGCTGGGGCATTCTGGACAGGAGCTTCCTCCGGCTCTACCTCTATGACCTCTGTGCTTTGGCCTGCTTCTTCTAAAACTTTACGCAGCCAAAATGCAAGTTCTGCCTTCGTTCCATGGATTGGAGCATTGCTTTTCTTCAACTCATCCTTCAGCTGGGTCTGGCTGAGCTCACTAATATTTACTGTCTTGACCATTGTTGCAATAATCCCACTTCTGACACCACTGTAACGACTCTTCGTTGGTTCTTTTAGATTATTGAACAAACACGACAGTAAAAGACAGATCTTTGGTTAACAGAATCTCAAACTTTATTTGTCAACAAATTACAGCAGCTTCCGTTTTTCCTTACAATAAATTCCAGGGTCTCCAATTTATGTCCGATAAACTTCACCGCTTTTCCACAATTTGAATCAACAATATTCGGAATCGTAAAATCTGTATTTACTATTCCACTTAGTTGAGATTCTTTTACTATTAGTACCCAGGCTCAAGTACCACCGATTATTCCTTAAGCTTGCAAATATTTATAAGCACTTTTAATTGCAAAAGTAAAACTCACTATCTGATATTTTTGTTTGCTTATTTATATCGAAAAATAAATAAATCGAAACTTCTATAATCCACTAGAAATCAATACTACGTAGTCCGTACATCTGAAATAGGCCACACCTGTTTTCATTCATACTTGCATTTGTTTTAGCGAACTCAAATTTAATTTATGCAAAATGTATTAGGTAACTCCTTTTAATTCATTAATGTAAACATTTGTATAACAAATTCAATTTACATTAATTTATGCAATACAATTTGCAATACAAGTAAAAGATTGAAAAAAGGAGTTAACTTTTAATTAATGAATGAGTAAATAAAATTAACCCATTCTGGACGAAGTTTATTACAATATTTATCACGACGGAGAGTTTTATCCACGTCCATCTTCTTTAAATGCGCTCGGCAAACTCTCAATTTTTCGAATATTTTTAGAATATTGAAAAATTTTAAATTTTTGATTTTATTATAATATTGGAAAATGTCTCAATTTTTTGAATTTATAAGAATTTCGGGAATATTATTAGAACTTTGAAAAAGTTTTAATATTTGATTTTATTCTAATTTTTGGAATATTTTTAGAATTTTAAAAAAAAAATGTTTGAATTTTAAATATATTTTTGGAATTTGGAACAAAGCTTCAATTTTTGATTTTGTAAAAATTTTTGAATATTTTTAGAATTTTGAAAAATTTAAATTTTTGATTTTATTATAATTTTGGAAAAAGTTTCAATTTTTGATATTGTTATAATTTTTGCAATATCTTTAGAATTTTGGAAAAAGTTTGAATTTTAAGGAATTTTTGGAATATTATTAGAATTTAGAAAAAGTTTAAATATTGGATTTAATTCTAATTTTTGGAATATTTTTAAAATTTTAAAAAGCAGATTTTTTGAACTTTAAATGTATTTTTAGAATTCTGAAAAAAGATTTAATTTTTGATTTTGTAAGAATTTTTGGAATATTTTTAGAATTTTGAAAAATTTTTAATTTTTGAGTTTATTATAACTTTGAAAAAAGTCTCAATTTTTTGAATTTATAAGAATTTTTGGTATATTATTAGAATTTAGAAAAAGTTTAATTCAAACGTTTTCTAAAATTCTAAAAATATTGTAAAAATTATAACAATATCTCAAAAATCCAAACTGTTTCCAAAATTCCAAAAATATTCTAAAAATTAGAATAAAATCAAATATTTAAACTTTTTCTTAATTCCAATATTCCAAAAATTCTTAAAAATTCAAACTTTTTCCAAACTTCTAAAAATATTGCAAAATTTATTACAAAATCAAAAATTGAAAGTTTTTCAAAATTCCGAAAATTATAATAAAATCAAAAATTTAAAATTTTTCAAAATTTTTAAAAAATTTCAAAAGTTCTTACATATTTTCAAAATTCTGAAAAATATATAAAATTCAGAAATTCTGTTTTTTCCAAAATTCTTATAATATTGCAAAAATTATTACAAAATCAAAAATTCAAAACTTTTTCCAAAATTCTAAAAATATTGCTAAAATTATTATAAAATCAACAGATATTGAAAAATTTAGTAAAATCAAAAATTCAAAATTTTTTAAAATTCTAAAAATATTTCAAAAATTATTACAAAATCTAAGTTTAAAACCTTTTTCAAAAATTCTAAAAATATTGCAAAAATTATAACAAAATTAAAAATTGAAACTTTTTTCAAAATCCCAAAAATATTCTCAAAATAAGGATAAAATCAAATATATAAACTTTTTTCAAATTCCAATAATATTCCAACAATTCTTAAAATGCAAACTTTTTCCAAAATTCTAAAAATATTAATAAAATTATTATAAAATCAAAAAATATTGAAAAATTTAATAAAATCAAAAATTCAAAATTTTTTAAAGTTCTAAAAATATTCCAAAAATTATTACAAAATCTAAGATTAAAACCATTTTTAAAAATTCTAAAAATATTGCAAAAATTATAGCAAAATCAAAAATTGAACCTTTTTCAAAATTCCAAAGATATTCCAAAAATTAGAATAAAATCAAATATTTAAACTTTTTAAAATTTCAATAAAATCCAAAAATTCTTACAAATTCAAACTTTTTCCAAAATTTTAAAACTATTGCAAAAATTATTACAAAATCAAATATTGAAATTTTTTTCAAAATTCCAAAAATTATAATAAAATCAAAAATTTTAAATTTTTCAAAATTCCAAAAATATTCCAAAAATTAGAATAAAATCAAATATTTAAACTTTTTCAAAATTTCAATAAAATCCAAAAATTCATAAAAATTCAAACTTTTTCCAAAATTCTAAAAATATTGCAAAAAATAATTACAAAATCAAAAATACAAACTTTTTCAAAATTCCAAAAATATTTCAAAAACTATAACAAATTCAAAAATGTCCATGTCCAAATTCATGTTCAATTACATTTACGTCATAAAAAAAGCTACATTTTTTTTTCCAAAAAATTGGCTAAAAAAATAAATGAATTCTGTTCCAACGATGTGTGACATAGTTTCATAGATCGGTTGTTGATCCTTTGTTGCGAACACCGTATTGGCTGTCAGATATTAAATGGGTGCCTTCCAAAAATTTGGACATGTGTGTATTAATATAATGTTCGTTTATTTTAGATATGACTAAGAGTAAGATTATTGATCTATAATTTGAAATATCACATTTTGCAAAATGTTCATTTTTAGGAACGGGCTGGATATTGGCTAACTTCTAGCATGAAAGAAAAAAATACCAGATTTATAGAATTTGTAGAAAATTTGAGTAAGAAGAGCAGCAAGTGATGATCTTTTATTTCCACTCCTGAAGACTGCGACATTTCTTTAGGAGCTTCCAAAACGGTCGAGTTTAAAACAAATCGTTCCGCGAGCAACGTGACTTTTCTTGCTGTGTCAGTGACGATTAAATCACCGCAATAATAAGAGGGATAGAAGATTTGGTACCAGAATTTAGAAAATGAATGGCACAGTAAAACCTTTTGTCAGAAATGAACATAGTAGAAATTTTTCCGCTCTCACTCTGTTAATTTCTGTTTTTTTGTTTTTGATTATCTGGCTCGATATCTTATTGGCCTTTGGATATTGGGAATAATTTAAGGGGTTTTTGTTATGGATCCAAATGTCAAATAATCTACGTTTGCTTTTGAGGGCTAATTTGGCTGTTTTGAAAAACAATTACTTTTGTTGGGATATTGAGAAGGGAACGAATTTATTGGAAACATTCTAGTGAAACAAAATTTATGCTCTTTTATTATTATATTATTATTTTATTTTAATATTTTTTTAACTCAGATAATGGACCAACCTACCAGAGTTTCTGACAATCCAGGCCAAAGTGCTTTATTTTTTTGACAAATGATCTTTCGTTGGTATACAATTTAGAGTATCAAAACTTTTTAGTGGATTCGATCATAATTTGATTTTAACATATTTAAATTTACAAGTTCCTAAATAGATTAAATTTGATCCGAGTCTTGTTTGGGATTATAAAACTGCAGATTAGCAGGGACCAATTAATTCAAACATTTCTGCATATACTTTTCGGAAATAATACACGTGGGAAGGAGCAAGTTTGTTCCAATAGATCATTCCGAAGACTGATATATGGGTTTCGAGTAAATGTAGAAATGTAAAAAATTTAAACAAATTTGTAACCTAGGCCAATTCCTGTAGTTTCTAATAAAATGGATCGGACCATTTTCGTCAAAATATAATACGGAAAATAATAAAACATCTGGGCCAGATGGTATTCCTTCAATTATTCTTAAAACTTTTGCTAAGGTATTAGCATCAAATGTTCTATTTGTCATATAAGAATAGAATTTTTTCGCAAATGGCTAGTCTAAAACAGTTCCAGAAAAGGTGCTAAAGCGGATCCATCAAATTACAAACCCATTTAAATCTTGTCAATAATTGCTAAAATATTTGAGAAATACATTAATTTCATCGCCTGCTAGCCTCAGGGGTCACTGGTTTGATTAGACCGTGATACGGGACTTGGCGAACCCGAGGTACCTGAGCTATAGTGGGCTCTAGCCTGCTATTGCAAACCGTAAACCTGTTGTCATGTCTAGCGGGAACGGGGACCTTGGCTTATCCGCCCGGGTCGCGGGAAGGTGCTCCCTTATTAGCACCCCCTGGTGGGTACACACTAGAGAGGACTCTTGCAGGGTCAAACCACAAAAGTACCATCCTCTGGGCACCTGTCGCCCCCAGTTGTATATAGACTTCTAACAGGTATAGACGAAGGCCTGTTGGTGACCTTTATTGCGTCTAAACTCGTGGGAACAATATGAATAAATATTTTAGTAACCTTTCAAATATTTTAAAAATTTTGATTTCACCTGTTTATTATTTCTTACATCCTATCATGAAATATTGGCCTATGTCATATTTTATCATATGATAGGATTTATTGTTTAGCTACCCATTTTTAAAACAAATTATATTTTGATCAAATGACTATCACATTTGATAAAAAATTTTTTAAAATACACATTCAAAATATTTGTGGATTGAATGCCAACCGGGACGCCGTGCAACATCATCTCGAGCACGACCAACCGTATATTCTTTTTCTTACAGAAACACAAGTTTCTGAAAACTATCCCTATGACGTAACACTAAATCCCAAATATAGGCTTGAATCAGCTTTTAAACTCCATAAAGGTGTATGTGCATCCATTCATGAGAGTGTTGCATATAAACGCTTTCCAAATTATGAAGTACACGGTGATGGCTACAGTACAGTAGTATTAAAGGTTTGTCTACCTGAAATTTCTTTTTTCACAATAGCTCTATACCGGTCCCCAAACAAACATAATCCCAATTTTTTTAATGACTTGACTAATGTTGTTGACGAAATTAGAGCACAATTTCCAAGTTGTGAGGTTATCGTTACCGGTGACTTCAACGTCCACAACAAATCGTGGTTGGAATTTTCCAAAATGACCGACGACGACAACAATGGAAGGCAGGCAGAAATATTTGCTGCATCGCACGACCTGACGCAGATCGTAAAAAGCCCAACTTTCACTCCTCGTAATGGCGGTGATAAAAGTTTTCTCTTAGACCTTTATCTCACATCTATGCCAGATATTACGAGTGTCGATGTCGATAAGGGTAGTATTGGAAATTCTGACCATTATCTAATCACATCAGTTATCAAAACTGATTTGCTACAAACTAGAGTTCCCAAATCCCGTCAAATATTTCACTTTTCAAAAATGGACACCAATGGTCTCCGAAGTTTTTTTCAAGGTTTCCCTTTTGATCGTCATTGTTTTTATACTGACGATGTAAGTGTCTCTGCTCAAAACTTTACTGAAACCATTCAATTCGGTATTAACAAATTCGTTCCCTTTTCAATAATGAAACCTCAACAAAAATATTTGTTTTCGAAAGCAGCCAAATTGGCTCTTAGAAACAAACGTAGATTATTTAATATTTGGATTCATAAAAAGAACTCTGTTAATCGATCCCAATATTTAAAGGCTAATAAAATATCAAACCAGATAATTGAAAACGAAAAGGCAGAGATTGACAGAGCGAAAGCGGCAAAACTTTCGAGTATGTCAATTTCTGACAAAAGTTTTTACAGTGCCATTAATTCTTTAAGTTCTGGTACTAAATCTTCTATCCCTCCTATCATTGATGGTGACTCAATTATTACTGACCCTGCAAGGAAAGCTACATTGTTCGCGGAACGCTTTGCTTCAAATTCAACAGTTTTAGAAACTCCTAAAGAAATACCCCAAATCCAGTCTTCAGGAGTTAATATGAAACAATTACATTTCAAACCCAAAATTGTCGAAAAACTTTTAAGAGGGTTAAACAACAACAACAAAGCTTCTGGTCTGGACAACATTCCTCCTGTTATTCTAAAAACATTTTCAAAAGAACTTGCACCAACCCTCACCAAAATATTTTATAAATCCTATAAATCTGGTATTTATCCATCCTGCTGGAAGTTGGTCAATGTCCAGCCTGTCCCAAAAAAAGGAACGAAATGTGATATTTCAAATTATAAACCAATAGCCTTACTCCCAGTCATGTCTAAAATATACGAGCACTATATTAATTCACACATATCCAAATTTTTGGAAGACAACCATTTGATATCTGACAGCCAATACGGTTTTAGAAACAAAAGATCAACAACCAATCCATTGAACTATGTGGCACATCTTTGGAATAGCATACTTGAGAAAGGTGGTGAAACGTACGTGATCGCATTAGTCATCTCAAAAGCATTTGATCGAATTTGGCATGTCAACTTGATCAACAAGCTCGTTGCGTACGGTTTTCACCCCGCAGTCGTGAAGTTGATTCAAAATTTTCTGTCTAACCGATACATCTCGGTATCTATAGATGGCTTTTCTTCTGAGTCTAAATTAATAACCGCTGGTGTACCCCAAGGCTTAGTTTTATCTCCCACTTTATTTTTAATTTATATCAACGAACTGTTGCAAATCACCAGTAACCCAATAAATAGTTTTGCAGATGATAGTACACTGCACAAGTCATTCGTCCCCCTATCTTCAAAGGGTAAAATGCATGAACGAATAAATCCCGTCCGGAGAGACGCTGCCATAAATGTAAACGAGGACCTAAAAAAAGTCGTCGATTGGGGTGACAAAAATTTGGTCAATTTTAATTCCACCAAAACACAGCTATTGATTGTTTCCAGATCAAAGACCGATTTTCCCAACGATATTTCAATTAACATGTGTGCACTCAGAGAATTTTGTTAGTAAATTTAATAACCACCCGTTTTAAAAAGGCGTAATAAGTTATTTTATTAATCTAATTACGATTTTTGTTAAAGTTATTGTCACAGTAATTAGATTAATATTTCTTTAAATTATTTTAATAAAACTTTTTATTAAATTAAAAATATGGTCAATATTATTAAAATATTCAGAACTGCTGATTAAATTAATAACCAATTCTCATTAAAAAATTGATTTCATACATTAAAATAAAAAATCTTTTTATTAAAGTAGAGCTATTAAAATAAAAACATAAATTATTATTTTTGTAGTTAAATTTATTAACCATTTTATAAGATTAATTATGGACGTTCTTATTTTTAAAACTTAGGTTATTAGATTAATAAAAGCATACGTTAATTTATTCTTTGGTTATTATTTTAAATGTGAATTAAGAAAATCTTAAGAAGAATCACAGTATATATCCCGACGCTGACTACAAAACATTAAAAAATGTTTGTATTTTGTTAAATAATTTAAAGTTTAATAAATAATTTTTAAGTGAAATATTGAAAAAGTGGGTTGGTTTTATAGAAAAAAAATAAAAATGTTGTGAAATTAAACAAAAATAAATAGTTAAAGTTGAACAGTTTAATGAACAGAATAGTTGGCTGGAATTGACTCTGTATGGGACTGAACCAAGCAACTTAGACTCAATGAAATAGTAGAACTTACATCGGAAATTTGGAATAAAGGAAAGAAATATAGATCACAGCTTGGTTATAAACTGGTATTTAAAACTGTATAATAGTATATTCGAATAAAACTTTAATTAATATATTTATTTTTAAATTTTCAGATTGACATTGATTTTATTTATTTATTTCAATCACTTGTTAATCTTGTTCACTTCAATCACTTGTTAATCTTTCCATTAACTAACATACAGACAAAAGTCCAACTACATATTAGTAAATTACATCAAGAATCAAATCAAATCAAAAAAAATCATGTAGTATTAAAACATTAAAAATAAAAAAATAGATTAAATTACATAATAACAAAAGAAACTAACCTTATATATTCAATAAATAAATTTTGAACAAATTATTTTAAATCAGAATAAAAAGAGCAAAAATTTATTCAAAGTCAATAATGAAAAATAAAAGAAAGCTAATTTTACTATTTACAGTGTAATTTGCAGAATTTTCCAAATTTGAACGCAATCTTTCCAAAAGTCATGGTTTTAGTAGTAAATTACAAACTTTTATCAGTAATATTTGTTAATGTTAAATGTTAATGTTAAATCATATTATTTGTTAAATCGTTAAAATTTAAACTACTTAAGACAAAATATCTATAATTTAAGTAAATAATTAAAAACGAAACATTTTATACAAAATTTATAAGTAAAGGGGTCGTATATAAGTTACAAAAAATACTTAAATATAATATACTTCAAATCAAAATAAAAGCTTGAATATTTAAAAAATAAAAATTATTAAAATAAAATATAATTATTAAATATTTATAGCCAAAATTTTTTTTTCTTTCTTATAAGTCTTCTTTAATTATTAACTATTTTATTGTTACAAATTTTTCTCCAATTTTTCGACCTTGCGGGTTATATTCAGGGGTTTTATTTAGTTATATTTAATATTGCCTATAAAACAATTATTTAAAAAATAATAAATTTAAAAAATAAAATGTATCTAATAACTGTCTTGAATTAATAAAAGCTTAAATAAAATTAATTGAAATAAATAAAACTGTAAACAAAATTTTAGTTTTCTCTTTTATTTAAAAAGTGTAAAATACAAGTTCCATTATTAATTTAATAATAACTTATTATTAATTTAATAACATCCTTTTATTAATATAATAACATCATATTATTAATCTGATAAACCTACTGTTGTTCTAATGACAACTTATTATTATTCTAATAATTTATGCCATTTATCCAATGCCTACCGGATATAAACTTAAACTATTCTGACATTAATTTAAACAAATTCTAATTTAATATAAAAGCTATCGTTTTTAGATTAAAAATTTTATTTTTTTTTGTTAGTAAATCTTACCAACGAAAATTATTAGTTTAATAATGACTATTATTCCGAAATCAGTGAAAATAATCACAAGTTGTGATTAGCTGTATAATAATCACCAAATTGTTAATCTAATGGCTATTTTTATAATTTTTAATGACAAAATTCTCTGAGTGTGACGACCAAATAGATGAATGTGAAAGCATTCGTTTATTGGGAGTCACAATATCCAATGTCTTACTCTGGAACGATCATATAATGGCCATGGCAAAGAGCGCGTCAAGAAAACTCGGCCTCCTCAATAGATGTAAAAAATATATTACTTCGCATCAATTACTCCACATTTATAAGTCCTATACTCGTCCCTGTATGGAGTATTGTTGTCAAGTTTGGGGCGCTGCATCTGTTACTATCCTGGCTCTTTTGGACTCTGTTCAAAAGCGAGCTATACGAATTGTTGGTGATCGAGATTTAACATTAGATCTTGATTCCCTGCAACATCGTCGCACGGTTGCTGATCTCGTTCTTTTTTATAAATATCGTCACCAGCAGTGCTCGGATGAAATCAGGTCCATAATGCCTCAGACATATGTTTTTCCCCGTTTTACTCGTCAATCGGTTTGTGCGGGCGGTCGGACTGTCGAGATTACTCATTGTCATAGTAATAGAATGCAAAGGGATTTCTTTGTGCGTACATCGTACACATGGAATGCTTTGCCCGAATCAATAGTCTCGAGTGCCTTCAATCCAAAGATTTAAAAAAAGCGTCCATCTATACCTGAAGACGCATGTTGTTGTGGGACCTACGTCTTAAAAGGTATCTATGTGTTGTTGTGACACATTTTGTAATTCCTACTACACAACACTTCATATTAAAAAAAAAAAAATATTATGAGCTTCTTAAGTTGTCAAAAATAATATGAAACACAATACGGCTTCCTCAAAGAATTAATCGTCCCCGCATGGAATATTGTTCTCACATATGGAGTGCAGCATACATAAAAGTAGTTTCAAGTGTCTTGATTCTTCTATACAGAATAGAGCTATTAATCGGTCAAATAATTCATTAATCATTAATCATTCAAAGTCATTAATAATAATAATTCAAATCGTACCAATTAACTTGATTCCGTGTATGTCGATGATTTAACGTAATTTTACAAATACATTATAGCTGAACGGGCGTTTGCCTCGAACAAATCGATTAAGCCTGAGCCTGAAAATTTGGCACGTTACACCAGAGTATCAATAACAGCCAATATTTTACGGTTCGAGTGACAAGATGTAGAACTTTCGCTTTTCAAAGTTAATTTTCAACAGAGCCTGGCATCTCTGGAATGTCTTAGCGGCGTGAGTCTGCAATGATAATTTTTATCCTCAAAACTTTAAAATTAGCTTTCCAAAAATCCTCAAAGAAAATTAATCAATACCAACAAATTTTAGTTCCATAGTTAGCATCATGTCTTTTGATATTCAGAGACGTTATTCTATAATTTATTATCACTATATACACAATACATTATCTAAGTTCAAATTAAAAAATTCTGAAAATTATCGGTTACCCCCCTTTTGTGCGCTTCTGGACAGCTTACATTCCTATATGAAACTTAAGGGTATAAAAAAAAGTTCACAACCTATTCTCAGACCTACCGAATATACACATAAAATTTCATGGTCAAGCCGTTTCGGAAGAGTTTGGTGACAAACACTGTACAAACACTGCATTTTATATATATAGAGATATAAACCTCATTCGTCGTTAGGAAAATGTTATCGTGTAGTTGTCTCATATCACGGTGAAATTGTTTGCCTAAAAAATTTTTTCTTTGCATGAATAATAAACTGCCAACTTCGAGATGAGGTTGTCACTAGTTCAATTTTTTTTTTTCAGTGAACATATTAAGGCGAAAACCCTTAAGAAAATTAAAATATTATAATTAAACAAATAAGAAGCATTTAATGATCGTATACTGATGAAGTTGCAGACTCCGCCGTGAAGTAGATTTTGCAGGAGAGCGTACATAACCATACAAACACTTAATTGTATTATTATATTATAAAGAAGAAAATAAAAAATATTATTAATATAGATATAAAGTATTACACACAATTTATAACAGTAGTTGAATAAAGATAATGGGGCCTATTCAGTAAAATCTTCTATCGAAAGTTTATGTTATTCTTTTATTTTTTGTATGTAATTTTATAACGGGAAAATAAAATTTCATACAAAAAATAAAAGAACAGCAGAAATTTTCGATAGAAGATTTTACTGAATAGGTCCCAATAACTATTTCCATGAAAAACACTTGCTTTAGCCTTATATCATGAATTTTTCATTTTAAAATTGAAGTATTTAAGAGTAATTGAAGTGTATTCCATTTTCAACTACACCGTTCTGTACCTGTACAACTGTTGAATCAATTTTGCAGTTCGATTCGGCATATCCCCGTGGTGAGGTTGGGACAACTGCATTTCGAATGGAAGTAGAACATGTTTATTTCAATGTAGAGAACGAAATATCAACCCGAGGGATATGGAGCGTGAACGCCACAAAAAAACATATTATCCAACATTATTGAACTGATAGATTTTAATGTTTGAAAAGGGAATGTAAAAAAAAATATTGCCTGGTTTGTTATTGTTTACCGTTACTGTAGTGACACTTAAAAATACCGTTAAACTCAAAGTTGAAAGTAGCTGATCTGTAACATAAAAATTTCTGATATTTCAACCATATATACTTGTTTACTTCATATTGACGAGTGAATTATTGACTCCACTTGGTTTATATTAATGTTTATGTGCTGACAGGTATTTTATACATATTTTAATATCAGCTTATTAAACTATTTTTAAATTCTTCATTGACATTTTCATAAGGCTTAGTAGACCTTCTTGAACTGCTTGTTGGTGACATTTTGATTTCTTGATTTTGAACATAAACAGGTAGCAGCCAGTGGATCATTGGTGGATATAATCGTGAATGCAATTTATCAGGATTTGGACCACCTGTTAAAAAACTTACAATCACCCCTACCGAGACTGTTATAACAGTCCCCATAAATGGATACCATGGAAAGGCTATGTCATAAATCGAAAATGAATCCATTTCCTCTGTTACAACTGAACGCGTTGCATTATATGATACTGATAATAAATGAGTGACATTTATTCCAAGTTGATCGCAATCTTCAATCGATGTTGGTAATGATACTGATCGACTTATTCCGCTTAACATGCGAATTTGTGTTACTAAAATAATACATCCCATTACAGCTGTGTTTATAATTGCAGCAGCAAACACACCTTTAACATTTGCGTACGGCCATAATGCTGCCAGTAAAAAAATTCCAACGATTGTGCCATGTGTAATGCCTGATAGTGTTGTCATGAGTTGTAAGGCGAATTGAAATTTCGCTACAATATAACCCATTAGAGTTGAATAAATTCCAAACACGATAATAAGCATTTTAATGGCTAGTTTTGCATTCGAATCTGTATTTTGAAAAAAATTCATTTTTGTAACGACATCGTAGTAAAATACTGCAGACAAAGAGTTTATACATGCGGACATTGTGCTGTGGAATAAGTTAACGTTTCAATTCTGGTTATTATTACCACAACAAATTATTATTATACAAAACCTTAATGCAGCACTCAATATGCATGACATGAACAATCCAGGCATTCCCATTAAATGACCGACAATATCTTGAACGAAATATGACACCATTTGATCAGGCTTCTGAACAATCTGTATTTAAAAAATAAATTACAATTTCTGGCTCGCTTCCTTTATTTATTGAGAAAAAATGTCTAAAATTAAATCGACATTACTTACTCCAGCTTTTAACGGATCGCAATCTGCATACTTAGAATACATAGCAATCCCAATGTAGCCTCCAATATTTATTAATATCAACATCCCAACAAAAACGATATACATTACTCTAAAAATATATTAAAACAGTCAACATAAAATAAATATTAACTCAACCCTCTTACTTTCTAGCATGTTGAATTGATGGAACAGACAAAAGTCGTTGCACAACACTTTGGTTAAACCCTAAATGAGCTTGCCATATTGTTAAATATCCAAGTATTGCATTCCAAAACGTGTGACGTATTGTCAAATCCAATTTCATATTAAAAAATTCAATACGATTTCCTTTATCAGCAATTGTCCATGTGTTGAAAAAACCTCCAATGTTTTGTGTTGCATATATAGAAACCAATGCACAAGAGCCTAGCATAACTGTAGCTTGAAATACATCCGTCCAAACAACTGCTTTTATTCCACCCTATATAATATAAAATGTCTAAGAAAGTAAAAGTAGCCAATTTCATATATTGTCATATTTTACCAACATGGTGTACAACACACAAACAGCTGATATAATACTATTCAGTATAAACACATTGACTCCTGTTGCTTGTGAAAATGCTAGAGCGGGTACAAACATTACAATTGGTAACTGAAATAAAGTTGACAGTATAAATGTTGCTGTTAGTAGATTACGAGCTGGTCTGTTAAAACGAATTTCCAAATACTAAAAATGGAATATTCAAATTATCGGTTTTTAGAGAGATCAAATAATTTAAATTTATTTTACCTCGTAACAATTTGTTAGTTGATTGTTAAAGAAGACAGGAATAAATGCGTAATTGGTAATAACAACAACAACAAGCAAAAAAGGTGTATATACCAAGAATTGTGTTCCAAAACTATAAATTTCGGCTGGTATGCCTAGTATTGATACCGCTGAAATTTGGCTGAAATAATTAAAAACTAATTTGGGTGATGTGAAATTCATATTGGTTTAAAAAAAAATAGAATTTGTTTATGCTATATTCTCGTCGCACAGAGTGTATTCGGATTTAAAAATATTCAAGGTTTAATCCAAATAAACTTCAACTAATTACGATCTAAATTAAAAAAATTTTAGTTTCAATCTTTAAATGTGTATCTGATTATTGACTTTTTGAATTATTACTTCCTAAGGGTGCTTTCCAAACGGCGACTTATTTGTGGAACGTAACTTATTCTAAACTTATTCGAATAAATATGCTGGCGAGGTGACTTATTTTGTATCTCTTTTTCCATAAAAATCTAATCTGATATGTCAAATATACTTTTTATTTAATTTAGTTAATATCTCTCACTAAATTGATCAAACGTTTTTATAAATCAGATTTAAACTGACATAATTATAGATGTTATTATCTTGAATGATTTTTTCGACATTTTTAATGTGGCGGCAAATAAGTAATAAGTATCAAATAAATCATCGTTTGGAAAGCACCCTAAGTATTACATTCATGAGCTAAAATTAAAATTCTTACCCCCACTTTTTTTGGAATTTCTCGACGTTTTAGGACCTACTGATTCTAAAAAAGCAAAACAAAATGTATGTCTGTCTGCCCGTCCAGCCGTCATAACCGACGAAATCTAGAAAATAGCTGAAGGGATTTTAAAAATTTTGTGTCCTAAAAAGAGGTACACTCAATGGTAAGAGCCGAAGGGACGATGTGTGCGATAGCTGTACCGGGAGTGTGTCAAAAAAGTCGTCAAGTGTGTGAAAACAAGGAAATATGCATATTTTTTGCTTAAAAAACGTTCATTTTAAGTGATAATCAGTAGAAACAAAAAATGTGGAGAAATCTGGGTGGAAAATTTTCCCAAATTTTTGGAAAAAAATAAAATTAATTATTTGTTTAAAATGGAATTTTATTATTATAGAGAATTATGGCATTATAAGTTTGTCAAAAAAATGTTGTTAAGTGTGTCAAAAGAAAGATTTTTATTTATTTGTTTACCCAATTTTTTGGAAAGAAATAAAATTAATTATTTGTATGACATGAAATTTTATTATTAGGCTGTATTCTAAACGACGACTTATTTGAAACTTATTTATGTAGACTTACTTATTCTCCGCCATTTTAAATAAGTATTTAAAAGCTATTCTAAATGATTTATCATACTTAATTTTACAGCACATAAAAGCAAATTCGAAAATAAATTTAATTAGAACGATTTATTTAATTTGATCAATTAAAGAGTTTTGAAAACTATTTTCTTCATTTTAAATTATTATATTAATTTTTTTACGGATCAAAAAAGAAGTTTTATTCCTTAAAATCATTTAGTAAACAAACATGACACTGTCAAATCAAATTAGATTTTTCTATGAAAAAAAATTTCAAATAAGTCACCTCTTTAGGTTACTTATTCAAATAAGTAAGTCTCCACAAATAAGTTTCAAATAAGTTTTGGTTTAGAAAACAGCCTTATTATTGATAATTATGGCATTATAAGTTTGTCAAAAATATGTTGTCAAGTGTGTCAAAAGAAAGTTATTATTTACTTTTCTACCCAATTTTTCGGAAAAAAATAAAATTAATAATTTGTATGACATGAAATTTTATTATTATTATAGAGAATTATGGCATTATAAGTTTGTCAAAAAAATAATGTCAAGTGTGTCAAGAAATGATTTCATTTATTTTTTTAGCCAATTTTTTGGAAAAAAGTTCAGCTGTTTTTATGACGTAAATGTATTTGCAAATGAAATTGGACATGGAAATTTTTGAATTTGTTATAGTTTATGAAATATTTTTGGAATTTTGAAAAAAGTTTGTATTTTTGATTTTGTAATAATTTTTGCAATAGTTTTAGAATTTTGGAAAAAGTTTTAATTTTTGATTTTGTAAGAATTTTTTGAATATTTTTAGAATTTTGAAAAATTTTTAATTTTTGATTTTGGTATATTTTTTGGAATTTTGAAAAAATTTTCAATATTTGATTTTGTAATAATTTTTGCAATATTTTTAGAATTTTGGAAAAGTTTAAATTTTTAAGAATTTTTGGAAAAAGTTTAAATATTTGATTTTATTCTAATTTTTGGAACTTTTTGGGGATTTTGAAAAAAAATTGATTTTATTTAATTTAACAATATTTTTGGAATTGTGAAAGAAATATGAATTTGTGATTTTGTAATAACGCTACGCTAATACGCTAAATGGAGAGGTTTTTGAGTAGTTCGCTGATTGTATCATATTTTCACTAAATTATGGTAATTTATGATCTGTTATAATTTCCCGGCAACGTATTGATGTTTCGTGTTAGTTTTTTAATAAATTTCTAAACACAGATAAAAAATACTTGTACTTTAACAAAGAGTTATGTTTGATATACATCGCTGCCCAAAACTAAAAACCATGTCCTCATAAAAGTTTTATGCCGAACACGATATCAAAATCCTTAACCCAGACCGAAGTCTTGATATCTCAGAGCTTGAGATTTCAGAACCTCCATATTTTAAGTTTGTATTTTGTAATAATTTATTTAAAATAAGTATAATAATTTTTGCATTAAAACAACTTTTTTTTAAATAATATTTTGTAACATAATATTTTTTGAGAACGACCATTTATGGTTGAAAATGTTACAAAATATTATTTAAAAAAGTTGTTAATGCAAAAATTATTAAATTTATTTTAAATAAATTATTATAAAATTAATTTAAACAACTTCGAGACCAAACCATCGTTATTTTAATATATTTAATTAAATTAAAAAATTTTAAAATGTTGTATTTTATTACCACTTAAGTTATAAATGGTGGATTAACGATAACAAGTTTATTCATCTCAACCAAATTATGTATATATTTGTAATGTGATATAGGATTTAATTTCAAATTCATGTTCTATTTATAATTATACTATTGCATCACGACTGTACTAAATTCCTTAGTAAGCCAAGATTAAAATATGGAGGGGCTAAAACCTCAAGCTCTGAGATATCAAGACTTCGGTCTGGGTTAAGGATTGAGGTATAGTTTTCAGCATTAAACTTTTATGAGACATGGTTTTTAGTTTTGGGCAGCGATGTATATCAAACATAACTCTTTGTTAAAGTACAAGTATTTTATATTTCTGTTTAGAAATTTATTACAAAACTAGCACGAAACATCAATACGTTGTCGGAAAATTATTACAGATCATAAATTAACATAATTTAGTGAAAAGATAATACAATCAGCAAACTACTCAAAAACATCTCTATATAGTGTTTCGAGAAAATATTACAAAATCACAAATTTATATTTCTTTCAAAAGTTCAAAAATATTGTAAAATTAAATAAAATCAAACTTTTTTCAAAATTCTAAAAATATTCCAAAAATTATTACAAAATCAAAGATTAAAACTTTTTTCAAGAATTCTAAAAATATTGCAAAAATTATAACAAAATCAAACATACAAACTTTTTCAAAATTCTAAAAATATTACAAAAATTGTAATAAAATCAAATATTTAAACTTTTTCTAAATTCTAGTAATATTCCAAAAATTCTCATAAATTCAAAAATTCAAACTTTTTCCAAAATTTTAAAAATATTGCAAAAATTATAACAATATCAAAAATTGAAACTTTGTTCAAAATTCCAAAAATTATAATAAAATTAAAAATTTAAAATTTTTTAAAATTCGAAAATCAAATATTGAAACTTTTTTCAAAATTCTAAAATATATGTTTATATATAAAATTCACAATTTCAAAAATACTATTTTTTTATCAAAATTCTAAAAATATTGCAAAAATTATTACAAAATCAATAATTCAATTTTTTTCAAAATTCCAAAAATATTTCAAAAACTATAACAAATGCAAAAATTTCCATGTCCAATTACATTTACGTCATACAAACAGCTAAATTTTTTTTTCCAAAAAATTGGTTAAAAAATAAACTAAATAATTTCTTTGACACTCTTGACAATATTTTTTTGACAAACTTACAATGCAATAAAATTCTCAATTAATTCAATGAATTATTTGTGATATAACATCACTCCGATGGAAATTATCCCATCTTGAATAATAAGACTGAATCTAACAAAATATGGTGTGCAATTTATGAAATTTTTTAATTCTTAATTCTAATTTTTTAATTCTAATTTTTTGGTAGTGTATCTAGTCTGCTAGCCCTGATGAGAATGATATACGTTTTTAAAGTGTAATAAAAAGTTCTTATCGGTTCGAAACTAGATCGATCGATAATTTTGTGGATAGCAAAAAATTTAATAAATTGCACACCATATTTTGTTAGATTCAGTCTTATTAATAAAATTCTCAATACAAAAAAAATTAATTTAATTTTTTTCCAAAAACTTGGGTAAAATAATAATAAATTTCTTTTCACACACTTGACAACATTGTTTTGACAAACTTATAATACCATAATTTTCTATAATAATAATAAAATTTCATGTGATACAAATAAGTAATTTAATTTCTTTTCAAAAAATGGTAAAAAAAAAATATAAATCTTTCTTTTGACACACCTGACAACATTCTTTTGACAAACTTCTAATGCAATAATCTAGTTTTTCAGCTCACATACCAATCTCTACCATCAATCTTTCTCCAAATTCAATGTTTCTACTCGTAATCACTTAAAGCGAACGTTTTTTAAGCCAAAAATATGAAAATTTGCTTTTTTTAACACACTTAATAATTTTTTTTTGACACACTTCCGGTACAGTTATCGAACACAGCGTGTTTTCGGACCTGTCCCTTGAGTATACCTATTTTTAAAAAAAAAAAGTTTTGAAATCCCTGTAGCGGTTTTCTAGATTTCGTAGGTAATGACAGACATACTTTTTTTTTGCTTTTTTGGAATCAGTTGGTCCGTTAGAATCATAACGTCGAGAAATGCCAAAAAAGTGGGGGTAAGAATTTCACTTTTGGCTCATGAATGTAATACTTAGGTCTTTCAGACCCAAATAATGTAAACTTAATTGGAAACGAAATGTTGTTTGGCTCGTTCTTAATCATTCAGCAATCCATTTGAAAGCAGAAAATCTCAATGTTGTTGATTTTTACATAACATAAGTTCATTTTTTTACACTGCCAGTAACTCAAGCCAGTTAGCAGGACTGCATTTACATTACTAAGTAAGTATATTTTATTATAAATTAAGTTAACGTTCGATTATGAATTTTCATGAAATTGAGAAATAATAGAGTCTGGAAATAAGGATTTTTCCGTGCGCGCGAGACACGGGAAGTCATGCAAGCACGGAAAAATCCATTTCCGGACGTGTAATGAATGATACTTTTTGTTATACTTATCTGAAAACAACGCAAAAAAGAATAAAAAGTAAATTTAGAACATTTTATTTTCAAAGTAATTATAATACATCGTAGTAGTACCAACCATGATTAACATTTGCATAGCAACGATATATTTGTTATCGGCATTGTTTTATTTTCTGTCAGTTTAATTCATTTTAGTTTTAAAAAATGTACTTAAAATGTACTTAACAAATGTTACTATTAATACCAACGATTCCTATTTATACTAATTATGTTGTTGTTGTTTTCAGAAAAGTGTTATAAATAAACAATTGTTTTTTCAAAGAAATAAATATCAATTGTATGTATGTTTTTATTTAGCACACGGAAAAAAATCAGAGATCGGGAAACATTTTCCGTGCGCTGTTTCGAAAATGCCATCTTTACGTCTTTGTAAAAACAGATGAAAACAAGGCGTTTTCAGATAAGTATAATAAAAAAAAAATTTAATTTTACTTTTATGAATATTAGTTTTGCACAGTTGAAATTATATTCAAATTGCGATTTTGTTGCAAATGTATTTAAATAAACAACTTCAATTATTTCAACCTATCAATTCTTAGTAATACGTGCTGGTTTCACACAATAATAAATAACTTACCTGGCAATTATCGAAATTGCTATTGGAACAATTTTCATTTTTCTGCCTCCCATCAAATACTCATCTGTTGTTTTGGATTTTTTGACAAATCCAAAGTATATTCCAATCGCAGTTGAAATTAATAAAGTTAGTACAAAAACCAGATAATCAACATAACTAAAATTTTAAATTTATCTATAGCAATTGTTTCATTCATTTTTTAATTTTTTTAAATTTTTGTTATTTATAAATATTTAAAAAAAAATTTTTAATTATAAAGATTTTTAATTCAGTTAAAATCACGATTCAACACATATCGACTTGCGTCTACAACGAGTTTTATGCAAGTGATTGAAAATTATACCTGAAGCGAGATGCCAAACAAAAAATTATATACATTATTAAATTATAAAAATTAAAACATAGTTTTGGATATTCTTTAGTGAAAAAAGCTCCACAAATATTGTTTTTGTAAACATATGTATAAATATTTATATATAATAACAAAATAATTGTTGTTTATCTAATAAGAAAAAATTACTCAAAGTAGGTAAATAAACGTAGGTAAATTAGGTAGATATACAAATTCAAAAAATAGATGTAGATAGTTCAAAAGATAGTTCCGATTTTGTTCCAATTTTTCACTCTGTTATTCATCACAGATATCCCACATCTAATTCATGTTGTGGTTAACAAAGCATCAATTTCGATTGAATTATCTTTGGTAAGAGAGTTGGTGTTAAGATTAAGAACTCTTGGTGTTGAAATTAGGAAATAAGAAACTATTATAAACTATATTTTGGATGGCAGCCTGAGATTCTTTGAAATCAAAAAGTAGCTGCCGTTGAACAAATGATAATTGATTTTGGAAAACTGAATTATATATTATTTTGCTGATTTTGGAAAACCAATTCTAACTTAAAAAGAAAATAGAAACAAAAACTGCATGTAACACTTTTCAGACGTGCTAAGCGAAAACGGATCGATTTCATACCGAATTGAACGAAAAAAATAATCTGACAAATACCTTCCGAATTCAGCTTTTTTATCTACCGAAAAATTCATACCCTAATTAACAGTAACACATACCCTAATTAACAAGTTAGTTCTAAATTAGCGGTAACACAAGTTAGTCATAATATAAATAAAGTGCCAAAATAATAGTAAGAGATTATTATAAATAAGTGTAATAGAGATTTTTATTAAGTGAAGAATTATTGTGAATTAATGTCTAGTTACTCTTAATAGTCTATAGTTACTCTTAATGGAAGCTAATTACTTTTATTTATAGTCTAATTACTCTTATGGCAGCTCATTTCTTCGAGCAAGCGAAAAACTTCATTCTTTAAAAAAATATACAAAAATAAAAAATTGGCGTCCATCAACACCTTAGAAAGCAAGTTGTTGTGGGACCTTATTCTTCAAAGGCTGTTATTTGTTGTTGTTGCACATATTGTAATTCGTACAACCCAATACATTTTATTTAAAAAAAATAGCGTGTCATCATCATCATCAAAGAATATGAATACTATAACTAAGACTAAGGGTGCTATCGTTGGTTGAAAAAAGTTCATCCGCCGAAACCCCTAATATATCACTTTGGCTAGTGATATCTCACTGCTATTGCCAGTGGTATACGATATCTTAAGCTAACTCAGATGCAAATAGCAGGAACCTAAGTACGCGGGGTTATCACACCCATAGATAAAAATTTTAAATTACAAATCTTCCTGTGGGAGTATCTAATTAATTCGTTAATGAATTCATTAATGAATTGTTACCGTTTGAAAATTACTATTGCATACGTGTTGCCAGCTAAATCCCACCATTTTTAATTAGTTTGTTCATCATGATTGCCATCCGTGTTTGATCAACTATGCTTCTCTGTATAGTATTTGTGCGGCTCCCATTTCGTATTTAAATCGATTTAATCGATGTAAAGTCGGTGTTTATGAACTATCTTGTGGTGATTACTATAAAAATATTATACAGGCAGACGCGTAGGGTTTTGAAGAAACGCTTTAAGGCAAATTTTGTATACATTAAAACAGACCAACCGAATAAAACCCCAATAGCAAAACATGTTTTGGAAAATAAAATAATTATTTAAATTTTTCAATAGATAATATGAGGTTAAAGAAAGAGGTGCACGACAGCAATAAATTGGATGCTTTTGAATCCCTTTACATTCATAAGAACATAAACGCAATTAATATCGACAAAGGCAACATAAATTTAAATTTATTTAGTTTATTTACTAACCACACACGACAATTGGAAAAAGCAAGCGTAGTGAATTTTCAAAACTTTGACATTAAAAAGAACGTTTTGGCACGGCACCATCTATTGGCTAACCCAAATTTATGAGGCGTATATCACACTATCAAATAAATTGGTCAATAAAAAAAATTTGACATGAAATTGGAGAGCTTAAAGCATTGAATAAATATATAAGGAAGAATAATTACGTGTGGCTACACGAATATTTTTTGAAGTATGTAATTTGTATATCTGTGCGTTCTTCATCCATCACATTGGACATATTTCGTTTTGTATTTTAAAATAAAATAATAGCTTTTATCCGAAATTCTACTTTAAGATATTCAAATTAAAGAAAATTTATAAAAATTAAAGTTTAAATTAATGTTTTACAAAACGATTATCAGTATTTGTACAGTAGTTTGTTCATAAAATTGAAGTTGCATTAAAATATGTACAAATAATCTTAAATACACTGAAATTTGATCATCGAATTTCATATCAATGATTAGAATATTTTTACTAATACTACGCATAAAAAGGGTTTAGAATGATGTTTTAACAAAAACATAAAGTATTTGCTTACAAAAGCTGTTGTTTCCTAGTTTAATTTTATATTTTATTACCCTACATAAATGTAATTTTTCTTAATCCATCGTTGTCAAACCAAATTTCAAACGCTATCACAGCTGAATATAAGCTGTTCTTAAAGTAATTCAATATGATTAAAATTTGTGTTGTAGGGACAATTAAAAATATTTATATTTGGAAATATAAGGAAATATTTTATTCAAACAAATTAGACTTTTAAATTTACATGTAACATTTATTATGTCTTTTATTTGTTTTGAAATATGAATATGCAAATTGTAAACAGTACCACCCAGCTAGAATGCAAACACTATCCAACTTCGCCAATACTAAAAATTAGAAGCTTCACTCAAAATGTCTAGTTACTCTTCCTTAGATTTATTCAATGGTGTAAAGGTTGTAAAATAAACTTCGCTAGTTTTTCATCCAGTTTTGATGACAATTTTCTCTTATCGTTCTATTTTAATAAGCAATACAAATAAGAGTATTTTTCAATTTGATATTGATTTTTAATATTGAATATCAATGAAGAATTTAAAAAATAAATTTAAATTATTGTTTTCTTTAATTTTTACTCTTATTTTTATTCAAACTTTATAAAAATCAACACAATAAGATTTTTACAGTTTCGATATTTTCTAACACTTCTATAATTAATATATAACCACCACAAAATTATCAATAATCTTTGGTAACGTATTTGACTTAGCATAATATGCTCTTCGTTTATTATGAAATAAAACAAATCTTTCTTTACTAAAACATATTTGATAGTCTAATAATGGCCTTATCCAGATGTTGAAGTTTACTATCAATTAAATAAATTGATTTACGCTGCCATCTGAAAGTTGGCATATGAACCATCCATATTTAATATATAATTTATAATTTAAAAAAATTTAGGCATTTAATCAAGATAAAACTATCCTAGATAATAACTATCCTATCCGTGACACGTGATTTTTATATATATAAAGATAAAATTAAAAATCGACAACATAACAGTCAAAATGTATATTTTTTTTCATGACTGCTTTAGTGGCTGCTTTATTTGAAATACCATAGCATTAACAATATGTTATGTAGCAAAAATGATTTGACATTGGTAGAAAAAAAATCATTTGCAAAGGGGATTAAAGATGAATGAAAATAGTTTTTTCTATTTTGCGTCTAAAATAAAGTCATTTCGATACCCAAGTGCGTATCGAAATGCCCTTCATTACGATACGCAAAGTTTTGTCTTTCAAGGTTGGTCATATTGGTCATACAAACGTCATTGAACATTAAAACGAATAACTATGTAAATAAAATTAATAAGAATATCTAAATTAGTGTTAAATATTTAAATTATATTAAAATAATTAGTAATAATAACAAAATTTCAAATTGACTATTTTTTAATAAAATACACATTTTTTAAAATTTCAAGACAAAAAATGCAAAATAGAAGAAATAGTATAAAAAACTCGTTTCATAAGACGTTTTATCGCACTTATCCTTTAGAAAACTCCCCGCTGCGCGGGTCGTTTTCTAAACAGATTGCGTGCGATAAAATCGTCGATTATGAAACTAGTTTCTTAATATACTATTTTCTACTGCTATCATAGAAAAAGATATTTGAATAAAAAAACAAATTTAGATATGTATCAACATTGAAAAAAACATGTCCTATTTCCAATCGAAATACAGTTGTCTCAACCTCACCGTGCGGCCAGAAATGGCGAATAAAACTACGAAATTGCTTCAACAACTGTACAATTATAAACCAATGTAGTTGAGCCAATCACACGAAATATT
>OY856188.1:80976371-81128778 GCA_963693315.1 Diogma glabrata
ATGCACTATTGGATTTGTTGGTAACTGCTATTATTATATCACCACGTTCTATACAATTAAATCGAACGGAAATCATTCAGTTAGTAGTATATCTATCTATATAAATAAAATTCGATGTGCGTCTGTCTGTCTGTCTGTTCAGGATAAGCTCCGAAATGGCTGAATTGATTTAGATGAAACTTGACATACATAAAGAAAGGAATGTCAGGAATGTCATAGGCTACTTTTTTTATAGAATTTATAGTTTTTAATTTATAGTTTTTATAATAGAATTCTCCATTACTTAATTCATAGTAACGAGTTTGCCTAAATGTTGATTACATATAATTGGATTTTATTTGTTATCATTATATAAATGAACTTGAACATATTGACCTTTTTACTTAAACGTCAAAATGTAATGTCAAAAATATTTAGAAATATCCGGGTGCCAAAGTGAATTTGTGTTAATACAAAATCTTCAGTTTTTGTATGAAAAGTGTTAAAAATTAATTTAAAAATTTAACTACGAACTGTTAATAACATTTATACAAGTAGTGATGTATAAAGTGGTTAAAGATATTCCATATATTTGTGTTAAAACAATGTTTTTGGTTGCCCGTAGTGATGTTTAGTTAGTACAAAAACTTCAGTTTTGTGTATGAAAAGAGTCAAAAAACAATTTAAACTAGTTAAAGAATAAACTAAACTACAAGTTAATAAACATATTGATACACGGGGAAATGTTTAAATTGGTTAAATATATTCAATAAATTATGTTAAAGTCAATATTTTTTGTTTTATAGTACACCTTTTTTTCCCGAAAAAAAACTTGACATATGCGATCAGCTGATTTGTATTTCGAAAACCTTAAATAATTGTTATTTCTTGCAAATCAATACCGTTTTGCGTTGTCTTTAAGTTGTTTTTAATATATTTGCATTATTATTGGTTTTGAAGTAAATTTTAATACATAATTACTGATTTCTAATTATCATTAGACAGATTATAACGACGTAACGATAGATTACATACAGAAATATGACGACGTAACGACAGATTACATACAGTAATATAACATTAATTTTAACAGAAATTTATTGAATATATTTCACAAATTTAAACAGACCACTTGTATTAATATTATTATTAATTTGTAGTTTAGTTTATTATTTAACTATTTTAAATCATTTTTGGGCATTTTTCATAAATAAAACTGAAGATTTTCGAGTAACTAAACAACACCGCGGGCAACCAAAAACATTGATTTAATTTAAATTTATGAAATATTTTTAACCAGTTTATACTTACTACTTGTTTAAATGTAATTAACAATTCCTAAATAAATTTTTAGTTTATTTTTTAACACTTTTCATACAAAAACTGACGATTTTGTATTAACAAAAATTCACTTTTGGCACCCGGCTTTGAAATCAACTATTTTATCTGTCAAAATGTTTTAAGGAAAATACTCATATTGAGTATAATTCATAGCAACGAGTTTGCCTAAATGTTGTTTAATTATAAGTGTTCTAATTATATATGAGTATGTTTTTATTATATAGAGACACATTTTTAGGATTCCGTTTTTTATACGGAACACTATTGGTGAGAGTAAAACGAGTTTTTCACATTATATCGATTATCTCGTAAACTATAAATGCTATGGACTTGAAATTTGAGGTGCGTATAAAACTAATCTGTCCACATAAAATGACGAATACAAATAAAACTAAAGTGGTTTTCGTTTGGTTTACAGGGGTTCGATGTGAGACCTTTGAGAAAATAGATTTTTTTATAGATTCAAGTAGGGTATCATATGAAAGGGCTTCAGTTCAGTATTCCTTAAAAATTTATCTTGGAATTTTACACCTCACCATTTTTTGTATAATTCTGAATAATGACGTTTTTTTCGTGTTTTCTTAACTCGATTAGCTCCGAACCTAACTGATCGAAAATTTTCAAATGTATTTGGAATGATAGAAAAATTAGTACAGTTTTAATAAAAAATATATAAAAGTGTCATATTCTCATAATTAGATTTATAAAGGGGGTGGAAATGAGGAGGGGTAAAAACACTATTTAAAATGTGGTCAAGTGGGGTGTCATTTGAAAGAGCACCTAATTTAGAAATCATTGTAATTTTTTTTAGAATTTTGCAATGCACAGTTTTTGAGTTATTGTCAAAAACATACCGTTCCCCCCCCCCCCCCTTCGTTTCGACACTGATTGACAGAAAAATTTGGAAAAATTCACAGAGTTAAGAAATTTGGTAAATTTTGTATGAAAATTATACCGAAGTCTCAAATAATTATATTTCTGTGTGTTTAGAAAACCGGTGTAAAGAGGGTAAAAAAAAAACTTTTTTGACCCTAGCGAGTGGGGTGTCATTTAAAAGAGCACCTAATTTAAAATTCGTTGCAGTTTTTTTTAGAATTTTGCGGTGCACAGTTTTTGAGTTATGGACAAAAAAGTACAAAATTCAAACCGTTCCTCCCCCCTACGTTTCGACACTGATTGACATAAAAATTTGGAAAAATTCACAGAGTTAGGAAATTTGCTAAATTTTGTATGAAAATTATAGCGAAGTCTCAAATAATTATATTTCTGTGTGTTTAGGGGACCGGGGTAAAGAGGGTAAAAAAAAACTTTTTTGACCCAAGCGAGTGGGGTGTCATTTGAAAGAGCACCTAATTTAGAATTCGTTGCAGTTTTCTTTAGAATTTTGCGGTGCACAGCTTTTGAGTTATGGACAAAAAAGTGCAAAATTCAAACCTTTCTCCCCCCTACGTTTCGACACTGATTGACAGAAAAATTTGAAAAAATTTACAGAGCTAGGAAATTCGGTAAATTTTGTATGAAAATTATACCGAAGTCTCAAATAATTATATTTCTGTGTGTTTAGGGCACCGGGGTAGAGAGGGTAAAAAAAAACTTTTTTTGACCCAAGCGAATGGAGTGTCATTTGAAAGAGCACCTAATTTAAAAATCATTGCAATTTTTTTTAGAATTTTGCGGTGCACAGTTTTTGAGTTATGATCAAAAATGTTCAAAATTCAGACCGTCCCCCCGTGTATCAAATATTTATTAATCGTTTTGAAAGGGTAGGAATGGTAAGGTGAAATAAAGCTTTTTTAACCCGAATAGCAATATCGAGTGGGACTGGCGTGTACATTTTTAGTCATGTCATCCTTTATACAGATTCTTAGAGCAATTCTTAATTTTGCAACTCTTTTAGAGTGAATATAACCAGTTATCCAAAAGAAAGAAGACTTTATTTCAAAATTATCACGGTCCTTTACTATCTATTGTATATTGTATTGTATTGTATGCCATAAGTGGGCCCAAAAGGTGGCGTAAATTCTCAAGGTTCAAATCAGATTGATGTGATTTGTTAGTTTGTGTTAAGATCCACGTTTGTAATCCATTCATAATTACTGGTTTATTAAATTTCTTGTATAACTTTAGAAAATGTTGAGTTTTAATTGAATGGTAAGTTCGATAGCCTGCAATTATTTTAGGGTTAATATTTGTTTAATATGCTATTGTTTAAGTCAAACATTGATCTTTTGTTAATTTTAAATATTGTTAAAATTATACGTTGTTTTTCAAGCACCGACCTAAATGTCGAACTTATGTAATTTAACACAAAAAAATTGTTGCTATAGAAAGAACTGAAAATTTTAGTAAAGCGATGAGCCTATAATTCTATGGAACACGAAAAATATAGCGAAGCTTCAAGTGATTTTATTTCTATGTGTTTAGGGGATGGGAGTGGGGAAGGGTGAAAAATTGTTTTTTGACCCGCATGAGTGGGATGTCATTTGATAGAGCACCAAAATTAAAAAACAATACAGTTTTTTTAGAATTTTGCGATGCACCGTTTTTGATTTATTCTCAAAAAAGTGCAACAAAAAGTTGGTCCCCCCCCCCCTATACGTTCCTTCGTTGATTGACAGAAAAATTTGAAAAAATTCATAGAGATAGGAAATTTGATAAACCCTTAACGAAAAATATAGCGAAGCCTCAAGTAGTTTTAATTCTACGTGTTTAGGGAATAGGAGTGGGGAATCGTGAAAAAAAGGTTTTTTGGCTCGCATGAGTGTCATTTGAAAGAACACCAAAATTAAGAAACATTACAATTATTTTAGAATCTTGCGATGCACAGTTTTTGAATTATTGTCAAAAAAGTCCTATTTTTAGCGTTAACACCACTCCACCCCTAAATTTCGTCGTTGTTTAACAGAATTGAGTCGTTCCTTAGCTACCATAAATAGCTATGGATATCATTTAACCTAAAGTAATATTTTTTATATCATTTCGATCAATTTAGATGAGATTGACATTAACTATTGATATTTACGATGAACCATTTAGTTTTTATGTGTCTATGGTCTGGCAATATAAACCCTTTACAACACAACTTTATGTAAATTATTTTGATATTGTTTTCTTTACATTCACGGAACCCTTGACGAGCGAATTGTCTGACTTGTCTGACTTTTTATTTTGTTGTATATGTTTTGTATTTTGTATTTTGTATTTTTATTTTGTTGTATATGTTTTAAAACCTGACTTGCAAGATTTTCTCATTTGTTGTTTATGTACACTCAGAAAAAAGAGATAGTTTATTTAACGTAAAGTATATGTAAATTTAACTGAAAATGACGTACGAATTGAGCCAGCGGAGGCATAAGTAAAGTAAACAAAATTGACAAAGTAAAATCTACTTAAAAACATTGTAAAAAGGTCAGTTTTTAATTAATTTAAAAAAAAATAAATTTTTTTGCAAATATTAATTTTGTGTTTTTTTATCAATTCAGGCGGATTATATACACGGGGGTTAATGATAACAGCGGTGAAGAATGGTCCTGTAAAGATAAAATGCTATTTATTATTAATATTTATTTTGGACTTAATTCGGATTCGATCCCCAGACCTCTGTGTACAAGGCAGCAACATTAACCATTCGTCTTTCTAAATAATTATTTACATCAATTTATTTATGAATATTATGTTGATGCTAAAGTTTAGGACGGTCCAGGGTTCGATTTCCAGAGTGACCACTATTTATTTTTTAATACATTTTTATTATTTTTTTTAAAATAACACAAAAATGATTTCTTTTTATTCATAAATTATTCATAAAAATTTAATTTTACCGCATTTTAATTTATCGATACTGTAGTTTTTTTTTAAATTATCTAGACCGATAGATATGTTTTACAAAATTGTTAAGTAAATGTAACGACTTTTTAGGTAATTTTGTTTTCATATTTCAAAATCAACTTTCGTATAAGCTACAACTACAGCAATCATATGTTGATTTTACTGTTTCAGTAGTAAATTTATTTTCCAAAATTTTACAATTCAAATTTTGCCATTTTAACGTGGCACAGGTTAATAGTACTTAAATTATCAATACTTTGCACTATTAAATTTTAGAAAAACGTATGTTATGTTTACAATTTTGGAGTTACTATAGCGCATAAGTAACAAACGCATCGATTTTTTTTCTGAGTGTAGATTTTTTATTTAGAAAAGAATTAGAATGTGTGTTTATGTATTTAGTAATTCAGGGATAGCTGCCACTCTAATTTCCTGAGGAAAAACAGCTCATTCTATGTTCAAAATCCCAATTGAAGCTGATCGTATGGAAAATCCAATCTGTGATATATCAAAGAATAGCCACAGAGCTAAAGTCCTACATGATTGTGTTTTCGTAGTGTGGGATGAGTGTACTATGGCAAACAAAGTATCGATTGAAGCTGTAAATAGAACAATGCAGGATTTAAGAAATAATAATCAAGTATTTGGTGGAGTAACATTTTTATTCGCAGGTGATTTCAGGCAAACGTTGCCAGTTGTCGTTAAAGGTACAAGAGCAGATGAGGTCAATGTATGTCTGAAACGCTCAGTACTATGGAGACATTTTAAAACACTCCATTTAAAGCAAAACATGAGAGCGCAAAGCGGAGGTATGGAATTCTCGGCATGAAGTTTTCTTAGATATTGGTGAAGGAAAATATGCAGAGATTAATACTGATCATGACATTGAAATTTCAGCTACTCTATGCTAAATTGTTACGAATACTGAAACTTTAATATCTGATATTTATGACGACATCAACAATATTACCACAAAAGAGGATGTATGGTTGTGTGAAAGATCTATTTTAGCGCCAAGAAATGACCAAGTTTTGTCACTCAATAATCGTATAACGGAAAAAATCCCTGATGAGTTAACTTCATATATATCCATTAACACAATATGCCAAACAGAACAACCAGTGCATTATCCAGTAGAATTTTGGAACAGTATCATTGCTCCTGGTCTTCCACTTCATAAAATAGATCTAAAAGTTGGTATTTCCATCATGCTGCTTCGAAATTTAAACCCACCAAAACTTTGCAACGGCACTCGATTCTTTACTCGATTACTCGGCTTCTTTACGAAAGAATATAATCGAAGCTATCATTATTACCGGTTGTGGTAAAGGCGAAATGGTTTTTATACCTAGAAAACCTATCATCCCATCAAATTATCCATTTCAATTTAAAAGATTGCAATTCCCCATAAATGTTAGCTTCCCAATGACTATTAATGAATCACAAGGTCAAACTTTAAAGAGAGCGGGTGTTGATTTAAACCAAGGTTGCTTCACCCATGGACAATTGTATGTAGCATGTTCACGTGTTAGTGATGCCGCAAATCTTTTCATTTTGGCGAATGGCAATAATACACCTAACATAGTATATAAAGAGGTATTACAATAAAAGAGATAATAAATACAACAAAGTTGGATGAAAAGATTAAGTGCGTTGACGTGCGGGAGGAGGGGGTGGGGGAGGGACGGGGGGAGCGAAGCCCGCGGGATACCCCTAGTAATATTATATGAATGTAATGTTGGTTCCATTGAAGGTCCTGAACAAATAACTACATCACCAATGTGTTCAAAAGTACTATGTACTATGCAAATTGCAAGCGTATTTAATTGCATGACCGAAAATTCTTCCAGCTTTTGACAAAAGAATTAAACATTTGATTTAAAATAATAAGCACAAAAAAAAATAAATAGTTTTTTTATTCGCCTACATATTAAAGTTTTACATTATTACTGTGATTTGCGGCTTTAAAGTATCACTTTTCAACTATTTATTTTGTTGTCATAGCTACGTCCAAAAAAGTAAAAAGCATATGTATTTGTTTAAATTCTATGAAAAATAAAAATTTTTATCAAAGCAACCCTCAAATTCAAAATTTCATTATCCAATTAAAATAGTTGTTATCATTTGTTGTCATAGCTACACAATAATTTGGAAAAAATAATAAATATTTTGTCAAAGGTAACTTGTTCCACATATTTTAATTTTAAAATTTATGAAAATTTATAATTTTAATTTAGAATAAACAATTTTTCTTAAAATATTTCTGTTGCGGCGAATAAAAAATAGTATATGATGCACGGACGTAAGCTATTTTGGACTTAATGTGGGTGCAAATCTCGGCTAGCGCCTCGATTTGCAAACTCCACATCCGTCCAAAATCTTTAGCTTTACGTCCTAGCATCATAATGTACTATTGTTTTATTTCAAGTAATCCAAAAAAATTCACAATTTACATATATAATTTCCACCATATATAGTATACTTATTAACTTTTTGTTTTTTTTTATAAACAATGGTTTAAGGAATGGGTAGTGAAATCCGAAATTCTCGTCCACGCCGTCCTACCTGGGAAACGCTAACAGAATTAGGTTGGTGTAGAGGAGGAGCAGAGTAAATACTGCCTAAACTCAATGATTCTGCACCGTGGCGTGTCATTGGCGCCATAAAACCAATGCAACTCAAGCGTCTGTTCTCTATGTTAGGGGCGGCTAGGAGCGGGCGTCTGTCTTGGATCAAGCGGTACGCTATATAAACGTGTAGCAAGCGTCTGTTCTCCGTGATAGGGGCGGTTTGTAGCGGGCGTCTGTCTTGGATCAAGCGGCTCGCTAAATAAAATGTAAGAAGGTTGTTTCTGGTGACCTTAAGATGCACAACGAACCCATTCACGAAAATTTGGGTTTGGTCGAAGGGCTAACACCCCATTTCCGTAAAAAATTACTTGTCATGAATTCTGTGCACAGGCCTCGGATTATTTCGGATTCATTATTAGAACGACCTCGGAAACTGTACCCGGACTATGATTTAAAAATGGGAACCTGGAACGTGCTAAGCCTTAGTAGACCAGGCGATCTAATTAAACTTATAAACCAAATCGATAGCTATACACTAGATAAAGTGACGTTACAAGAACCAAGTTTGCCAAGGAGTGGAATCCATGAAACAGCCAAGGGATACACTCTCTACTATTGCAGTCATGCAAACGGAGGAAAATGTGGAGTTGGCTTTCTCATACATCGTCGGGTGAATCAACATGTTATCGACTTTGGCCCAATTAATATGCGGATATGCACAATGAGAATTCGTACGCAAAAATTTAATGTGACGATCATCAATGTTCATGCACCTACTGAAGACAAAGCAGATGACATAAAAGACCTGTTCTTTCTAGAACTCGAAGAAGTCATAAATAACATCCCACGGCACGATATAAAAATCGTGGTAGGTGACTTTAATGTTCAAATTGGTAGAAGTGCAGAGCTTAAAACACATGTCGGCCCAAACAGCTTGCATCATACTTGTAACAATAACAGCTTTCGCACAGCTGAACTGGCTATGATGTATGATCTAGTAATTTCTAGCACTTTTTTTCCTCATAAGAGAATCCAAAGCAACATGGAAATCAAACTATGGAAGAACTGAAAATCAAATCGATCACGTCATGATTTCTAAGAGACACTCTACAAGTGTAACTGACGTTCGATCATACAGAGGTGCTGATATGGACAATGATCATATGCTTATCATCTTTAAATATAAGTGCAAATTATTATCTACATTTAATAGGTAAGCAAAAAAGACCGTGCGCTGGAATGTCGAAGCATTTAAACACCTGGAAACACTGAATAGGTATCAGGAAATTGTAACGGAAAGCATAGAAGAGCATGACAACCTGTCTGAAATGGCATTAAACATACAAGAAGAATAGCAAATGCTTCAATCAACCATTATATCCGCAGCACAAACTACAATCGAAAAACGACCACCGAAATCACGTAACGAATGGTTTGATGACGAGTGCCGTAAGAACATTGAGCACAAACAAAAACTGCGAGAAAAATGGTTAATAAGAAACACTCGAAACTTCCAAACTGATTATCTATGCGCCCGAAAAGCCTCAGCAAAACTCCTACGGAAAAAGAAAGGCGAACACATGAAGAGCTGTATCGAAAACATCAACCAACATGCAGCTAATGGAAATTCGAGAGAGCGTTTTGCCAATGCACGGAATCTGACAAAAGATTTCCATCCAAGATCTACAGCCATCAAAAATGAAAACAACGAGCTTACAACAAGTGAACGTGATGTACTGGAAGTATGGCGATCCCATTTTCAAGACCTACTGAATAGGATGAATGAAGTTCCTCCTATTAGAGCAATTGCTCCGTCAAGTGAGGAGATTTTTGTCCCTTACCCAACAATAGAAGAAGTGGAAGCTGCCATCAAAAAATTAAAAAATGGCAAATCACCAGGTATCGATGGAATCCCTGCAAAACTATTCAAGAATGGAGGAGCAGCTCTGGTCTCACGTATATATGATCTGATTCTTGCAATCTGGGACCAAGAAGAACTACCTGCTGAATGGAAAACAGCTCTTATTGTTCCGCAACATAAAAAAGGTGACCGCCTAAAGTGTGCGAGTTATCGTGGATCCGCACTGTTGAATACTGCAGATAAAAAACTAGCTAATGTCGTACTCGCTCGGCTCATCCCGTTCGCCGAATCTATCATCGGTGACTATCAGTGTGGTTTTCGTCCCAACCCTTCAACCACAGATCAATATCTTACCTTAAGGATGATTCTGGAAAAATGTTGGGAGTACAACATCAGCATTCACCAGCTCTACGTTGATTTCAAGCAAGCATATGATAGCATCATCCGCGACAACCTCTGGTCTGCACTCATATGCCTTGATATTCCAGCGAAACTTGTTTCACTGTGCAAACTCACAACATCGGGATCTAACTGTAGAATAGTAATCGAAGGGTCAGTTTCTGACTCTTTCGATATAACATCAGGTGTTCGACAAGGTGATGCACTCGCGCTCGTACTATTTAATTTGGCACTTGAGTATGCGATAAGAAAAAGTCGCATTGAGACACAAAACTGTATATTTAACAAATCTAGTCAAATTCTTGGCCATGCAGATGATATTGTGCTCGGACGTAGATCAAGCGATATTAAGGAGAGTCTCTCTCAGCTTGAAAGAAATGCTAAACGACTTGGATTATGCATTAACACCGGCAAGACTAAACTTTTAACAACATCCAGGAATATACCTCCCGGCAATCTGAATACTGGCGACTATGAAGTGGAACGTGTAGAAAACTTCAAATACCTCGGGTCTGTAATAACATCGTCAAATGACATGCAGGCAGATATTAATGCCGGGTCTATGCCGCATACAGAGTTTTCTACGCATACTCAAAACTTTTGCGATCCAAACATCTTTTGCAGTCGTGCAAACTCACACTTTACAAAGCATTACTCCGACCTGTGCTTACCTTTGGAAGCGAAAGCTGGACACGGACTTCCTCCGATTGTAGAATTCTATCAACGTTCGAAAAGAAAGTCATACTGAAAATCAGTATAGAATCCGAATGAATCATGAAATCAGACAGCTTCTTGGAGGCTGCGATATAATCGGATTCATTAAATCTAACCGGATTAGATGGTTTGGTCATGTAGAAAGGGCACCATCAGATAGAATGATTAAAAAAGCGTCCCAACAACAACCAGATGGTGTTCGTCGGAGAGGAAGACCTAGACAACGCTGGCGTGATGACATCATCCAAGACCTTCGTGATATAGGTTGTCGAAACTGGGGTCAACTGGTCATGGAACGAGATGATTGGAAGCTGATTGCACAGAAAGCTAAATCCCTCCATGGGATGTAAACCCACCCCAGAGAGGGAGAGAGGTTTAAGGAATAGATTTTTTTTTTCTATCTTTTGTTTTATCCAACATTTCAATTTCAATTTTTTCTTTTTAAAATAACAATTATAATATGTTTACTAATTATAACCACTATAAAGCTAGCACAAAACATCGATACGTTGCCGGAAAATTATAACAGATCATTAATTAACATAATTTAGTGAAAAGATTATACAATCAGCAAACTACTCAAAAATCTCTCCATATAGCGTTTCGGACGGACGGGTATGTCTAACTCATCTCCTGGAACTTTACATTAATTCAGCTCGAATTTGATCGAAGCTCGGTACTAGGGTGTTTTTGGGGTCGCTAATCACAAATATGATGTCTGCAATGACCTTCGGAGTACCTAGGGGCCAGGGTGGGTTATATACACCTCATCTCCTGGAGTTTTTCATAAACACAGCTCGAAATTGATCGAAGCTCGTTACTCGGGGGTTTTTGGGGTCGTTCAACACGAACATGATGTCGGCGATGACCCTCGGAGTACCTAGGGCCCAGGGCGGGTATGTCTCACTCATCTCCTGGAACTTTCCATAAATTCAGCTCGAACTTGATCGCAGCTCGTTACTCGGGTGGTTCTGGGGCCGCTGAACACGAATATGATGTCTGCGATGATTTTCGGAGTACCTAGGGGCCAGGGCGGGTTATAGGGGGAAGTGGGGATGGTATAAACAGTTTGTACTTAAAGCTCAATAACTTTAAAACCATAAAACATTTTTACTTAAAAACTGTTTCATTGTAAAATTTCATATCTTTACTACATAAAACTATTTTTTTTAATTACGTAACTAAGCATTAAGTATAAAATTTTGAATTCCAAAAAATTTATGTTTCTCGTTTAAAGTATCCCCACATATAAACACCCAAAAAACACCACAATAAAATTCATGAAGTACGTTTTTTAAAATTTTTTATTATTTATTGTGCTTCAAACAATATATATAAGCATATAACATATATCTATATATATAAAATTCTCGTGTCACAGTGTTTGTAATTAAACTCCTCCGAAACGGCTTGACTGATTTCCATGAAATTTTATGTGTATATACGGTAGGTCTGAGAATCGGTCGTAAACTATTTTTTATACCCTTAAGTGATAAGGGGGGCCCTCCCCCCAAAATTTTTTTGTATTTTTCAGACAAAATTTTTTATTTTTATTTTTTTATGATTTGACATTAAAAAATACATATAATCCCTAATCTTCCCCCTTCTACCACCAACCCCCATTTTTTAATTGCGATATTAGTACTGAAATACTCTTCAATTACTCCTCCGAAACGGCTTGACTGATTTCCATGAAATTTTATGTGTATATACGGTAGGTCTGAGAGTCAGTTGTAAACTATTTTTTATACCCTTAAGTGATAAGGGGGGCCCTCCCCCCAAAATTTTTTTGTATTTTTGAGACAAAATTTTTTATTTTTATTTTTTTATGATTTGACATTAAAAAATACATATAATCCTTCATTTTCTCCCTTCTACCACCAACGCCCATTTTTTAATTGCGATATTAGTACTGAAATACTCTTCAATTACTCCTCCGAAACGGCCTGACTGATCTCCATGAAATTTTATGTGTATATTCGGTAGGTCTGAGAATCGGTTATAAACTATGTTTTATAGCCTTAAGTGATAAGGGGGGCCCTCCCCCCAAACATTTTTTGTATTTTTCAGACAAAATTTTTTATTTTTATTTTTTTATGATTTGACATTAAAAAATACATATAATCCCTAATTTTCCCTCTTCTACCACCAACCTCCATTTTTTAATTGCGATATTAGTAGGTACTGGAATACTCTTCAATTACTCCTTCGAAACGGCCTGATCGATTTCCATGAAATTTTATGTGTATATACGGTAGGTCTGAGAATCGGTCGTAAACTATTTTTTATACACATAAGTGATAAGGGGGGCCCTCCCTCCCAAAATGTTTTGTATTTTTCAGAAAAAATTTTTTTATTTTTATTTTTTTATGATTTGTCTTTACAAAATACATATAATCCCTTATTTTCTCCCTTCTACCACCAACCTCCATTTTTTAATTGGGATATTAGTACTGGAATACTCTTCAATTCTCAGTAGTCAACAACTGATCAATCTATTAATCTATCTATCTATTTTCTATCTACATATCTATATATGATAAATACAAATGCAAATGTTCGTTGGTTCAAAATAGGCAATCTAGGAATGTAATGGATCGATTCTCTTGAAATTTGGACACAATGTTGCATTCAGAAAGGTTATTATATAGTTTTTTTTAGCGATATGCGTTTCATATAGGAATGTAAGCTGTCGACAAGCGCCCCTCACCTGCATTAATCTCAATTCAATCTTTTTATGGTCGAGTTTCACTTAAAGACTTAATTTAATCGATTAGTTATGTATGGGTGATCTGATCACCCATATATAGTTTTGTCCAATTTATCAACCATATTTGCTGATTACCGGTTAATTGTATAACCACTCCAGTGTCCAGTGTTATTGTGTAACCAGTGTGTTTATGTTTGTTAATGACTTTGTATAACAACACTTTGACCTAAATGGAAGTAGTGCTAACCACTAGACCATTCAACACATGTGTACATACATTTATATACATACGGTCATAAAAATGTTCTATTTCATTTTTGCTCATTGCATGGAAATTGGCTCTATTGTATATTTTACCAAATACTTCTACACGGAATGGCATTTTGATAAGTTTTTTGAAAACCAGATTGCAAAAAACGATTTTGTGCATTTGTTCAAAACAGCAGTTGACATGATGTATGTGATACATATATAAGTTTCAATAGGTCAGGTTGACAAAACGCCTGCTTGAGAACATATGAGAAGATTCAATGCTCGGACAATAAACGAAGTGACAATTAATAAAGTCGGCAATAAATTTCAACCGGGATATAATTTTTGTCAATAAAAGAGGGATTAATGAGTCGAGGGGAAGATTTCCACATTTGGAAATGCCGTCAATTGTTTCACCAATACATGGTAGATATGTATGCAAAAACATTCGAAACAGAACGTTTAATATTCATTCGATTAAATCAAACCAAGCTTTTCTCTGAAGTACCAGTATATTTGTGAGAGCCAATTTAATATGACGGTTATTCACAACTAACGCACACACACAAAATCATCTCAAATGCACACGGCAAATATCCGATGCCAGCTTCGATAAAGATTTGTAGGAAGTTGTGACGAAAAATATGTAACATGAGCTTTCCAGAACACTGAATCCACTGAATCCAAAGTACGCAAAGTGATATCACCAAGGATTCAGTCAGTTACACGAAATTCAGTTACATGAAACGATGATCCTTTATATAAAAGAAGAGCCGCAGCAGATGGCGGTAAGGTAACAATATATAGATATGCGAAACGGGAACATGGAAATAGTTCCATAAACATGGATGGTTGTTCCATATTAATCGTTTGCTACAAAGAACATACAGATCGCACATAAACTTGGAATACGGTATATACGTCAAATCAGTCAAATACGTAAGTTAGAAAGTACTTTAATAAAAGCAACATTTCAGTTTTAGCATGCTACAATGAAGCAGCACTGGGATGTATGTATCATTCATCAATGACACGTGCAGCACTTCACCTCCAAACTAAGTTCGAGCTATGTTTAAAATCATGCTGACCGCTTACTGTTCTTCATCTACAAGAACGTTATGGGAAAAAATATAAATCGCACATGGTTGATGATATTTCCTGTCCTATATAGCAAAATGATTGAAGATCTGTGCGTAGTATTAGCGAACTTAGTTCTCAATCAATTATTAATGCTACCGTCGAATCGATCTGCTCCGTCGGTCAATGTGAAATTACGTCGTTAATATAAATACAATACTGATGATTAGGTTTAATATAAGTACAATACGGGTGACTAGCATTTCAATTCAAAAGATCACAATTGTCAATTAAATTGATGTTTGCAATCACCATAAAAAAAGATCACGCTCAATCATTAAAAGTGCGCGCTTTAGATGTAGAACGGATTGATTTTCGTATGGACAATTATGTTGCGTAGATAGAATAGAGGCATAAAACTAGATAACCTCTATATCTGAACCCACAATGGAGCCACAACAAATAATGTATAACCTGCAGAAGCATCGAGAAATTGAACATTAGAAACCTGTAGGTTCTCTTTTCTTAGTGAACACTCAGCACATTGAACATATGGGTACTGCGAACATTTGTAAATCTATTTATGTTCTGTATTATGTTATATATAGAGATGACACACCTCTACTAATTCAACAAGTTGCTTAAATTTTTTTTGCTTACTTGAAAACTTATTTGATCGCTAATTTTTCATATATCCGAACTGATCAGTAAGAGTGCTGATTATTTTTCATCCATATTTTTAAAAAGATAAATTAAAAATTATGCGATTATTCTCATTACCACTTTTTGAAATCATTGGTACTACGTCAACAAAATGTCTATGCACAAGCTTTATTTATAAGCGTAGCAAAGCACGCCGGGTCCTGCTAGTATTTCTTTAAAAAAAAAACAATATTTTTCGATTGTTGTAAAACCTCAATAAATTCAGGTAGAAAATTATAAAGAAAAAAGCAAAAATTTAATCTCATCGTATGTTTAGGTTTTGGAAATCAATATCAAAAGTGAAACGGGAAACCACACGTATACCATATAACCATACCATACTTCACATATAAACGCGTTTATACTATCAAAATTTTTTTTGTTTATATGTGCCCCACGTGGCGATTTTAGGGTTATGTTTTGAAAAAATATTCCAAGATCTAAAATTTGGCTAAAACAAAGAAATATTATATTTCTTGAATATTTCAGCTATCAAAACATGTTGGAATATTTTTAAACATATGACGGTAAAAAAAGTTATTCGAGTTTTACAAAAAAAAAAATATTTACTTTTGGGTTGCCAAAACATCTATTCACCAATAACTTTTGAACAAGACTGACTTCAGCTGTCAAATTCTCCTGGTGTGTAATCGATCGAAGCGACATCTGTGATATTTTTGCCGAATTTTTTGATTGATGTTTTGTGAGGGAAATTAAAACTGTTTACAGTTGCCCCATGTTTATACTATCCCCACTTCCCCCTACTCAACTCATCTCCTGGAACTTTCCATAAATACAGCAAGAAATTGATTGAAGTTACTCGGGGGGTTCTGTGCCGCTGAACACAAATATTATGTCGATGATAGCCCACGGAGTACTTATGGCTCGAATTTCAGTGACCTTAAAAATCCTAGAGTAAAGAGTTTCCATCTGTTTGTTACAATCTTATTTATTTATATCTTATTTATTCGACGAATATAATAAATTAAAATAAGCCGTAAACGGCTTCTGAAAACTATAACTTCTGAAACACGTGCACGGCTTTACTCAACGTATATAATATCTGTGATTGTATTCTATAACTCTATAGTGCGTACACTAATATAGAAAAAGAGTGGAACCTAATAATAGACATGCCCACTGAGATTATAAATTTCTATTGCGCGGATAAACTACTTTTATTATAAAACCATCATAATAATATACGAGTATCAGCCAGGGCCGGCTGCATCATTTATAGGTCCTGCTGCGAACTTAATAGGGGCCGCGAAAAAAAATTTAGAAGATATGACGTAAAAATTTTTGTATAACTCTTTTCAATAATAAAACAAAATAAAGTAATCGAGTTTTAATAATGGAAATTTTCAGGATATGAGTTAAATATACCCGCCCTGGGCCCCAGGTACTCCGAGGGTCATCGCAGACATCATATTCGTGTTCAGCGGCCCCAAACCCTCCAGTATCGAGCTTCGATCAATTTCAAGCTGAATTAATGTAAAGTTCCAGTAGATGAGTTAGGCATACCCGGCCTGGGCCCTAGGTACTCCGAGGGTCATCGCCGACATTATATGCGTGTTCAGCGACCCCAAAAACCCCACATAACAAGCTTCGATCAATTTCGCGCTGAATTTATGGAAAGTTGAAGGAGATGAGGTGTACATAACCCGCCCTGGCCACTAGGTACTCCAGAGGTTTTTTGCCGAAAAGTGGCAATGCTCACAAACTTTCCTGATGGCTTCCTGAATCCAATGCAAAAAATCGCTTCTTGATCCATCTTACTCTGCCAATTTGCTTAGGTTTTACCTATTTTTGTGCTTCATTTTCTCGCCTATTAACATATCTAAACAGAGATAAAAAATATATGTAGTTGAACCAAAAGTTATGTTTAATAAACACTGCCCAAAACTAAAAACCCTTTCCTCATAAAAGTTTTTTGCCGAAAACTATATTAAAATCCTTAACCCAGACCGAAGTGTTGATGTCTCAGAGCTGTGAGATTTCAGCCCCTCCATATATTTATTTTTGTTTTACATACTGTGTAATGAATAATTTTAACATGTTATTTTCAATTTTTTTCTAATAGTATTTATTGAGGCTACTCAAGATAGTTTTTTAAATAACCAAAAACCCAGTAACCCGGTTTAGTATTTTATTAAAAACCAAAACCCAGTTTTTAAAATTAACCGGGTTTTTATATGCCCTAGATCTACCGCATCGCTTTGGTATACATTTAATATTTTTCGCTTTGATTATAATTTTCAATCAATAAGTAGTAGATATTATACAACTCGTAGACGAAAGTCGATATTTTCAATGTGGTTTTAACTGAGTTAATAATATAAAATTAATATTTTATTGTTCAAATATTTATAAATAATAGGAATTAATAAAATAATTGAAACAATCGCAAGTGCTATAGATAAATTTAATAATTTTAGTTTTGTTGATTATCTTGTTTTTGTAATAACTTTAATAATTTCAACTGCGATTGGGATATACTTTGGATTTGTTACAAAATCTACCACAACAGATTGTACAGATTGTATTTAATGGGAGGCAGAAAAATGAAAATTGTTCCAATTGCAATTTCAATAATTGCCAGGTAAGCTATCAGGAATTGATAGGTTGAAATGATTGATGTTGATTATTTACATTTTGCCAGAGCCCACAGGACTTTAAATTCAGGTTCATCAACCACAAAATCGCAAGTAAAATAATTTCAGATGTGCAAAACTAATATTCATAGAAGTAAAATTAAATTTTATTTATTTCCTATTTTCATAAAAATCCATGATCGAAAGTTCATTTATTTAATTTAAAATGAGAATTAGCAGATCTAGCCCTAGTAACGCTGGGCTTGGGTTAATAGGGTTGTAAGAAAATCAAGTAAATTGAGAATTTCTGCAGTCTTATGGATTGCTGAATGATCAAGAACGATCCAAACAACATTTCGTTTCCAATTAAGTTTACATTTAAATCGCTGGTCTTAAAATTCACATAAATAATGTGTTTAGTGAGGTATTTAGTACGGCCTTGATGAGATAATTAATCCCTGGTTCATTTAAAAAAAAAATAGGAAAATTTGAATAAATTGATTTTATTGCTGATAAACGTGAATTTGAAGTAAAAACCTGTAGGATTGCAAATAATAATAATAAAGCTTATTGGTTACCGTTAATTCACAATTTAAAATTCAATTGGCAATAAAATTCAGGCTTAAGTAAGTTTGATAAATTAATAATAAGATACAAATTTAAAAGCTTCAAGCTATAATTTTTTAATTTGAATAGAAATGGGTTGAGGTTTATTTGAATATAATATATAAGCACGGCTATTTTCAAATCTGAGTATGTATATTATTTATGCCCACAATTTGAACAGCAAGTTTTTGAGTACGGTTCAAATTCTTTATATTATATGTGAATTTTCAATAGTTTCAGTCATTTAGTTGCATTGGAATGTGATTGCGATGTGATTAAGAAATAACGACTAAAATTTACAATTAAAAAAAACGGTTTAAACAATTTTTTACAGACAAAATTATCAACTAAAGCAATAAAATTTATTAAAAAAAATAAATGCATTAATTTCACATAACCCAAATTAGTTTTTAATTACTTTTATTTTCTTCAGTCAAATCTCAGCGGTATAGGCATGCCAGCGGAAATGTATAGTTTTGGCACACAATACTTGGTATACACACACCTTTTATACTTGTTGTTGTTGTTACAAATTACGCACGTATTCCGGTTTTCTTTAACAATCAACTAACAAATTGTTACGAGGTAAAGTAAATTTAAATTATCTGATCTCTCCAAAAACCGATAACATGAATATTACAATTTTAGTACTTAGAAATTCAGTTCAACAGAACAGCTCGTAATCTACTAACAGCAACATTTATACTGTCAACTTTATTTCAGTTACCAATTGTAATGTTTGTACCCGCTCTAGCATTTTCACAAGCAACAGGAGTCAATGTGTTTATACTGAATAGTATTATATCAGCTGTTTGTATATTGTACACTATGTTGGTAAAATATGGCAATATATGAAATTGGCTACTTTTACTATCTTAGACATTTTATATTATATAGGGTGGAATAAAAGCAGTTGTTTGGACAGATGTATTTCAAGCTACAGTTATGCTAGGTTCTTGTGTGCTGGTTTCTGTACGTGCAATACATAACATAGTAGGTATTTTCAACACATGGGCAATTGCTGATAAAGGAAATCGAATTTTTAATATGAAATTGTATTTGACAACACGTCACACGTTTTGGAATGCCACACTTGGTTATTCAACCATATGGCAAGCTCATTTAGGGTTAAACCAAAGTGTTGTGCAACGATATTTGTCTGTTCCCTCAATTCAACAGGATAGAAAGTAAGAGGGTTGAGTTAACATTTATTTTATGTTAACTGTTTAACATATTTTCAGAGCAATGCACATCGTTTTTGATGGCTGTTTTATAGTAATAAATATTGGATGCTGCATTGGGATTGCTATGTATTCTAAGTATGCAGATTGTGATCCGTTAAAAGCGGGAGTAAGAATTGTTGATTTAATTTAGACATTTTTCTCAAGAAATAAAGGAAACGAGACAGAGATTTAGAGAATAGAAACTGAAATTTATTTTTTATATGCAGATTGTTCAGAAGCCTAATCAAATGCTGCCATATTTTGTTCAAGATATTATCGGTCATTTAATGGGAATGTCTGGATTGTTCATGTCATGTGTATTGAGTGCTGCATTAAGGTTATGTATAATAATAATTTGTTGTGGTAATAATAAACTTTAGTACTGTTAACTAATTCCACTAATTCCAATGTCTGCAAGTATAAACTCTTTGTCTGCAGTATTTTAGTACGACGTCTTTAGAAAAATGAATTTTTTTCAAAATGCATTTTATGCTTATTATCGTGTTTGGAATTTACTCAACTCTAATGGGTTATATTGTAGCGAAATTTCAATTCGCTTTACAGCGCATGACTACAGTAGCAGGCATTACGCATGGAACAGTCGTTGGAATATTTTTACTGGCAGCATTATGGCCGTACGCAAATGTCAAATGCGTTTTGACTGGTGCGATTATAAACACAGGTGTAATGGGATGGATTATTTTAGGAACACAAATTCGTTTGTTAAGTGGAATAACTCGACAAGTATCTTTACCAATATCGATTGAAGATTGTGATTAACTTGGAATAAATGTCACTCATTTAGTATCAGTTTCATCTAATACAACGATTTCAGTTGTAACATAGGAAATGAATTCATTCTCGATTTATTACATAGTTTATCCATGGTATGCATTTATGGGGGCTGTTATAACAGTCTCAGTAGGAGTGATTGTGAGCTTTTTAACTGGTGGTCCAAATCCAGATAAATTGCATTCACGATTATATCCACCAATGATACACTGGATGCTGCCTGTTGATGCTGTTGATGCTGGAAAAATGTCCTCCTCAATTATTAGTACTAGAAGGTCTACTAAATCGCAGGAAATGACGAATGAGGAATTTAGAAAAAGTTTACTTAGCTAATTTTAAAATTTTAAGGCTAATTTTAATATTTATTTAAAACTTGTTGGCAGGTAAACGGTAATATAAACAATATATATAACAATTTAAACAAAATGGACCCAATAATTTGCTCGTGATTAACTCATTATTTTCAACAAAATTCTATTAAATAGAATTGAGAGTATGCAAGGGTTTATGATTGACATATCAGAAATTTAACTGTTACAGATCAACCATGATCAAATTTGTGTTCTATATTATTTTTCAATGCAGTGACTATGTTTACGGGCCGTAACATAACAAGCCTGGCAACATTTTGTATCACTTTCTAGTATGGTTTGTATTTGCCATTTTGAAGTATTCATAAGCTATCAGCTGTCTACACTAATCTTTTGAAACATGTAACCAGGAACATATCTAGTGTATATGAAAAATATCGTTTAAACATTTTGGCAAATTTATTAGAATTAATTCTCTTAATTGACAGAAACTCTGATGGTGAATGGATTACAATATTTACCCATACCCAGCCTACCCGCTTCAATTTTGAAATATCCAGTTTTCCCCCGGAACTAGCAATTTTCTCTTACCCGATACCGGGTAGAAATAAAATTAAAAAATCCAAAAATCTGTAAATTAAATTTATTCTTCTAGAATAAAATAATAGAAATAATAGAGCAATTTCAGACAAGTTCATCAAATGTTTGGGAAGTTTTGACTTGACCCCTTTTAATTTTGATTATTTTTTGTTTGTAGATAGTCTTTCATAAATAAAAAATACGAGTTCTCTTAGATTTTTTTTTTCGACCAGTTCCTATTCTGGTAAATCGTGAAATAGGAATTGAGAAATAAATTATAGCAAATTTTTCATAACTAGTATTCCGTGTCGCGGGAAATAACAAATTCGTATTACAAAATATTTCTTTATTTCATTTATTACACTTTTTTCTCAATTCCCAATTCACAGGGAAATGCCGGAATAGGCGTACAGGGGTCTTCACAGGGGTGCCCCTCAATTTTTTGTTATTTCGTGATGTGAGTGCATTTTGACGAGCGATTGTAGAAAAACTACTCAATCGATTTTCATAAATGATATGTCGTTGCATAGGTATTAGAACAAAATTTTTAAAAATGTACACTGTTAAAACCGAAAAAAACGGTGTAACATTAGAAAAGATAGCGCTAAACCTTTTTTTTAAAACTAAATTGAAGCTTATTTTATATCTAACTACTTGTGAAAGTCACGAACATGCGTTATTTTTTGTTTTAAAGATAAAATTCGTTGTGCATGTGACTGTCGGGAGTCAGTTTTTTCTGTTCTAAAGGAAAATTATAAAAATGGCGTTATAAACTAAGAGATTTTTTTTTATGTTAAATATCAAATATTTTATTATCATATGAACTTTTTAAAATACTATAAAAATTATATATGTACAATAAAGAAAAATTGAACAATTTCAGTAAAGTTCAGCAAAATTTTGCGACGTTTTTACTCGACCCTCTTTAATTTGGTTTATTTTTTGTTTATAGATAGCCTTTGATTAATGAAAAATAGGACATCTCGTGGAAAAATTTTTTTTCCACCATGGGCCTTCACTGGGCGCCCTTGAATTTTTGTAAGTTTATCATGTAGAAATCATTTTGACCAACGACTGTAGAAAAACTGCTTAATTGATTTTCATAAATGATATGTCGTTGAATAGGTGATAAAAAGAAATTTTTTAAACTGTGCATTGTTATTTTTTTAATCCTATTTAACGGTGTGACATAAGAAAACAAAATTAAAAGATGGCGCTAGCATCTATACCCACTTTTTTAATTTTTTTGAAAAATAAAATTGAAGCTTGTTTTTATTTAATTACCTGTGAAAGTCAATCCGTTTAAAAAAAACACCAAAACACCATCCAAAAAAAAACACCGTTTATCCCACAAATTAAAAATAATTTTCAGCATTCATCTGCGACGGATAAAAGAGGTGAATGATTTTTGGATGAACTTTGGATACGTCGATAAAAATGAATATTAATTAACAAAATAAAAATTACAAAATCGATATAAAAATGCGATTACTATAAGTGGAACTCAAAAATTTAATTCTTTTGTACCATTTAATACTAAGATAATAATTGCAAAAATGTTTTCCAACTCAGAAGAAAGTTTTAAATGTAAAATAAGTAAATAATTTTATTTATCTAAAATAGATATCTATTTATCTTTAGATATCTTTAGATATCTATTTATCTAAAATAGATATCTAAAACGACATTTTTTGTATTATTTACAGTACAAAAAGTTGAACTTTAAAGTCCTACGACTTTAAAACTGTTATAAAGTACTAGGACTTTATAAAATTATACGTTTATAAAAGTACACGTCAGTTGTTACCATAACAATAATTCAAACTTTTAGAAAACATTTTCTATTGCTAATTCGTGCAAATTTTTAGAAATAATAACAACATAACTTCATCACTACCTACCTACTTGTTAACATAAAAATTAAAAGTGCAGTTTGTTACTTTTTTAAAAACTGCGTTAGAAAGAGCAGGGGACATATGTACTGTGTTGTCTTCGATTACTTCGAACATCATAGACGATTGAGCGGACATAGAATTTACTAGATTGTAAGTTGTTGTTGCTGCATTAAAAGTTTCTAAGACCGGCGTGTTAAGCGTTTTCAAGGGTCCAACAGCATTGCTGCAGTCTCATTTTTGAACATTTTTTCTTGTTTTCTATCGAGATATCTTCGATAATCGATAAGATAATCTTCGAGATATCCTTCTGCTACACTGGAGCTTTTCCATCCTCCATGTCTTTTTATTCTAACCAAATCCGCACCGGCATCCGCTAGCAGAGTAGCAGAACTTCGGCGAAAACAATGACCGGTGCATTGTTCTGCATTTGTCATTTTTAAATATTTAGCTGTTTTGGACGGTACCTTGGCTATAGTATGCACTCCGATAAATTGAATACTACATTTATTTCCTTTATAGTATATGAATAGTTTGTCGTGATTAACGTGTCCCGGACGCAATGCTGTAAACTTTCTATGCAATTCTATGGGATTTATACCATCCATTTCGTTAGTTATGGTAAAAACTCGCTTCTGATTTGTCTTCGTATCAGGTATTGTAACGACAAGAACATCATTTCTATCCTTGATATCGTGAACAGAGACATTATATATTTCTTTTCGCCTGAGAGCTCCACACATTCCAAATACCATTATAATCTAGAATAAACTGAAAAATTTAAACAGCTTATGAAAGAGTATAATTTATACTACCTTCATGAGAACATACATCTCATCTGGAGCCTCCACCATGAATTTATTTATGTGTTCTCTTGTCAATATCAAGGATTTTTTTGCTTGATAACCAAAAAATTCTCGTTTAAAAAACGCCTTTAATTTACAATAATTGGCAATGTCTATATCATCCTTAGCACGTAGTGTTGATTTCAGCATAGACAATTTTGACCACAAAGAGGAAGTTTTAATCTTTTTTGACTGTAATTATTATAATTTTTTGTTAATGTTAAATGTTATTTTTCTACTTTTCAAAATTAGGTAACTTACCTTATTAAAAAAATAAGCTAAAAGGACATCTTCATTTATAGTCAGAATACGTTTTTCCTTGCTCCACTCATAAAACAACTCGTATTCCTTTTCGTATCGATTCCGTGATTTATTTGGCAGCAAACTCTTCGTTACAGAATCAGCTTCATCGAGAATATCTCGGGGAATCTCATTTGCATTTATTTTAACACAAATAATTGAAAACAAATTATTCAAAAATAACAAATTATTCAAAAACAATTGACGGGTCTTTTTGGTTGCTATATGTTATTTTGTTTGTTTACTAAATATTAGGTTGGTTACCGTTTACTTTATTATTACGAATAATTTGAGCAAAATTTAAAACTCTTTCTTTTTATTTTAATAAATTTCCAGTATGAAATAAAATTTTGTATTCACCTCAAACGAAAAGTGTTTTTAAAGGTACTCACTAGTAATTTCTAGTAAACACTAGTAAACAACTAGCTCGTACTTTAAAGTTTCTCTTTTCGTTCTAGATAAATAAATAACTATTTAATAGCTTTATTTATTTTCTTTAACCTACATATATAATTTGTATGATATTTTAAAAAGTTTATTCAATAATAAAATATTTGTTATTTAATAAAACACAATCTTTTACTTTACGATTCCTTGATAACATAATACGAACATAATACATAATACTTCTCCAGTCAAAAGATCCTAAATATATTTTTTCTACTTCAAGCTACGAAAATGTCATTTTAATATATGAGCAATTTCACGAAGATTCAACAACGTTTTGAGTTGACCCCTTTTAATTTTGATTATTTTTTGTTTATAGATAGTCTTTGATAAATAAAAAATACAAATTCTCTTAGAATTTTTTTTTTCGACCAGGGGTCTTCACAGGGTGCCCCTCAATTTTTTGTTATTTTGTGATGTGAGTGCATTTTGACGAGCGATTGTAGAAAAACTACTGAATCGATTTTCATAAATGATATGTCGTTGAATAGGTATTAGAACAAAGTTTTTAAAAATGTACACTGTTAATTTTTTGAAATAATTTTTAACGGTGTAACATAAGAAAAAAACGGTGTAATTGAAAAAAAGATGGCATAGCCTCTTTTTTTTTTTTTTTTTTTAAACTAAATTGAAGCTTATTTTATATCTAACCACTTGTGAAAGTTGAGGACACGCGTTATTTTTTGTTTTAAAGATAAAATTCGTTGTGCATATGACTGTCGGGAATCAGTTTTTTTTGTTCTGAAGGAAAATTATAAAAATGGCGTTATAAACTAAGAGATATTTTTTTTATGTTAAATATCAAATATTTTATTATTAGATGAACTTTTTAAAATATTATAAAAATTATATATGTAGTACAATAAATAAAATAAATACAATTGTTAAAAATGATTTACTTATTTTACAAACAGAAGTTTCTTTTGAATAGGAAAGCACTTCTGCAATTATTTTCTTTGTATTAGATGGCATAGAAAATGAAATGTTTATTTATCGCTTTTAGTAATCACTTGTCACTCTTATAAAAAATAATTTGACAGTCTTGACTGCAAACAAAAAAGCCGTATAAACAACTAAATCTATTTAGGAACTTTTGACTGGAGAAGTATTATGTTCGTATTATGTTATTATGGAATCATAAAGTAAAAGATTGTTTTTCAACATTAAATTACAAATATTTTATTATTGAATAAACTTTTTAAAATATCATACAAATTATATATGTGAAAATAAATATAGTTATTAAAAATTATTTACTTATTTTACATTCAAAAGTTTCTTTTGAGTTGGAAAACATTTTTGCATTTATTGTCTTAGTATCTACTGGTACAAAAGAATGAAATTTTTGAGTTCCACTTATAGTAATCGCATTTTTATATCGATTTTGTAATTTTTATTTTGTTAATTGATATTCATTTTTATCGGCGTATCCAAAGTTCATGGTAGATTCCCATTTTAAAGCCCATTCGAAAAGTTTTTTTGGTGTATAATAATATTATCTTCGCTCGCCATACTATAACGGTGTGCAGCACGCTTCAGTGTACCACCAATTCCATCACAAGGTCCCTTTCCATGGCTGGTAGCATGAAAATGCCATTCAGCGTCAACCTTAAATTAACCAATTAACTTATGCCACCACAAAAAATACTTATAACGCCATTTTTATAATTTTCCTTCAGAACAAAAAAAACTGATTCCCGACAGTCATATGCACAACGAATTTTATCTTTAAAACAAAAAATAACGCGTGTCCTCAACTTTCACAAGTGGTTAGATATAAAATAAGCTTCAATTTAGTTTAAAAAAAAAAAAAAAAAAGAGGCTATGCCATCTTTTTTTCAATTACACCGTTTTTTTCTTATGTTACACCGTTAAAAATTATTTCAAAAAATTAACAGTGTACATTTTTAAAAACTTTGTTCTAATACCTATTCAACGACATATCATTTATGAAAATCGATTCAGTAGTTTTTCTACAATCGCTCGTCAAAATGCAGTCACATCACAAAATAACAAAAAATTGAGGGGCACCCTGTGAAGACCCCTGGTCGAAAAAAAAAATTCTAAGAGAATTTGTATTTTTTATTTATCAAAGACTATCTATAAACAAAAAATAATCAAAATTAAAAGGGGTCAAGTCAAAATTTCCCAAAAATTTGCTGAACTTGCGTGAAATTGCTCATATAGTAAAACCTATGTGAAATGGAAACTTTTTCTAAGTAGTGACTGAAAATATTTTTGTTTTGTTTAGGACTGAAAGTAAATAAGTTTTGGTGGTCGCCTACAGGTGATGGTTATTTAAAGGATTGAATATTTAAGATTGAATTTGATTTACTGTTTCTGTTGTTGTTTCGGTTGCTGTGTTTATTTCTGTCAATATCGCAGTATTGTGAAGGGATTGAATATTTTGAATATTTTGATCGAATCGAATCGAAACTAATCATTATATGAATTGTGTGTAATTAATTAATTATACTAATAATGAGTGTGTTTTTTTTCTATATCGGAGAAATCGGAGCGACAAAATAAAATTTGTATCAGATATACTGTATAATTTTTTCCTCCGATAATTAACTGTCAGATATAAAATATATTCTCTGAGTTCTTTCCGCAAAAAAAAATAAAAAAAATTTATTAAATAAATAAATAAACTTTATTAAAAAATTTATTTTTATTTCTTTTTAATTGAAACTTTACCTACAATTTTTTAAATTTATACTTTAAACGATGACTTCCAGTCGGTAAAAAAAATATCCGTAATATCTGTAAAAGTTTTTAGAGAAAATATTTGAACTATTTTCATTATTCTTATTGTCAAATTTATCTACTAAAAACTTACAAAACGACATAGCTAAATTTGACAGTGTAAAAAAAAAACAAGACTGTATTTATATATAGCATTTTCACCAGTGTAAAATAATGTTATTCTTGTTTTCGCCTGTTATTATTCCATCTGTAGGCGAACACAATAATAACAATATTTTACACAGGTAAAAATGCTATATATAAATACAATCTTGTTTATTTTTAACCCAGTCAAATTTAGATATGTCGTTTTGTAAGTTTTTAGTAGATGAATTTGTAAATATTATCATTTATAGTAAAAATATCATAGAAAAAATAGCGTTTTCTACGCGTGGTAAAAACGTTTTTGCGTTCCTGAACTTATTCCGTTATAATAAACCGTTCAGTCACGTTTTCACCACTTGTATAAAAATCTACTATAGTTATTTAAATGGCTTTTTTGTTTGCAGTCAAGACTGTTAAATTATTTTTTATAAGAGTAACAAGTGATTACTAAAAGTGGTAAATAAACATTTCATTTTTTTATGCCATCTAATACAAAGAAAATAATTGCAGAAGTGTTTTCCTATTCAAAAGAAACTTCTGTTTGTAAATAAGTAAATCATTTTGATATTTAACATAAAAAAAATCTCTTAGTTTATAACGCCATTTTTATAATTTTCTTTCAGAACAAAAAAAAACTGATTCCGGACAGTCATATGCACAACGAATTTTATCTTTAAAACAAAAAACAACGCATGTCCCAAACTTTCACAAGTAGTTAGGTATAAAATAAGCTTCAATTAAGTTTTAAAAAAAAAGATGTAGCGCCATCTTTTCATATGTTACACCGGTTTTTTCTTATGTTACACCGGTAAAAGTTATTTCAAAAAATTAGCAGTGAACATTTTTAAAAACTTTGCTTTAATACCTATTCAACGACATATCATTTATGAAAATCGATTGAGTTGTTTTTCTACAATGCACTCACATCACAAAATAACAAAAAATTGAGGGGCACCCTGTGAAGACCTCTGGTCGAAAAAAAAATTCTAAAAGAACTAGCATTTTTAGGGTTCCGTTTTTTATACGGAACAAAATTGGTGAGAGTAAAACGTGTTTTTCACATTACTTCGACTATCTCAATTACTATAAATCCAATGAACTTGAAATTTGGCATGCGTATAAAACTAATCTGTCCACACAAGATGAAGGGTTGAAAAAAAAGCAAAATGGATTTCGTTTGGTTAACAGGGTTACGATGTGAGGCCTTTGAGAAAATTAATTTTTATATCGAGTCAAGAAGGGTATCATATGAAAGGGCTTTACTTCAGTATTTCTAAAAAATATATTTTGGAATTTTACATCCCACCATTTTTTGTGTAAATCTAAATAATAGCGTTTTCTGTATGTTTTCTTTCCTTGATTAGCTCCGAGCCTAAGTAATCGAAAATCTTAAAAAGTATTTTGAATGATAGAAAAATTAGTAAGTTTTTAAAGAAAAATATAGTAAAGTGCCATATACTAATAATTATACTTATTGAGGAGGTAGATATGAGAAGGGGTAAAAACATCCTTTAAAACCCGGTCAAGTGTCATTTGAAAGAGCACCAAAATTAAGAAACATTACAATCTTTTTTAGAATTTTGCGATGCACCGTTTTTGAATTATTCTCAAAAAAGTGCCACAAAAAGTTAGTCCCCCCTATACGTTTCTTCGTTGATTGACAGAAAAATTTGAAAAAAATCATAGAGATAGGAAATTTGATAAACCTTTAACGAAAAATATAGCGAAGCCTCAAGTGAATTTATTTCTATGTGTTTAGGGGATGGGGAAGAGTGGAAAAAAGTTTTTTTACCTGGTGAAGTGGGTGTTATTTGAAAGAGCACTAAAATTAAGAAAAATCACAATTTTTTTTAGAATTTTGCGATGCACCGTTTTTGAATTATTCCCAAAAAAGTGCAACAAAAAGTTGGTCCCCCCCCCCCCTATACGTTTCTTCGTTGATTGACAGAAAAATTTGAAAAAAATCATAGAAATAGGAAATTTGGTAAACCCTTAACGAAAAATATAGCGAAGCTTCAAGTGATTTGATTTCTATGTGTTTAGGGGATGGGAGTGGGGAAGGGTGAAAAAAAGGTTTTTTGACCGGGTCAAGCGGGGTGTCATTTGAAAGAACACCAAAATTAAGAAACATTACAATTTATTTTAGAATTTTGCGATGCACCGTTTTTGAATTATTGTCGAAAAAGTGCAACAAAAAGTTGGTCCCCCCTATACGTTTCTTCGTTGATTGACAGAAAAATTTGGAAAAATTCATAGAGATAGGAAATTTGATAAACCCTTAACGAAAAATACAGCGAAGCCTCAAGTGATTTTATTTCTATGTGTTTGGGAGTGGAAGAGTGGAAAAGGGTGAAATATATGTTTTTTGGCTCGCATGGGTGGTGTGCCATTTAAAAAAACACCAAAATTAAGAAAAATCACAAATTTTTTAGAATTTTGAATTATTGTCAAAAAAGTCCTATTTTTAGTGTTAACACCACCCAAACCCTAAACTTCGTCGTTGATTAACAGAATTGAGTCGTTCCTTAGCTAAAATAAACAGCTATGGATAACATTTAACCTAAAGTAATATTTTTTATATCATTTCGATCAATTTAGATGAGATTGACATTTACTATTGATATTTACGATGAACTATTTATTTTTATGTGTCTATCTATGGTCTGGCAATATAAACCTTCTACAATGCAACTTTATGTAAATTATTTTGATATTGTTTTCTTTACATTCACGGAACCCTTGACGAGCGAATTTTACTCGCACTTGTCTGACTTTTTATTTATGAAAGACTATCTATAAACAAAAAATAATCAAAATTAAAAGGGGTCAAGTCAAAACGTTGTTGAATCTTCGTGAAATTGCTTAATAAAATAAATCAATCGCAAATAAAATCGTAAACAAAATTAACGTAATTCACTGTAACTGAGAATCGCTCAGTGGCCGAAGTACGGTCATTGTAAATAGAAATTGCAAATAGACCTTCGAACAAAATAACTGCAACACATTATTTCAGAGTTTGATTTATTGATTCAATTGATTTTGATCGATTGTGAAACAAATAACTCGAAATAACAAAATAATCGAACAAAAGTTACACCGTCTCGTTTTTTCCTTTTTGCTTAAAGAAATTCAAATTCCAAAAAAATGTGTTTCGGCACATCTACTACTTAAGACCTTTCTAACGATATATTTATTGCTGCACTTTTGCTGAGGTAAATAACTTTAAATGGTACCACCAAAGTAGTGCTTACGTATTTAATATATATATATATATATATATATATATATATATATATATATATATATATATATATATATATATATATATATATATATATATATATATATATATATATATATATATATATATATATATATATATATATATATATATATATATATATATATATATATATATATATATATATATATATATATATATATATATATATATATATATATATATATATATATATATATATATATATGGATTTATATATAGATGGTTTTAGTAAGCAAAATGTAAATGGTGTTATTAACCATTTACAATAAGAATTTTGGTTTTTTGATTAAAAGATAATAAAATTTACAGTCCATAGTACGCATGTTAAAACTAACACAACCACCTTTTGTGAACATTTCTCCAGAAATATTCATGAGCTGTATTCCCACCCTGCTGTTATTTAGAGAACTCTGCGAGAAAGGCCTCTTTTTGAGAGGACCAATGAGTAGTGGTATAGGAATTTCCCAAATTCAGGTGTTGATTGATTTTTCAAGGTGTAAATATATGACTAGTATCTTTTTTGTTTGAAATATATTGTTTTTTCTTTGTGTGTGGTTTGAAATGATGAAAGCAATAACAAAACATATGTTTTGAGTTTAAAGAATGAAAAATAACAACAAAACATATGTTTTGAGTTTAAATCTTATCTTGCAAATAATCTCTGGGGGTGGTCGTTTAACTTTTTTCGAATAAAATGGATTTAATGAATAAACAAAATGGATCGTAGCACTATCTAACGAAAAAAAGATGGTTGAAAGAAAAAAGGAAAAAGCAATGATGAAAATAATTTTTTTTTTGTCCAGATATTTTAATTTTTAACCTTTGCGATATATATTTTGTTTTTTGTTTGTACTGAAAAACAACAACAATTGCGTTAATATTATCTCAATTGCATCGGAATGAGGTTGAAAGAAAACTAGAGAAAATGATTAAAATATTTTTTTTGTCTTCTTATAAGAAAAAATTATTTTCTACGTGTGTGGTCGTTTAACTTTTGAGATTTATTTTTTGTTTGTACTAAAAAAACAACAACAATTGCATGTTAACCTAGTTTCTTTTTAAGATATATTCATATTTTAACTTTCTTGTATCGTAATTGCGTCTCGATTTTTCACACTTTGTTTTTTGTTGTTGTTTTAATCTGTTGTTTTCCTGTTTGTTATGTAAGATTTTTGATTTTCAGCGCACAGATGTTTTGATAATGAAACAGGGTATATTATGCAAATAATCTTTTTTATTGTAATCTTTTTTTTAACTTCCCGATATGGGAAGTTATTGTTTTTGGGTCGATTTTCGAAATCGGAATTTTTATGACATCCTTATGTTGCATGACTTCCTGAAGCTGTTTAGACTATTTTTAGCTGGCAGTCTGTATGTGTGTGTGTGTCTATGTGTGTGTATATCGCTGTGTGGAGAATTTTTGCCCAACGCTTCCTCAACAACGGATGGGTCGATTTTAACGAACATGGTCGCAATCGATGTATCTTGTCGTAGCTTCAAGTGAAAATATTAATTAAAAAAGAAAAATTATTACAAATATATATTTTAAATAGTGTATTGTTTTTAAAAATCAATAAGTCAATAGTGATAGCTGCCTTGTAAAGCAACATATCGTTGTCGTCAAGAAGTTTCAAGTGTAAAAATAGCCCAAATTCATTTTGTTTTATTTGTGGAAGTTACATAATACATACTGATAAAAGAATCACCCAATTTATAAGAACTGCCTATCTTCATCACTAACTGATATTTTCCAACTCCTAAAATAAATCCGAGGTGGGAGGAGCTAGATCATGTCAAAAAAAATCTCTATTTCCAATAAAATCATATACAAATAAAATAAAACTTTTGTCAAAAAAAGACATTTCATAATCAACTAACTGATATTTTCCAGCTCTTAAAATAAGTCCGAGGTGGGAGGAGCTAGATCATGTCAAAAAACTTCACAAAAAAATCTCAATTTCGAGAAAAATCATATACAAATAAAATACAACTTTTGTCAAAAAATGACATTTCATAATCAACTAGTTGATATTTTCCAACTTCTAAAATACGTCCAAGGTGGGAGGAGCTAGATCATGTCCAAAAACTTTACTAAAAAAATCTTAATATCGAGAAAAATCATATATAAATAAAATACAACTTTTGTCAAAAAACGACATTTCATAATCAACTAACTGATATTTTTCAACTCCTAAAATAAGTCCGAGGTGGGACGAGCTAGATATAATACGAAAACATCTTATATATAAATCAATTATGTTGCAGAATTTAAATTATTCTTATAGTTAAATTTTTTTCCAAATTTTGAGTTTTGATTTTCTTTGGGAAAACTTGTATAACTTAGTGCAAACTGCACCAATATTCGTATTTTCTAGCTTAAAAGAAAGAAAATTGAAATTACTATAGGCTCCAAGAAATTAAAAAAAATTAGTGTCTTTATTTGTTCAAAATTTATGGTGTTGAAAATGGAAAAATTTAAAAAAAACGTGAATTTTTCGTATTTTTTCAACTTTTTTCAACTGTAACATCCAGAATCCTTAATGGATTTTTACAAAATATAGCACAAAATGTTTGTTAGCATATTTACTATGCACTTGTTTCATTAATATTTTTAATTTGTTTGTTTTGTAAAATATTAAACAACCAAAAACCGAAACAACATTTTTGATCACCGAAAAAATTGGTTTTTCGGGAATATCTCAAAAACAAGAGCTAACCAAAAAATATGAATATGATATTCGTGTTCAGGAGGTCCAAATCCATAAGAAAAAATGGGTTTTATTCAGGGAGACAAAAAAAAGTTCAAAATTTGTTATTTGGTTAAAATCATCACCACAAATAATTTAAAATCAAAAATCTTCGTCCATTGGTTGTTCTTCTGAGCCTCATTCTGCTACAATACAGCAAGAGAAACTTGATTTGCTATCATTTGTTGGCAGGATTAGAAACCCTGTATCACTCGCATTGTGACAAACTTTGGCAAAATGGTTTGGCCTAAGCTGAACGTGTTGGCTTGACTGAAGTATCTATTTTTTCTGAAGTATCTGAATTTTTGTAAGTTGGTTTTTTTTTTAATTTTTTTTTTAATTTTTTTTTATATTTTCTTTTATTTTTTTATTTTTTTTTAAATTTTTTTTTAATTTTTTTTTTATTTTTTTGTTTTACTTTTTTGTTTTATTTTTATTTTTTTTTTAGCTTCCCGATATGGGAAGTTATTGTTTTTGGGTCGATTTTCGAAATCGGAATTTTTATGATATCTTTACGTTTCATGACCTCCTGAAGTTGTTTAGACTATTTTTAGCTGACAGTCTGTATGTGTGTGTGTATGAATGTGTGTGTATATCGTTGTGTGCAGAATTTTTGTCCAACGCTTTCTCATCGACGGATGGGTCAATTTTAACGAAAATGGTCGCAATCGATGTATCTTGTCGTAACTTAGAGCCCAGTCCTTTTTTAGCGAAATTAAATCATTTGTTTTTAGTGGTTTCCAAAAAACTAAAAATCATCTCTTGCAAATATCATGAGATTAAATAATGCTATCAAGGTCATGAAGCTTCCATATTGTTTGTCATCATGTCAGACATTTATAAAGAGGTTTGATTAAACAATTGCTATCTTAGTTTTTGAGATTTTTAACAAAATGTGAGAAAACTACGTGTTATTTTCATTATGCAAACGCATGATATCTTTATGAAACTTTGGTATGTAAATGAGCTGCAAACGCATCCGGGCTTACTTGATTATCAAAAACCTGAGCTTTTTTTCTAAATTTGACAAAAAGGTCAGCGGTTGGAGAGTAGATTGCTTTATCAACTGTTTATTAACTTTCCGATATAAGTTATTGTTTTTGGGTCGATTTTCAAAATCGAAATTTTTATAATATCTTTACGTTTCAAGACCTCCTGAACCTGTTTAGGCTATTTTTAGCTGCCAGTATGTGCGTGTGTATCATCGTAACTGGACGAAAATTTGTCCAACGCTTTCTTAGCAACGGTGATTCGATTTCAACTTTAATGGTCACAATCGATATATCCTGGCGTAACTTTCAGCCCAGTCCTTTTCTAATGAAATCAGTTCATTTATTTTTTAAGTGGTTTCCAAAAAACAGAAAATTATCTCTTGCAAATATTACGAGAATAAATAATGCGAAAGACCATTTACCTCCGATTTTGTTTGTCATCATGACAAACATTTATAATGACATTTGTATAAACAATTTCTATCTTACTTTTTGAGTTTTTTAAGAAAATTTGAAAAATAGGTGTTATTTTCATTACGGAAACGCATGAGAACTTGATGAAACTTTGGAATTAAATTAAGCTACAAACGCATCCGGGTTTATTTGAATATGGAAAATATGCTATTTTGAATGAGCTCTTTTCAAAATTTGGCAAAGCAGTCGGGGAGGATGTCTGTGGTTTGTTGAACAACTGTTTTTTTAGACTTCAATAACACTCAGTTCTGACGTTTAATTTTGTTGAAACTTAGATCATAAGGTTTTTGTAATGTTTATAGTAGTTTTGCAACTTGTCACTTGCGGTTAAAAACTTTATCTTATTCTTTTAAATATATCACAACAACAGCCACAGTTATTAAGTGGTTTTGCCGAGTGTTTAGTAAAACTTTTTAGCTAAAATGAGATAGAACAAATTTGCCTTTGAGGTGTCTTGTGTATAGTGGTCGCCGTTCATCAAACAAATGCTGACCTTTTATCTTACCATAAGGTTAGGTTGTTGTGTTGGAGATCATTTTTGATATTGATCATTTTAATGATATCTTCACCTTTCAATACCTTCTGAATCGGTCTAGACAACTTATTCTAGTTTGCAGTTTGAGTGTTAGTATGTTATTAAATTTAAATATGATTATACACTGCACGTACACATTCAAATTCTATTTAAGAAATTATTACAATTGATGTGTCGTGTAATAAATAAATCTTAATTTTGCGTAAGGCTTTAAAAACCCTCATTGAGCTAATATTCACTTTTTGTTGAATTTTTTTTTAAATTTATTTTGTAATTTTTCGTTTTTAATTTGTATTTATTGCAGTTAAGTTATATTGAACAATTTTTTTTATGTTTGGTACTTTAGTATACCTTATCCAGTAACTGGTTAGTTTTTAATCTTACGGGAAGTTCTTGGTGTGGCCCCAATGGTCACACCCCCATCCCACTAATTTATTTTTTTTTTTTTTGTAGAAAACCCAGATGTCAAAATCAGCTTCTCAAATTTCACTACGTTGCGACCGAAGGAATGTATTTTAGCCGGACCTACCGGCACACATAATGTCTGTATATGCATAAACAAACATATGCAATGATTGTAAAAATATCGTGGTAGCTTACACAGAAACAATTTGGAATCTCTTTAATTTTACGAAGAAATACATTATGAGAAATGGTTAATGCAAGATAGATATTTGTTAGAACGCATGGAAAAAAATAAGGAAGAATTTGTAGAAGATTTAGTACATACATCGGTAAACAAATTAGAAATTCATGATTTCATCGCAAGGCAGCAATCGAAGTTTCTTAAGGAAACGAAACTTAAACTACGTCACGGCGAATACGTTTTTATTATGGATTTTTTAGAAAACTACTCAATGATAACGCAGAATGAGATACAAGCTGCACATTTCAATAAAGTTCAAACCACGATCCACCCAATCGTAATTTACTACAAATCATGTAATGATAAACTAGAAGTCTTATCTTTTGCATTCTCTGTTATGCATTAAATGATCTGCATTTGATCATTTAATGCATAACACAGTTGTAGTTCATAAATACCAGGAAAGGTGTATTGAATTCATTGAAAAACAGCAAGAAATATATCCAAGTATCAAAAAAATTTATATTTTACTGATGGTTCAGCAGCTTAATATAAAAATAAGAAGAATTTCATAAATCTCTGCAAACATATTGATGATTTTAAAATACCTGCAGAATGGCATTTCCTTGCAACTGTCCACGGAAAGGGTCCAGCCAATGGGATTGGAGGAATACTTAAAAGACAAGCCCGGAGAGCTTTGCTTAGAGGAGGAAAAATATCAACAGCAAGGGAATGGGCTGAATGGGCTGAAATTTGGTCGAAAAAACCCAACCACATTATGAGGTTTTCATATATGTCTTCAGGAGATATCGAACTACAGGAACAAATTCTTTCGATGCCGTTTTCGGAATTAAAACCATAAGCGGAACTCAAGGATTCCACTGTGTTTTACCGGATAACACTACACCCGATAAAATAATTGCCAAAATGTTTTATTTTTCTGATAATCATAAATATTTCAATTTAGAGGCAAAAAGAAATATATAAGTTAATTTTTTAATGTATTTATTTATAATATTGATTAAATTATAATGTTTATAGAAAAAATATTTGTTTAATATTTTTTCTAATGCTAGTGTTGGAGATGTTGAAATTATAACAAAATCTTCGATCATTGGGATCTCCAATTCTTATTCTGAATAAAAACCTGTTTCTCAATCAGAAATACACAGAAAATGGTTCAAATTTATTGCAGGTGTTAAAATATGAAATGTTTAGTTTATTAGATCCACATTTGGTACATAAGGTACATTAACTTCCCGAGCAGAAATTAGTTAGGGAACACCTGAATACAGTCAGGGCGTGATCAGGGCCTGGTCAGTCCTACAAGGGCAATCCCTATTAGGGCAATATGATGTGGGCCTGTTCCGGGCCTGATTTAGAATATCCTTTTAGCGTTAACCTTATTTGAATATATACGGCCCTGATCAGGTTTTTTGTATTTGACCCCTAGCTGAAATTTCAATTGGTTAAAATTCACTAGAGTATTATCCATTTTAGAAATATATAGCTAAAATCGATTCATGTATGTTTTAGTTATCGCTTCTCGGCTGAAAGACTATAATTATAGTGATTAAGGTGGTATGTATGTTTTAATTTTTTCCGTTGTAATTTTTTTATTTAAATTTGATTATTTTATGTATATAATATATAAATATATATCAGGGTCTGGTCCGGATATCCCAATCAGGGCCTGATCCGATTATCCCAATCAGGGTCTGATCCGGTAATCCCAGTCAGGACCTGATAGGGCAAAAGCGTTACACTCATGATCAGAGCCCAATCAGGTTGCCCTACCAATGCCTGATCCGGACTAGGGCAAACCTGATCAGGCCCTTACTTGAGCCCTGAAAAATTTCTGCTCGGGTTAATAAAAAAACACATGTGAATTTTTCATATAACAAACTTTAAAAAATCGTAAGGAAAAATGCATATTGAATTGCGGACTTTTTATTTCTCAATTACATAGCTGCATATGTTTAGTTTAAATTTTGGGAAAAATAAAAAAAAAAAAAGGTGGGTTTTTGAAATATGAGCTTTGAAGTAAACCAAGTTTTTACGCGCCGCCTAGCGGAAAAAGAAAAAGTTATTAATTTTAAACTTACTTATTTCAATTATTCAATTATTTTCTTTTTTACTTGCAAAAATTTACTTAAGTCGGATGAAATTTGTGGCACCTATTCACAAAACATTGACACCATTACCAAAACTACGTGAAAAGCCTCAAAAATTCAAGCGCGCATAACTCCGATTCAGAGTACACAAAAAATAAAAGCAGAAATAACTTTTTTGTAACACATGCGTAAAAAATATTCAATTTTGTACTAGAATAGAATAAAAGAAAAAACTACTTTTCCGCACATATGACCACAAAATATTTTGTAAGCCTCGACCGTAACGCCGCCTGCATGTGAGATTCGTAGTTAAATCTATCCATATATCTATAGCAGTAAAATATCAAAATAATAATTTAAATAACTTACCATATAGTAAAAACAACTTAAACACATTGCATCATTTGAATTGCAAGAAAAAACAATTTATTTAGGTTTTCAAAGTTTACAATTTTGACAGCTCTTATTGGATTCCTATGTGTTGTTTTAGTTGGATTCTTATGTTTATATTTTCGAGCTAGTATAATTTACAACTATTACAACGAAGATGGCGCACTTTAATTATTTAAAAAGTTTAAATTTGTTTGTAACTTTGTTAAATAAATGATTAAATGAGCAATTAAATAAATATTTATAAATTTGCACGTTGAATTATAATTATGTTTGAATTTTTAGCCACTGAACGACAGGCTTAATGTCAGTTATACACTGCTATAAAGTTTTACAATTTAAACGTATAATAAAGTTTTAAAATAAACAAAATTAATTATCAAACATGTAAATAAATATAAATTATTTACATTTTATTCACGATTTACACTAACCTGAAATACTGCTGTCAAAACAAAACTTGTTAACTCTGTTAAAACTATAAACCACCAAAATGTAGAATACATAACCAAACTTTTTCCTACCTTAAGCAAGTTTGAAGTGAAGTTAGAAGTTAAAAAATGAGTCGAAATTTTTCCATAGAAAAAGTGTGTTATGACGCTTCTGTATATTTTTATTCTGTGGTTATACACTCAGAGAAAAAAATAGTCATTTTTGACTATTTTTTAAGTATTTTAATAGTCTGATTCGTGACCACTACTTTTAATAGTAACAAAATAATCATAATCAACTATTATGTAGTTATGATTAGTTTATTGACAAAAATATTTATTCTGTAGTTGACTTTAACTATAAAATAGTAAATTTTAACTATTTTAATACAAACAAAGTTACTATTTAGTAGTAGATTTTGACTATAAAAATAATGAATTTTAACTATTTTACTATTTTGTAACATACAACTGTTGAATCAATTTCGCAATTCGATTCGGCATATCCCCGTGGTGAGGTTGGGACAACTGCATTTCGATTGGAAGTAGAACATGTTTATTTCAATGTAGAGAACGAAATATCAACCCCAGGGATATGGAGCGTGAACGCCATAAAAAAACATATTATCGAACATTATTCAACTGATAGATTTTAATGTTTGAAAAAGGAATGTAGAAAAAAATATTGCCTGGCTTGTTATGGTTTGCCGTTACTGTAGTGACACTTAAAAATACCGTTAAACTCAAAGTTCATAATAGCTATTAAAATTTCTGATATTTCAACCATATATACTTGTTTACTTCATATTCTATTTCATAATTTTTTCGGAATTAACGAGTTTATCACGAGTGAATTATTGACTCCACTTGGTTTATATTAATGTTTATGTGCTGACAGGTACTTTATACATATTTTTAATATCAGCCTAATAAACTATTTTTAAATTTTTCATTGACATTTTCATAAGGCTTAGTAGACCTTCTTGAACTTCTTGCTGGTGACATTTTGATATCTCGATTTTGAACATCAACAGGCAGCAGCCAGTGGATCATTGGTGGATATAATCGTGAACGTAATTTATCAGGATTAGACCACCTGTTAAAAAACTTACAATTACCCCTACCGAGACTGTTATAACAGTCCCCATAAATGCATACCATGGAAAGGCTATATCATAAATCGAAAATGAATTCATTTCCTCTGTTACCATTGAATGCGTTGCATTATATGATACTGATAATAAATGAGTGACATTTATTTCAAGTTGATCGCAATCTTCAATCGATGTTGGTAATGATACTGATCTACTTATTCCGCTTAACATGCGAATTTGTGTTACTAAAATAATCCATCCCATTACAGCTGTGTTTATAATTGCAGCAGCAAAAACACCTTTAACATTTGCGTACGGCCATAATGCTGCCAGTAAAAAAATTCCAACGATTGTGCCGTGTGTAATGCCTGATACTGTTGTTATGAGTTGTAAAGCGAATTGAAATTTCGCTACAATGTAACCCATTAGAGTTGAATAAATTCCAAACACGATAATAAGCATTTTAATGGCGAGTTTTGCATTCGAATCTGTATTTTGAAAAAAGTTCATTTTCGTAACAACATCGTAGTAAAATACTGCAGACAAAGAGTTTATACTTGCGGACATTGTGCTGTGGAATAAGTTAACGTTTTAATTCTGGTTATTATTACCACAACAAATTATTATTATACAAAACCTTAATGCAGCACTCAATATGCATGACATGAACAATCCAGACATCCCCATTAAATGACCGACAATATCTTGAACAAAATATGGCACCATTTGATCAGGCTTCTGAACAATCTGTATTTAAAAAATATATTACAATTTTTGGCTCGCTTCTTTTATTTATTGAGAAAAAATGTCTAAAATTAAATCAACATTACTTACTCCAGCTTTTAACGGATCGCAATCTGCATACTTAGAATACATGGCAATCCCAATGTAGCCCCCAATATTTATTAATATCAACATCCCAACAAAAACGATGTACATTACTCTAAAAATATATTAAAACAGTCAACATTAAATAAATGTTAGCTCAACCCTCTTACTTTCTAGCATGTTGAATTGATGGAACAGACAAAAGTCGTTGCACAATACTTTGGTTCAAGCTTAAATGAGTTAGTCATATGGTTGAATAACCAAGTGTTGCATTCCAAAATGTGTGACGTGTTGTCAAATCCAATTTCATATTAAAGAACTCAATTCGATTTCCTTTATCAGCAATTGCCCATGTGTTGAAAAAACCTCCAATATTTTGTGTTGCATATATAGAAACCAATGCACAAGAACCAAGCATAACTGTTGCTTGAAATACATCCGTCCAAACAACTGCTTTTATTCCACCCTATAAAATATAAAATGTCTAATAACGCAAAAGTAGCCAATTTTATATATTGTCATATTTTACCAATATGGTGTACAACACACAAACAGCTGATATAATACTATTCAGAATAAACACATTGACTCCTGTAGCTTGTGAAAATGCAAGAGCGGGTACAAACATTATAATTGGTAACTGAAATAAAGTTGACAGTATAAATGTTGCTGTTAGTAGATTACGGGCTGGTCTGTTAAAACGAATTTCCAAATACTAAAAATGGAGTATTAAAATTATCGGTTTTTGGAGAGATCAAATAATTTAAATTTAATTTACCTCGTAACAATTTGTTAGTTGATTGGTAAAGAAGACAGGAATAAACGCGTAATTTGTAATAACAACAACAACAAGCAAAAAAGGTGTATATACCAAGTATTGTGTTCCAAAACTATAGATTTCGGCTGGTATGCCTAGTATTGATACCGCTGAAATTTGACTGAAATAATTAAAAACTAATTTGGGTGATGTGAAATTCATATTGGTTTGAAAAAAATTAGAATTTGTTTATGCTACATTCCTGTCGCACAGATTATATTCGGATTTAAAAAAATTCAAGGTTTAATCCAAATAAACTTTAACTAATTACGATCTAAATTTTAGTTTCAATCTTTAAATTTGTATCTGATTATTGACTTTTCGAATTATTTAAGTTTGTATTTTATAATTATTTATTTAAAATAAATTTAATAATTTTTGCATTAACACCTTTTTTTTGAATAATATTTTGTAACATAATGTTTTTGAGAATGACCGTTCAAACATGTTACAAAATATTATTTAAAAGAAGTTGTCAAGTATGCGATATCATTTTTGTTTCTGTGGTATATCGTCTGTGGCAATGAACAAAGATATATTAAATTCAGAGATCATGAGTCTTCTCGGCGATGAACAACATATAAAATATACAAGAACCAGACAGCAATTCTGTTAACGAAATTAAAAAATTTCTTAAAATCGTTGATGGAAAATGGTTTCATTACCTCCAACGTAGCGGGCAAACTTTACACTCCAATACCTACAAAGCTCTATAGTCTGCTAAAAATCCATAAAGAGAACGTACCAATCCGACCTATAGTCAGCTGGGTAAACTCACTATCATATCGTATGTCAAAATTCAATCGCTATAATTCTATACAAATCACACTACGGAAGGTACAACATAAAAAATTCATTTGAATTCCAAAAGGAAATCACGTCGATTGAACTACCAGAGAACGAAATCTTGATCTCCTATGATGTTACATCACTGTATCTGTTCTAGATTTAATAAATGATAGTTGGGACACAATCCAGCCTAGCACAACCATGGACAAAAAATATTTCTTGAAATGCATGGAAACTTGTGCAATTCTTATTATTTTGTGCACAAAAATGTTTTCTATAAAGAAACATTCGATATACTGAGGACACATTTGCTGATGGTTACAATTCCAAAATTTCCATTTGTGCCATTATTTGTGTATAAATATGTCAATGATCTCATCTCAACCGTACCAGTAGAACACATAACACCGCCATCGAAAAATTAAATGCATCTCATGAACGAATAAGTTTCACGTTTGAAATAGAAAATGATGGAAAACTAGACTACCTAGATTTCCGATTAATTCGAATGAATGAAAATAAAATTATAACAAAACCTACTGAAGGTTCTCTCAATTGAAATTAATTTGGAAAATATTTTCACAATTACAGTTTCAGATTAAACTTTATGAATGTTTCTGCTTCTTTAAATTTTGCCCACGGTAAAAGATTACATTGTAAAGTAATTAGGAGGTATTATGACTAAAATAAAAGTTAAGATGCAGAAGAAAGGAAACTTGAAATAATTTTTTTTTAAATCTTTCCCTATGCATGAATTTCATTTTTAATTTTCCGAAAAAAAGAAAGTGAAAAATAAATTTAAACACAGCTGTTTTAAAACAAATATTTTTTTAAGCCTGAAATAAATTAAATCTAAAATAATTCGTCTATCCACTCCAAAAGCAAAGCATAAACTAAATTAAAATATGAAGAGAAAAAATAAAATACTAAATAGAAATTTCCCTACCGTATACCCTTCAGTCGTCTGTTCTTTGGTATAGCTACGCTTTTAGAACAAGAGCCCGTGACGGCCAGACCTTCCTTATTTTATAAAAGCTGAAAGTTTCTCTGCGCATGGAGCAGGTAACAAAGGGGCCTCCAAAGTTCCGTGAAAGTATAAAAGCTAATTTTTTTAGATGTTCTTCGGGATAGTATTAGAAGTCACATCACCAATTGCCAGACACTTACCATCGTGGAAACCCCCTGTCAGACACTCTTAAGCTTTAAAGTTTAGTGTTAAGTGTCTGGCAATGGGTGATTTGACTTCTTATACTATCCCGAAGAATATATAAAAAAATTAGCTTTTATACTTTTACGAAACTTTAAAGGCCCATTTGTTACCTGCTCCCTGCCAAAGCCACTATGATCCAAACTTCATATTTCGCCGCAGGAGGGATCGATTATGATCAATGTTGATCTACGGGTCTGACTACCCTGCGTACTCCAGTCCCTGCCATTGACATATGAGTTAGCGTGAGATATCACATACCACTGGCAATGGCAGGAGATGTCATTAGCCAAGATGATATCTTAGGGTGCTGGCGGACAAACTTTAATTAGTCAACGGCAGCACTTCCAGTCTTAGCTGGGCAGCGTTCCGTAGCGTTCATTAGCTCTTCCGAGGAATCGAACCAACACGTAGTTATGTGTGGGCTTTGTGCCTCGATTAAGGTGGTGGGCGGTGCGTCTGGGGTGCGCTGCATCAGCTGGATTATTGGCATTTAGTTTTGTTTTGTTTTCTGCAAATTTCTCACAATTTGTTTTTCACTTATTATTTTGTTATTATTTCTTCATCTTATCATGAAATATTGGCATATGTCATATTTTGTAGTATGATAGGATTTTTTACTTAGTTATGCATTTTAAAATAAAACACAAAAAAATAAAATAAACATTTTGATATATATATATATATATATATATATATATATATATATATATATATATATATATATATATATATATATATATATATATATATATATATATATATATATATATATATATATATATATATATATATATATATATATATATATATATATATATATATATATATATATATATATATATATATATATATATATATATATATATATGGCAGTACAACCGAAAAAAAATAAGTCTGCAAGTGGTAAAGCAAATTTGCGCAATCCACCCGCCCATAAAGCGGCATGTCCACGGAATGTGCAGGGACAAAACATATATGAATCAATAAAAAATTTTAAAATACATGTTCAAAACATCTGCGGATTGAACGCTAACCATGACCACGCGCAACATCATCTTGAGCACGACAAACTGAACATTCTATTCCTTACAGAAACACAAGTTTCTGAAAATTTTCTCTTTATAGAATCGCTTAATTCCAAATATAGGCTCGAATCAGCTTTCAAACTCCATCAGGGCGTATGCGCATTCATTCATGAGAGTGTTGCGTACACGCGCTTTCCAAATTTTAAACTACACGGTGACGGCTTCAATACAATGGTTTTAAAGATTTGTCTTCCAGAAATGACTTTTTTTACAATAGCTTTATACCGGTCCCCCAACAAACGTAACCCAAACTTTTTTAATATACTGACAAAAATTATGGACGAGATTAGAGCAAAGTCTCCTAATTGTGAAGTTATCGTTACCGGTGACTTCAACGTCCACAACAAATCATGGTTGGAATTCTCCAAATCGACCGACGATGTTGACAATAGTGGAAAACTGGCAGAAATTTTTGCCGCGTCTCAGGGCCTATTCCAGATTGTTAAAAGCCCGACTTTCACTCCCCGTAATGGCGGTGATAATAGTTTTCTACTAGATCTCTATCTTACCACAATGCCAGATATTACGAGTGTCGATGTTGCGAAAGGTAGTATTGGAAATTCTGATCATTATTTAATCTCATCAGTTATCAAAACTGATTTACTTAAAACTACAGCTCCCAAACCCCGTAAAATATTTCACTACTCAAAAATGGATAAGAGTGGTCTTCAAAATTTTTTTCCATGGTTTCCCTTTCGACCGTCATTGTTTTTACACTGACAATGTAAATGTTTCTGCTCAAAACTTTACAGAAACCATCCAATTTGCTATCAATAAATTTGTCCCTTTCTCCATAGTAAAACCCAAACAAAAATACTTGTATTCGAAAGCTGCCAAAACGGCACTTAGAAACAAACGTAGATCATTTAATATTTGGATTCATAACAAAACTCCCACTAATCGATCCCAATATCTAAAGGCCAACAAAATATCTAATCAGATTATCTCAAACGAAAAGTCCGAAATTGACAGAGCGAAAGCCTCAAAACTTACGTCTATGTCTGTTTCTGACAAGAGTTGCTACAGTGCCATTACTTCTTTAAATTCTGGTACAAAATTTTCTATTCCCCCTATTATTGATGGTGATTTAATCGTCAATGATCCCGCAAGAAAAGCTAACTTGTTCGCTGAACGCTTTGCTCTGAACTCCACTGTTTTGGAAACTCCTAAAGAAATACCCCAAATCCAGTCTTCAGGAGTTAATATGAATGAACTTCACTTCAAACCCAAAATAGTCGCTAAACTTTTAAAGGGGTTAAACATCAACAAAGCATCAGGAATGGACAATATTCCACCCATTATTTTAAAAACCTTTTCCAAAGAACTTGCACCAACTTTAACTAAAATATTCTACCAATCCTACAAATCTGGTATATTTCCCTCGTGCTGGAAGTTGGCAAATGTCCAGCCCGTCCCCAAAAAGGGACCAAAATCCGATATCTCAAATTATAGGCCAATAGCTTTACTATCGGTCCTATCCAAAGTCTAGGAGCATTATATTAATACACATATTTCAAAATTTCTGGAAGAAAATCATTTAATATCCGACAGCCAATACGGTTTTCGAAACAAAAGATCAACTACCGATCTATTAAACTATGTAGCGCATTGTTGGAACAGCATACTTGATAAAGGTGGTGAAACATACGTTATCGCTTTAGACATCTCCAAGGCATTCGATCGAGTCTGGCATGCCAACTTAATCAACAAGCTCGTTGCGTACGGTTTTCATCCCAATGTTGTGAAGCTGATTCAAAATTTTCTATCCGACCCATACATTTCGGTAACCTTAGACGGATATTCTTCTGAGTCTAAACTAATTAACGCTGGTGTACCCCAAGGCTCAGTATTGTCCCCAACCATATTTTTGATTTATATCAACGAATTGTTGATGCAGATGATAGTACTCTGCACAACTTGCACAAGTTGTCGCTATTCTCCTTCTGTGCTGTGCACACCTAATATAATCAATCGTATTACTTAAATTTGTACAATTTTGTTGCATATAATAAATTAAGAAACAAGTCTACAATTTATATGAATTTTAATCTAATCTATATTAAATCTATTTACGAAAAAAAAAATTAATAGTATTTTGTTCAAATAACTATTTGTGTTATATTCAAATAATAAAAATATTAATCTAGAAAATATCATTTGAAGGGCGAATGAAGTGAGAAAGATTTTAAATTATTGTGAGGTGATATATAATTACAGTTTTGAACTTTTGGATACGAAAAACCAATTTACAATTTTGTTCTTACGGTAAAATACGGTAATAAAAATGAATTGTGCTAAATGTGAACAAAAAATATCTCGTACGAAAGCAAGTGTTAAATGTTCTAGATGTAGTAAACAACATCATGTCAACTGTGTTGAAATATCTTCTGAAATTTTAAAAGAAATTGAAAGTAACAATGTTCATTTGTGTTGTCAATCCTGTCGTTCTGAATCCATTTCACCAATAAATAACATCGACAGCAACAATGTAAGTGATTTATCTTTACTAAAAAGTACAATGCATGATTTTGGTACTGAATTGAGATTTTTGAAAAACCAACAACAAATATTTATGACCTCGTTGAGCTCTATCAATGAAAAATTTGAAAAAATGCTAATTATTCACAATGTCGTAGAATCTCACGAAACTAAAATTCAACATTTAATGAATGAAAACACCAAATTAAAGAAGTCGGTTTCGTCCGTTATTCAAAAAATGGACCAAATGGAAGAAGGTTATCGATGTTCGAATTTAGTTCTTCATGGTATTCCAGTAAAAGAAAATGAAGTTGTCACAGATATAATTAAAACTGTTTTTGAAACAATTAAAATACCGTCTTGTATTAACAACTTAAAATCAGCTCATCGAACTCGTTCTAACAACAATCAATCTAGTGGTATTATCTACTAAACAAAAAATATTTGATGCCCTTAAAGCAAAGAAAATTGATATTGGACGTAACTTAACCGCAACGGATTTTGGATTATCCACACCACAAAACAATGATGAAAACAAAACCTCATATTTTAATATCACCGATCACATCTCTTCTTATAAACAAATACTGCTATATCAAGCAAAACAATTATTGAAAGATACAAAACTTTATGAATTTATATGGTTCCAAAATGGAAATGTTCTAGCTCGTAAATCAAAAACAACAAAAATTATCAGAATAAAATCTGTTGAGCAGATTGAAGAGTTACGTAAAGTATAACCACAGGAAGCAACAACAGCTGTTCATAATTGCCTGAGTATTTTCTTAATATTAACTGTATTTTCTTAAAATTAATTTTTAATTTATAATTGTATTGCTGTTTTGAATCTTTTTCTCTTTATTTTTCCTTTCTATGAATTATTTATTATGGATATTTCAATATATTTCCAGAATGTAAACGGACTTCGAACGGGAGAATTTCTTAAAAACATTATGATTACAAATAACGATGTTATTTGTTTAAATGAAACTTATTTGAATGAAAATATACTTGATGATGAACTATTTACAAACAACTATGTTGTCTATAGAAAAGATAGGGATTTGACATTATTTTCTGGCAAATCTGATGGTGGTGGTGTTCTTATCGCGATAAAAAAAAGTTTCATTCATATCGACTAAGCTCATGTGAATGTTATTTAGAAGAAATTTGGGTATGTATTAGACTGAAAAATACAAATTTGTATATCAATGTTCCTTACATCTACCCGCAAGCAAATCAATCCCATTATCGAAGTTATTTCGATAATGTCAATAATATCATCAATACTAATACATTAGACTCTCAGTTCCTACTTGTAGGTGATTTTAACTTATCCAATATTAAATGGTCAAAAACAACTTCTAATTTTTTAGAACCAATTTTACACGATACTGGACCTGCTCAAGAACTAATAGATACACAAAATTTTTCGGACTTGCAACAGTTTAACGGAGTTTTTAATGCCAACGATAGACTGCTAGACTTGGTATTGTCAAACATTCCTTTTTACAACATTACAGTTGATAAAGCTATTGAATGTCTAAGCAAAATCGATCGACATCATCCTCCCTTATTAATATCACTCAATTCGAATAAGATACCTCTTCTTAAAGAATATAAAAATCAGAGATACAACTTCAAGGGCTGTAACTATAAAAACATCAATCGCGAAATCAATTTAGTAAAATGGGATGAATTGTTGGGGAATCTTAATACTAATAACTCAGTAGACATCTTTTATACTGAGATTAACCGAATTATATCGTCTTATATTCCCAAGATAGCAGTCAAAAGCCGGAAATTTCCAGATTGGTATTCCGATAGTCTTTTCGAACTGATAAAATATCAAAACAAATTTCGTAGTATATACAAGCGCACGGGTGACACCGAATACTACAATATGTTCTCCACTGTTAGAGCCAAAGTTAAAAAAGAAATTAAGATATCTCATGCTAATTATATGAAATCATTGGAGCTAAATATATCATCCAATCCAAAATATTTTTGGGCATACACAAAAAGTCTCAAGAAGTCTAACACAATACCTGCTTTAATGAGCCTAAATGAAAAAACTGCTAAGACACCCGATGAAATTTGCGATCTCTTTGCAAACTATTTTAGCTCTGTCTACAACAATAACACATGCAGTATAAGGCCTAGTAATAATAGCAGAAATATAAATATATTAGACACATTTGTTATATCTGACAATGACATCATTTTAGAACTGAAGGCTCTTGATATAAATAAAGGAAGTGGCCCCGATGATATACCACCAATTTTTTTAAAATATTGTGCAGATTCTATTTACAAGCCACTTGCAATAATTTTCAGCCCAGTGGAAGAATGCCAAAATAACACTTATATTTAAGTCGGGCGATTTAACAAATATAATAAACTACCGGCCGATCTCCATTTTAAACAGTTGTAGTAAAGTATTTGAAAGACTTTTACATAACGTCATATTCGAACATGTAAAAAATCAAGTCTCAAGCAAGCAACATGGATTTTTTAAAAACCGTTCCACAATGACAAATCTTTTAAATTTTACAGAATATGTGTACGCGTCATTGGACTCCGGTTTCGGAGTTGATGTGGTGTATACAGACTTCTCTAAAGCATTTGACAAAGTAATCCATGATGTACTTCTATCTAAACTAAAACGTTTTGGTATAGGAAATCTGTTATTACGATGGATTAGGGATGGAAAAGTCGATTCCGATTCTACTCGAGAATCGACTTTTCTGTTAAAATAATCGATTATAAAGAATCGAGTTTTAATTTTCAAAGTCGATCAAGAATCGATTGTTAGTATTCGACTTTCGAATTTAGTACTATAGTCATACACAGTAATTTAGTCGTATTCGATTTTTTATTTATTTACATATTTTGTACTATAGTCATACACAGTTGACAGTGATTTAGTCAATCATAAGTGGTGGTGACGTGGTGTTAGACACAGTAATATTTCTGTAGGTAAACTACACCAAGTCACATTTTTTTCAAAATATGTTTTTTTATACTGTTAGAATCAGGATTTTGTTCTCTACCGAGAGGTTAATATCACTGAGTCCTAAATAGTATAGTTTTCGAGATAGAACAATTGTAAATGACACCAAGTCCAAAGCCCTTAGAGGCAAAGAACGTCAAGTGAACAAATTTTGACACCAAGTCCAAATATTTAAGAGGTAAAGAACATCAAGTGTACATAGTTCTGTTTATGACTAAATAGTGTTGTAGACGACAACAACGTATTTAGAGGTAAATACCACCAAGTCCACATAGTCAATGTGTCTTTAGATTTTAACGGCTTTCTTTTAGTTTCTTAAAAAATTTAAACAATTTTAAACGTTTTTTAACGTTAAACTTACATTGTTAATAATATATTTTGAAGTAAAGTTTATAAAAAAGTTTATACAATTAGTAGGTAAGCTATGCGGGTTCCAGCGCAAAATCGTGTGTTATTTCTTATGAAGGTCTCAAATTGTCAATTTTGATCCAAGGTCAGATCTCAGCCCAAAATCGTGTGTTATTTCTTGTATGAAGATCTCAAAATGTAAATTTTGATTCAAGGTCAGATCTTAGCACAAAATCGCGTGTTATTTCTTATATGAAGATCTCAAATTGTAAATTTTGATCCAAGGTCAAGCGTGAGATTATAAGAAAATGAAAACAAAAAAGAGGAATCGAGGTATTAGGAATTTGTTTTTACACTATATTTTTTCTTTTTTATTTAAGTAAGAATTTAAGATGTCATCGATTTGTTTTTAATTATTAAAATAAATAAAAAACAGAAAACGCACATATTTTTTTATTTTTGTTTTGTTTTGATTATAACAGTCTTCACGTAAAAATGTGGTGTTGATTAGTTTTAACTGATTAAAAAACATGATGAAACAGGTTGAGGTGTGAAATGTATGACATCTTATAAAAGTAATTGATCTATTTCATTAAGACGTTAAGCAATTAAAAAAAATTATGCATAGGACAAGAAAATATCTGTGGCTTAAAAATTTTTTAACTGTGTGAATTATAAATTATGCGAATGTGGATTTTATTTGTTGGTTGTGTGTATGTATTTCTGAGTAAATAATAGATTGGAAATATTGTTTTGTTTTCAAGTTTAAGATTTCAGAGATTTCGGAATGTAAAGTTGTTAGTTTTTAACTGGTTGATAATACTTAAAAAAAAAATATGAGGTAAGAATTTAAGATGTCATCGATTTGTTTTTAATTATTTAAATAAATAAAAAACAGAAAACGCACATAATTTTTTTATTTTTTGTTTTGTTTTGATTATAACAGTCTTCACGTAAAAATGTGGTGTTGATTAGTTTTAACTGATTAAAAAAAACATGATGAAACAGGTTGAGGGATGAAATGTATGACGTCTTTATAAAAGTAATTGATCTATTTCACTAAGACTAATTTTCAAGCGTGAGATTGTAAAAAAATGTCAAAATAAAAATCATCGAACTCAGAAATCTGATTACATACTTCAAACGACTCAAACGTGTATGATCATATTTCACCCCCGTTTCTGTATAATCACTAAGGCAATCTGTTATGAGATTGAGCGTAAACTATTATCAAATGTGAAATTACATAAAATAATTAAGACTGATAAGAAAAAACTATTTGAAACAAAGAATTTTTCTTCTTTTGAAATTTTATTGAATATTATTGAATATTATCAAATTGCAATTATGTATTAAAATGAAAAATGACAAGAAATAAATTTGTAGAATAGGAAAAACTATTCAAAACAAAGAATTTTACAACTTTTTGTTTTGAATTGCAATTTTGCGTAAAACTTTGAGATTTAATGAATATTATCAAATTGCAATTATGTGTTAAAATGAAATAAATGATAAGAAATAAATTTTGCAGAATAGGAAAAACTATTCAAAACAAAGAATTTTACAACTTTTTGTTTTGAATTGCAATTTTGTGTATTAAATTATTATTTTGCTATTTAATTGATTCTCTCAGCAAAAAATTCTAATATAAATGTGTAAATTTCGATTTGAATTAGCATTGTTAAGGAGAAACCAAAGTAAAAAGATGAAAGTCAAAGCAAGTTTATTGGTAAGTGTAAATATAGAATATCAAAGTATATATTTCGAATTTTTGTTATAAATTTTGTAATTTTTGAATTTATTTAATTTTAAACTTTAGATTCTCGGGGTGATTTTGGGGGCGATTTCCAGTAAACCAGTGGGCAGGAGAGAAACTCAAATAATGGATGAGCATTTTTTAGTAAGATTTTAGAAAATTTTCGAAATAAATTAAAATTAACGGTTTCAAACTATCTCTAGGTTATTGTGGAAGCGCACCGTCAGGTGAAACGGGGTGCGGATCAATACGAGGGCTCAGGGTCTAAAGGTGATTGGACTCCCCCACTGCCCCCCCTTTGGGATTTAACAACAACATCAACAACAGAGAAAGCCCCCAACCATCTGACTTTCTCCAACAACAGTTTCAATTTCAGCGGTGGATCTCCATCGCTAAAAATTGGAAACGTTATTTGGGTTTAATTTCAAAATAAAACAATTGTCTTTTATTTTTTATTTATTATATAAAATAAAATTAAAATAAAAAAATAAAAATTATATAAAATAAAATAACAAATTTTATTAATTTCGCATCTTCTATTTGTTTTTTCTAATCCTTAAATAAGTATTCGATTTTATTTGATTCAGGTACGGGCACTCTATACCCCATACAATATTGTTGAAGTTGAACATGTTTGCGTTTGACTTCAGCAGTCTCGTTTGAACGTTCCTTTGGTGTTGTTGCAGAATTTTTCGATCAAGTTGTTGAACTTGCTTTGTAGCTAGTGATGTCTTGCAAGATGTTGCTGGTGCCAATTATATTTAATTTTACTCAAATTTCATGTTATATGGAAAATATAAAAGAAAATGCATCCAGTTTTTTGTTTTTATGATTTTTAAAATAAATTTTCTAATTTTATACTTTTTTATTTTGACTTGAAATCTAAAAAAATTATTTCGTCTAACTGTCCGAAATGAAATAGTATATTTTCCTACAAGAAATTAAAACGTTATTTTGAGGATAAAAATGTGTTCACAAGACGCTCCTACCCCGAGTGAAGCGAGCTTACGAACGAAAACGTTTTTATCCTGTGTAGAAAATACAATTTTTCTATGCTAGTAATACATATTTAATATTTACTACAAATTATAAACGGAATAAAGCGTGATGAAAAAAAGACTTTCAATATGCTATTGTTGAAAATGTGTTTGCTACGGATACAGCTTTTAAAGTTTTGAACAACACCATCTAGTAAACTTGTTTTATAAAATATTTTTTGTGTTTAAGAAAGAAAATAAAATTTGATTTATTTAACTTATTTTGACGGAACTACAAGTTTATAGTTTGTCTAGTGTTTACTAGAAGGCTCTAGAACTTTAAAAGATTCAAGTCCTGGATAGAGGTTTTAAAATTTCTAAAAAAATACCATCTAGTAAACGTCTAACAAAACAGAGGAAGCTCATTTTCTACAATAGCATATTGAAAGTCTCTTGATATGGAATTCGACCTCGAAAAAATTTGTATTCAATTATCGTTATTTAAAGTTTTTGTCGCTCTAGTTGTCTAATATTTGTCTAGATGGTGTTAATTCAAGCTTCATACTTTGGTTTTATATCTTTGAAATTTCTGAGCTTTAAAGTTTTGCAAAGCGTATATGTTTAAAACTTAAGATGAATTCTGAAAATAACAACATCTAAAATTTAGCAAAATGGCATCATGATATCGCTTTAAAACCATTGAAAAGATTATCTTAACTCTTCTTAATAACTTTATTTTGTTTATTTTTCATTGCTGTGTTTTGAAGGTTTTTAATAGCTAAGTATATAATAAATGTTGTAAACTTGTAACCATAGACTTTTAATTTATCTAAATTTTCATCGCCATAATTTACAAATGTAATAAATTATCACGAACAAAGCAAAATAAAAAAATGATTTTTTTCAATTTGTTTTTGAAGATTGAAAAGAAGAATAAAGAAATAATAACTTGATTTTCTTTGTTAAAGAAAACACAAATGAGTAATTATTTCACATAGTAATTTTAACAATTGCATAACTTTTCGTTTGCATAATTTTTAAAATTTTTTTTCTTTAATTTTAAACAAGAGAAAAAGCAGCAACAATGCATTTAATTTATTAGTTGTAATGAAGAAGATTATAAGTCAGATGCGAAGTGATAATAAATTTAATTTGATGGTGAATTGAGCTTTAAAAATGTAATGCATTTGTTGGTAATGGCAAGTGGGGGGAAATAGCTATAAATACCATATACAATGCAAATCAGATTTGTATATTTTCAATCGTTATACAATTGAGATCTGCTGTATATGTTTTTAAGTGTTTAATAATTTTTAAAAAAATTAAAAGTGTAGTGTTTCATAAAACGCATTGTGCTGTGTTTGTTGTTTTTTTATTTAATTACTTCTTAAATTGTTGCTAATTGCTATTTATGTTATATTTTAATTGTGTTTTATTTTAATATTTGCAGTATTTTTTTAACTCTTAAACTTCACAGTAGCAGCTTAGTTATAGACTATTTAATATTTTAAAAAATATTTTTTACACACTAAATTATATTAAGTAAGTATTACACCCTAAGTTATATTTTAAATTGCTAAAAATGAAAAAATATATTATAGAATTAGTGAAGTCATTCAAAATAGTTGAATATGATTCAACCCCAACCATCAAACTTCATGATGTATTTTGATGAAAATAATCAATATGGTTGGGTGATGTTTTAATTCTTATCATATGGCGGTCCACAATTTTTTATCTAATTGTAAAATTTTGTTATACAGACATACACAGTTGAATATGTGAAATTTTATGTTCTGATGTATAAGAAATAATTAAAAAACAATTGTCATTTACACTTCGACACTACTGATTATCAAGCTGATATTTGAATATTTGAGGTATTCCACTTGTCACTAAAAAAAAATTCGTTGAATTATGAAAGATGAGAATAATGGAAAAATAATGACTGAGTTTGTGGGCCTACGATCAAAAATGTACGCACACAAATTGCAAATTAATGATAAAAAGATGAAAATAAGAAAGCAAAAGGGGTGAAAAACAGATTGTAAAATATAGACTAACATTTTGACGATTATACATCTTGTTTAAATAATGTAAAGATTAAAGTGGTTACCCCAAAACCTAATTCAATTGAAAAAGCATATTGTTAGTTCGTATACTCAAACCAAAACTGCACTCAATCCCCACGACGATAAAAGATTTTTAGTTAAGGTGAATATGAAACTTTAGCTTGGGGTCATTATAAAATAATGCAAATAAATTAAAATTATTTTATCATACACTTCATTAAATATTATTTTGATGTTTAAAATTTAAATAATTTAATCATAATCCAATTTCTATGCAATATTTAAAATTTAAAATGGTTTTTTAAGTAATTTATCAATATTAAATTGTAAAATATTATATTTATAGAAATAAAATAAAATAAGAATAAAAATGTAAAACGTGTGATTTAATGGAAACTCAAATATTCAAAACAATAACAAACAAATTGGGTTGATGTCAACATTAAAATTGAATTGAAATAGAAAATTTATAATTGTTGCAATTTGGCTTAAAATTTTCTAAATATTAATTTTAACTTTTTAATTTTTAATTTTTTTAATTTTTAATTTTTTAACTTTTAATTTTTAATTTTTAATTATTAAAAGTTGTGATAATAGAAACAAAATACAGTTCACTTTTATTTTATAATTAAATTAAAAAAATTAATCCTCCCCTCCGTTTTAGATAAACAAATAGAAATGCCTTCACAACATCATATTGTTAATTTTTGGCCAAACCGTTACGATAAAATGTGTCACAATACAATAAAATTTTTAATATACGTTTAGAATCATTTGAAACGTGGCCAAAAAAATTTACACCAAAACCACTGGAGCTGAGTGATGCGGGTTTTTTTTATACTAGGATAGCAGATCGAGTGAAATGCTTCTCCTGTTGCATAGTTTTAGAAGGATGGGGAATAGGAGAACATCCGATGGATGAACATATTGTTTGGGCTATAGAGTGCCCGTACCTGAATCAAATAAAATCGAATACTTATTTAAGGATTAGAAAAAACAAATAGAAGATGCGAAATTAATAAAATTTGTTATTTTATTTTATATAATTTTTATTTTTTTATTTTAATTTTATTTTATATAATAAATAAAAAATAAAAGACAATTGTTTTATTTTGAAATTAAACCCAAATAACGTTTCCAATTTTTAGCGATGGAGATCCACCGCTGAAATTGAAACTGTTGTTAGAGAAAGTCAGATGGTTGGGGGCTTTCTCTGTTGTTGATGTTGTTGTTAAATCCCAAAGGGGGGGCAGTGGGGGAGTCCAATCACCTTTAGACCCTGAGCCCTCGTATTGATCCGCACCCCGTTTCACCTGACGGTGCGCTTCCACAATAACCTAGAGATAGTTTGAAACCGTTAATTTTAATTTATTTCGAAAATTTTCTAAAATCTTACTAAAAAATGCTCATCCATTATTTGAGTTTCTCTCCTGCCCACTGGTTTACTGGAAATCGCCCCCAAAATCACCCCGAGAATCTAAAGTTTAAAATTAAATAAATTCAAAAATTACAAAATTTATAACAAAAATTCGAAATATATACTTTGATATTCTATATTTACACTTACCAATAAACTTGCTTTGACTTTCATCTTTTTACTTTGGTTTCTCCTTAACAATGCTAATTCAAATCGAAATTTACACATTTATATTAGAATTTTTTGCTGAGAGAATCAATTAAATAGCAAAATAATAATTTAATACACAAAATTGCAATTCAAAACAAAAAGTTGTAAAATTCTTTGTTTTGAATAGTTTTTCCTATTCTGCAAAATTTATTTCTTATCATTTATTTCATTTTAACACATAATTGCAATTTGATAATATTCATTAAATCTCAAAGTTTTACGCAAAATTGCAATTCAAAACAAAAAGTTGTAAAATTCTTTGTTTTGAATAGTTTTTCCTATTCTACAAATTTATTTCTTGTCATTTTTCATTTTAATACATAATTGCAATTTGATAATATTCAATAATATTCAATAAAATTTCAAAAGAAGAAAAATTCTTTGTTTCAAATAGTTTTTTCTTATCAGTCTTAATTATTTTATGTAATTTCACATTTGATAATAGTTTACGCTCAATCTCATAACAGATTGCCTTAGTGATTATACAGAAACGGGGGTGAAATATGATCATACACGTTTGAGTCGTTTGAAGTATGTAATCAGATTTCTGAGTTCGATGATTTTTATTTTGACATTTTTTTACAATCTCACGCTTGAAAATTAGTCTTAGTGAAATAGATCAATTACTTTTATAAAGACGTCATACATTTCATCCCTCAACCTGTTTCATCATGTTTTTTTTAATCAGTTAAAACTAATCAACACCACATTTTTACGTGAAGACTGTTATAATCAAAACAAAACAAAAAATAAAAAAATTATGTGCGTTTTCTGTTTTTTATTTATTTAAATAATTAAAAACAAATCGATGACATCTTAAATTCTTACCTCATATTTTTTTTTTAAGTATTATCAACCAGTTAAAAACTAACAACTTTACATTCCGAAATCTCTGAAATCTTAAACTTGAAAACAAAACAATATTTCCAATCTATTATTTACTCAGAAATACATACACACAACCAACAAATAAAATCCACATTCGCATAATTTATAATTCACACAGTTAAAAAATTTTTAAGCCACAGATATTTTCTTGTCCTATGCATAATTTTTTTTAATTGCTTAACGTCTTAATGAAATAGATCAATTACTTTTATAAGATGTCATACATTTCACACCTCAACCTGTTTCATCATGTTTTTTAATCAGTTAAAACTAATCAACACCACATTTTTACGTGAAGACTGTTATAATCAAAACAAAACAAAAATAAAAAAATATGTGCGTTTTCTGTTTTTTATTTATTTTAATAATTAAAAACAAATCGATGACATCTTAAATTCTTACTTAAATAAAAAAGAAAAAATATAGTGTAAAAACAAATTCCTAATACCTCGATTCCTCTTTTTTGTTTTCATTTTCTTATAATCTCACGCTTGACCTTGGATCAAAATTTACAATTTGAGATCTTCATATAAGAAATAACACGCGATTTTGTGCTAAGATCTGACCTTGAATCAAAATTTACATTTTGAGATCTTCATACAAGAAATAACACACGATTTTGGGCTGAGATCTGACCTTGGATCAAAATTGACAATTTGAGACCTTCATAAGAAATAACACACGATTTTGCGCTGGAACCCGCATAGCTTACCTACTACAATTGTCTTGGACTTGGTGCTGTATGTTTCAAGGGACTTGGAAATACTAAGATCTATCATTGTGAGGTAAAGCACACCAGGTCCTTTTTAACAAATAACCGTTACATAATATGACGTAATTTAATTAATTATTGATATCATGGAAATTAAAAATAAATTACAAAGTAAAAAAATTTTCGGGGTAAGGTTAGCAGTTAATAGAGATATAACAGGGTTTGTGATTTTCAAACAGTTTTTTGGCTTTCCTGTAAAATTTTAAAAATGTGACTTGGTGTCGTTTACCTCTCACCTACAGATTTATAACCTTATATTTAATATTAAACTAATTTCTTTTTAATATTAATAATTGTATTGATACACGATTATACGAAATGGCACCGAGTGCTGTGTGGATTTATTATAAAAAAGTGAATAACGGCTCAAAGGTTAAATGTCGTGAATGTAGTAAACACTTTAAATTTAACAATAGTAGCAACATCAACACCATGTGAGCGTTTATTTTCACATACTGGTCTGATTGCAAATCAGATGCGAAGTAGACTAGCGCCTGATCGTTTGAATATGCTACTATTCTTAAGATCAGTTGCAGAAAATTTGTGGTTTTCATAAAATGATTGTTTAAAATTTTTTTCAGTTTATTTTGAATAAATGTATGAAATAATATATCAAAGCTAGTTTTTCTAGCATAGAAATCGATTAAAATCGAAAGAATCGACTTTTTCGGTCGGAGAATCGATTCTTGGAATCGAAATTTATAAAATAAAAGTTGGAATCGAGAATCGACTTTTCTATAAATCTTTCCATCCCTACGATGGATACGTTCATATTTAGAAGAGAGAATGCAATACATTCAACTCAAAAACTGCAAATCAAATACTTTTACACCTACATCTGGGGTTCCGCAGGGGTCCATATTGGGTCCGTTATTATTTATATTGTTTATTGATGATATTATTGACAACCTCAAGTGCAAGGTTCTTCTATTTGCAGATGATTTAAAAATATTTTTATCAATAAAATCCCTTAATGACTGTGTAACATTACAATCGGATCTAGACTGTTTATACAATTGGTGTGTTGAAAATGATTTGCATCTAAATGTTGAAAAATGTGTCACGTTAAAAATTAAACCAAGGCCAATACATATTAATGTTCAATATAACATAAATAACTGGACACTTTTGCAAAAAGACTCTGTACGCGATCTAGGAGTCGTTATAGATAATAATTTAAAGTTCAATGTCCACATACAGAACATAGTCAATAAATCGTACAAATTACTAGAATTTATAATGAGAGTCTGTGCTGATTTCAAAAATGCTAAGTCTCTTATTTCTACATTTAATGGCTTAGTGCGATCTCATCTCGAATATATATCTCCAATTTGGAACCCAAAATATGTTATTCATATTTTTACAATTGAACGCATACAAAAAAAATTTACGAGATTCTTAAATTTTAAAATGAACCTTCCTAAGGAATCATACCCGGATAGGCTTAAAAGATATGAATTGAAATCGTTAGAAGAGAGACGTACTAATACGGATGAGCTTACGTTGTTTAAAATTATTAATAGATTGATCGAGACCGACTTAAATGATACGATTCGGCCTAGAGATAACTCATGTTACAATATACGAAATCCGCTACTTCTTCATCTAAACACATACAAAACAAATTTAAGAATGCATTCACCATTAATAAGATTGCAAACCTCGCTGTTAGCGCGATGCTGAATTATTCGACTTTGAACTATATTTAATGGACTGTAATAATTAAAACACTGAATTTTTATTAATTTAATATAAGTTTATCTTTTTATGTTGCACGTAATTAGAAGAAGATGTACAAAAACAACTGAACTGAACATTCAACTTAATGCAAGTTTTTTTTTAAAAAGAAGAGAAAAGAAAGAAGAGGAAAGAGAAGAAATTACTAATTCATTTATATAAAGGGTTGTGTTACACCGAATATAATTAATGTTAGAATTGATCATTCCCGCCACCTTGAAACAACGGGTTCAAAATATATATATAAAAAAATATGATCTGTATAGACACGATTACAATAGATTAAGGAAGATTGCTTTCCTTAGTATGATAATTCCTTTTTCTTCCTTTTCTTTTTTTTCAATCATGAACTGAATTAAAGTATGTTTAAACATTGTCAACTTTACATAAAATTACTAATAAATATTTCATCTTAAACAACAATTTAGTAAGCTTTGAAATTTTGACAACTGAGATTTGATTTTCTAATAATATTTAAATCCAAGAATCAAGTTATTTTAATTCACATAATTAGAAGTAGTTAGCTTAACAAAGTAAATAAAATTAAAACAATTTAAGAAATTTTATGGATAATATGATACCATAGAATGGTATTACTAATAACAATAAATAAATGACTGATAATGAATGAAATTCTTAATTAATTAACAGCTAAGTAATTGATGGATTGATGTTATCATTTGATGCAGTTTCAATGGGCAAAACACATATTCTTGTGACAGCACGTTTAAATTCACCAATTGCTGTTTTAATAGTGACGACGCGTATGTGACCATCTGAACCTGGGTGTGTAGCAATAATACGACCAATAATCCATTTCATGGGTGGAATGTTGTCATCCTTAATAAGCACTAGCGTATTCAATTTAATTGATGTTGATAAAAACCATTTGTTGCGTGTTTGAAGTTCATTCAGATATTCGTTGGACCATCTTTTCCAGAATGATTGCAAATTATACTGTTGTTTCTGCCAACGAGATAATCTATTGAAATCCAGATGTGAAAGTGACGGATCAGGTAGAGAATTTAATGGAGTGCCAATTAAGAAATGACCTGGCGTAAGAACGTTCAAGTCAGATGGATCGGACGACATTGGTGTGAGAGGTCTTGAATTCAAGCAAGCCTCGACTTGATTGACTATGGTTTGCAGCTCTTCAAATGTTAATGTTGAGTTAAATAATGTTCTTTTTAGATGGTGTTTGGCGCTTTTGATAGAAGATTCCCATAGCCCTCCAAAGTGAGGAGAACGGGGAGGTATGGTTTGCCATTTGATGTGTAGACCGGAACAAAATTTTAACACTGTATGTTGATGAATTTCTGTTTCAAACAGTTTAGTGAGGTTTTGCAGTTCTCGTTGAGCGCCAATAAAATTTGTAGCATTGTCTGTATAAATTGCTGAAGGATGTCCACGTCTTGATATGAAACGACGTAATGTTGCGATGAATGCGGGGGTTGTCAAATCAGAAACTATTTCCAAATGTGTAGCTTTTGTAGAAAAGCACACGAATAAGGCAATGTATACCTTGCTGACGGTGTTGGTACGAATTTTATATTTTATATTGAAGGGTCCACAAAAGTCTATACCGACTGACTCAAACGGTCTGGCTGGTGTTACCCTTTCTGGTGGCAATTCTCCCATTAATTGACTGATATTTGCTGGTTTGACTCGGAAACATCGAATGCATGAATGAAAAATTTTACGACATAAATTTCTGCCATTTGTGATCCAGAATCTTTGACGTAAAGTATTTAATAATGATTGTGGTCCACAATGTAAATTCCTTAGATGTTCTTGATGTGCAATTAACTGACTTAATGTACTATTGCCCGGTAGCAGTATATTATGTTTTTGATCATATGATAAGTTGGAATATTTAAGACGTCCACCAACACGTATTATTCCGTGTGAATCCATAAACGGATTTAATTTTACGACTGGACTTTTGAGACTTATTGGAAGATTGCGTTTAAGTCGAACAATTTCTGAATTGTAACTTGTATGTTGCACGACTTTAATTAATGCTAGTAAAGAATTATTAATTTCATCAGCTGTTATTGAACCAAACTTATATTGCAAAGATTCATCCACTTCGTTGTTTAACATTGCTTCACCTCTACGCTGTATAACAAGGCATTTCATATTGGCTATGAAACGGCGACATAACGATGTGATTCGTAGTAATTTATTTAGATCAGAAAATTGTGTTATTAAATCGTTAGTATTGATTGATAATAACGTGATTTCAGGTTTTCTGTATTCATTTTCTTGTAAAGACTCAATACTTTGAGGAAATAAAATATCATTTTCTTTCAAAAACTGTGGTCCATACCACCATGTTTTTGAATGTTCTAGATCCAGTGGCATTAAACCTCTGGAAACTATATCTGCTGGATTGTATTCAGTGGGTACGTAATTCCAATTTTCCGGCGATGTAAATTCTTGAATTTGTGCAATTCTATTTGCAACAAATGTTACGTATTTTGATGGAGCAGACTTAATACGATGGAGTGTGATTTCTGAGTCTGTCCAAAAGCTAATTTTATCAAAATTGATTTCCAATGCTGAATGAACTTTATTATATAGTTGAGCGAGTAGTAGCGATGCACATAATTCCAAGCGTGGAATTGATTGTCGTTTTAGTGGTGCGACCTTTGATTTAGCACATAGAAGTCTCACTTGATGTTGATTGTTGGTGTCTGTACTTCTAATGTAGATACAACATCCATACCCACGTTCGGAGGCATCTCCAAAGCCATGTAATTCCATGCGTTGTATACTGGACACTGGTGCCACACACCGAGGAACAGATAAGTCAGATATTGTTTGAAGTTGATTTATATATGTCTGCCATTGTTTGGAAAGTGATGGAGTGAGTTCATCATCCCAATCTAAATTTGATTCCGACCATAGCTGTTGCATGAAAACTTTGGCTGTAAATGTTATTGGAGCGAATAATCCCAATGGGTCAAATGTTTGTGCAATACCTGAAAGAACAACACGCTTTGTTATTGGTTCATTTAATTGTTGATACTTACAAAATGTCGGTTTAATTGTATCAGTTTCGGTGTCCCATACTAGACCCAAAACACTAGTTGGTTGTAGCGGCTCGCCAATTTCTGTAGGTAAAAATGTTTTACAGTTTGACTTCCATTTGCGGATATCAAAACCTCCTCTTGCAAGAAGTTTAATCATTTGTTCTTTTATTGGTTGAAGATCAGATTTGTTATTTGTCCCTGACACAAAATCATCAACATAAAAATCTTTTTCAAGTAAAATAGATGCGTTGGGAAATGAATTTCGTTCGTCGATAGCCAGTTGTTTCAACGTTCGAATAGCGAGAAATGGAGCACTAGCGGTGCCGTAAGTTACAGTACAAAGTTGAAAACAAGATATATCTTCTTCTGTGGTTTTTCTCCACCAGATTCTTTGTAAATGTCGTTGATTTTCGTGAATAAGTACTTGGCGGTACATCTTGGTAATGTCTGCTGTTACTCCAAATAAATATTTACGAAATCTGAGAAGGAGTGAAAATATATCCTGTTGGATAGTGGGACCTACCATAAGAATATCGTTTAGTGACAGATCGTTTGTGGTTTTTGATGACCCGTTAAAAACAACACGTAGGTTTGTTGTAGTGCTGTTAGGTTTTAGCACAGCATGGTGAGGTAAGAAATAACTGTTTGATTGTTCAGCTGAATGCTGTGATTTGACTTCTTCCATATGATGTAAAGAGAGGTATTCTGATAAGAATTTATTATACTCGATATGAAGCGCTTTATTTTTAATCAAGTTTCGTTCCAAAAACTGATATTGACGATATGCTTTTTCGGAAGATTGGCCTAGGTCAAAATTTGGTTTGACTGGTAGTGCAACACTGTACCTTCCATCAGGTTGTCTTCGTACGTTATTAGAATAATGTTCCTCGCACTGTTTTTCTTCTATTGACAGGCACTGAGGATTATTGATTTCTTCGAGTTTCCAAAATTTCTGAAGAACTTCATTGATATTTTCTAGTGTACATAATAATGAGACTGGCAACGCTGAATTTGTACTTAAAGGTATTTTACCAGACAAAATGTATCCAAAGACTGATTTTTGAAAGGGAGGCAATTCGGAAACAACATTTATTCGTTCACCAGACACAATGTCACAGTAGATTTCAGCCCCAAGAAGCATATCTATTTCTTGTGGCATGTAGAATTTCGGATCAGCTAATTGAATAGAGCTTGGTAGACAATTAGGATTGAAGTCGTATTTGTGCAAAGGTAATTCGCCCGTAATTTTTGGAATTACCAAAAATTCCAGGGATGTATTAAAATCTGTTACTCTAGAATATATTGAAAGACTTGTTCTATATTTTATGTGCGTAACATTTTTTGAAATACCTGTGATTGGCATATCTATTTGATGTTTAGATGCAAAGAGCTTTTGACACAAATTTTCCGTTACGAAATTTGATTGAGAGCCTGTGTCAATAAGAACCCTACATGGTAATTTACATCCAGATTTACCACTTACCCATATGATTGCAGTAGAGAGTAAAACCTGTGAATTATGTGTTTCGTTTTGAACATGATTTGAAACCACAGCTGAAGTGGAGGTTGAAGGCAAATTAGTATTTTCTGAAATTATTGGGAACGAGTTTGAATATTTCGTGTTTTGTTGAATTGGGTTTAATTTGAAAATATTAGGGGGTGCCGTACTGTTTATTGGATTTTGAGGTGTTTGATTATTCCAATGTATTAAAGTATGATGTCTTTGAAAGCACGTTCGACATACACCAGATTTGCAATTTGAAACGAAGTGTTCCTTTGAAAAACAATTTGTGCAAAGTTTTAATTCTTTAACTAAATCTATGCGTTTCTCAATTGTTAGATTTAGAAATTTAGTACACCGAAACGAGGAATGAGTTTCACTGCAAAATGGACATGATTGATTTATTGACATCAAAACGTTACGATATTGACTGTTATTTGATTTAAAACCTGAATTATATGTTTTAGCTGATTTTGTGAAAGATGAAAATGGTTTTTGCGGAATGTTTTTAGCTATCGGTTTTATTGATGAATCGATTTCAGATAACTCTTCCGAATTAGATTCTATTATTTGCACACGTTTTTTAAGAACGTCCATGAATTCTTTTACCGTAAGAATTTTGTAGTTAATACTTGCTCCTTCAATTTTGCGTCGTGACACTAAATCAAGTTTTTCTGTCAAATGCAACGTGAGAAATAAATCCCATGATTCAACGTTTACATTAAGCGATTGTAGAGCTTGATAGTGTTTGTAAAATGAATCAATAAAAGATTGGAGAGACGATTCTGAATTTGCTTCTACTTTCGGTAAATTGTAGATTTCTTTCATGTGTTTCTTTTTTATACGTGATTCGTTTTCGTAAAATTCAAACAACTGCTTCCATGCAATATCGTAATTTGTTGCACTAGGTGAAAGATTTTCAATGTATTTGAAAGCTTTACCGACTTTCAGGCACGAATTTAAATAATGAAATTTTAAAATACCACTTATTTTTTCATTTGTATGTATTAGCGAAGTGAAAATATTTCTAAAATTTATCCACGATAAAAAACTACCGTCAAAGATTGGTAAATTAATTTCTGGTAACGGGAGTTGAAGTTTTGTTTGACACGTATCAGTTTCCAGAGGAACTTTTTTTGTATTAACTGATATATTTGCATGAGATTTTTCATTAATTAGAGTTAATAATTTTGATTCTAATTCACCATAATTGTTTTCAAAAATATAACGCTCTTTTTCACCATCTTCAACAATACATTCATATTTCGATTGAACATCATCGTATTTGTTGTAAATGCGTTGTAGTCTATTATGCATCGACTGAATATCACCCAAGGTCATAGTATCTTCATTTTTGTTTAACTTATTTTTGAAAAATGTTATGCGACTTTTATATCCACTTAATTGTTTTTTTAAATTATTGATAGTTTGAACTGGATCCTCCATTTTTTACAAAATTTTGATAAAAATTATTGAAAACGTATAAACAAAATTGTTTTAATAAAAATAAAAATAAACAAAATGTCCGTTTTTAGTAAAGATATTACGGAATGCACTGTATTTAATAATGCGACGCACTAATAGAATGTTCCATTATTTTCACTAAGTTTTACCAAAAATAGTTTTAAAATAATATAAGTTATACTTATCTGGGATGAAAGTTTTAACACGTTTAATTTTTGGAAATGTTATTATAAAACAAAACAACCAGTCGCTTGAATGTTTGGTTATATTCACTGGAACCACGTTTTAGATGAGTGCTGGAGCACGAACTTAATTAAATTAATTTGGCACGATGGACCAAATGTTAGCGCGATGCTGAATTATTCGACTTTGAACTATATTTAATGGACTGTAATAATTAAAACACTGAATTTTTATTAATTTAATATAAGTTTATCTTTTTATGTTGCACGTAATTAGAAGAAGATGTACAAAAACAACTGAACTGAACATTCAACTTAATGCAAGTTTTTTTTTAAAAAGAAGAGAAAAGAAAGAAGAGGAAAGAGAAGAAATTACTAATTCATTTATATAAAGGGTTGTGTTACACCGAATATAATTAATGTTAGAATTGATCACTCGCATAATTATAATTTCAATCATATTGACTTGTTTTCGTCTTCGTTTTCCGTATTCAAAAAATCAATTTTACAAAGTATTTCAACTTAAAACAACATGTAAACTTTTTTAATAATAAATTGTAAATTAACCATTCTAACCTATAGATTTAATATTAACAAAAACCTAACAACAATAAATTTAACTATATTTCTTTTGAATTACAAGTGTCTTTATAGAATACTATAATGTATTTCATAGAATATTTGAATATTTCACTTTAAATTAAATTTTTTTTTTTTTCTTTGTATTGTATATATATATGTAGATAATTGTATAATATTTATACTAGCATATAATGGACATAATGTCTGTATGTTAGTTTTTGCGAATGAATAAAATAAAATAAAATAAAATAAAATAAAATAAAAGTCGTTCGAGCCCCTTCCTTCAAAAGGTAAAATGCACGAACGAATTAATCCTGCCCGGAGAGACGCTGCCATAAACGTGAACAAAGACCTGAATAAAGTCGCCGACTGGGGTGACCAAAACCTTGTCGATTTCAACTCCACTAAAACACAGCTGTTGATTGTTTCCAGATTAAAGACCGAGTTCCCCAAAGATATTTTATTTAGTATGTGTGATGAACCAATAGGTGAATGTAAAAACATTCGTTTATTGGGTGTCACAGTTTCAAATGACCTACTCTGGAACGATCATGTAATGGCGATGGCAAAAAGCGCGTCTAAAAAACTCGGCCTCCGAAATAGATGCAAAAATTTTTCACTCCATACCAATTGCTCCATGTTTATAAGTCCTATATTCGTCCCTGTATGGAGGGCTGCTGTCAAGTTTGGGGTGCTGCCTCTGTTTCCATCTTGGCCCTCTTGGACTCTGTTCAAAAGCGAGCTATACGAATTGTAGGTGATCGAACTTTGACATCAAAACTTGATTCCCTACAACATCGTCGCAGTGTTGCTGACCTCGTTGTTTTTTACAAATATCGTCATCAGCAGTGCTCAGATGAAATCAGCGGCATCTTGCCTCAAACTTATTCTTACCCCCGTTCCACTCGGCAATCGGCTGCCGCAACCAGTGAAACGGTAAAGATCCCGCGCTGTCATACTGGCAGATCGCAGAGAGACTTCTTTGTCCGAACTGCGTACAAATGGAATAGTTTGCCGGAACCCTTAGTCTCAGGTGGCTTCAACCGACAGATGTTTAAAAAAAGCGTTAATCTACACCTCAGAACGAATATTTGAAAGCTTTACCGACTTTCAGGCACGAATTTAAATAATGAAATTTTAAAATACCACTTATTTTTTCATTTGTATGTATTAGCGAAGTGAAAATATTTCTAAAATTTATCCACGATAAAAAACTACCGTCAAAGATTGGTAAATTAATTTCTGGTAACGGGAGTTGAAGTTTTGTTTGACACGTATCAGTTTCCAGAGGAACTTTTTTTGTATTAACTGATATATTTGCATGAGATTTTTCATTAATTAGAGTTAATAATTTTGATTCTAATTCACCATAATTGTTTTCAAAAATATAACGCTCTTTTTCACCATCTTCAACAATACATTCATATTTCGATTGAACATCATCGTATTTGTTGTAAATGCGTTGTAGTCTATTATGCATCGACTGAATATCACCCAAGGTCATAGTATCTTCATTTTTGTTTAACTTATTTTTGAAAAATGTTATGCGACTTTTATATCCACTTAATTGTTTTTTTAAATTATTGATAGTTTGAACTGGATCCTCCATTTTTTACAAAATTTTGATAAAAATTATTGAAAACGTATAAACAAAATTGTTTTAATAAAAATAAAAATAAACAAAATGTCCGTTTTTAGTAAAGATATTACGGAATGCACTGTATTTAATAATGCGACGCACTAATAGAATGTTCCATTATTTTCACTAAGTTTTACCAAAAATAGTTTTAAAATAATATAAGTTATACTTATCTGGGATGAAAGTTTTAACACGTTTAATTTTTGGAAATGTTATTATAAAACAAAACAACCAGTCGCTTGAATGTTTGGTTATATTCACTGGAACCACGTTTTAGATGAGTGCTGGAGCACGAACTTAATTAAATTAATTTGGCACGATGGACCAAATGTTAGCGCGATGCTGAATTATTCGACTTTGAACTATATTTAATGGACTGTAATAATTAAAACACTGAATTTTTATTAATTTAATATAAGTTTATCTTTTTATGTTGCACGTAATTAGAAGAAGATGTACAAAAACAACTGAACTGAACATTCAACTTAATGCAAGTTTTTTTTTAAAAAGAAGAGAAAAGAAAGAAGAGGAAAGAGAAGAAATTACTAATTCATTTATATAAAGGGTTGTGTTACACCGAATATAATTAATGTTAGAATTGATCACTCGCATAATTATAATTTCAATCATATTGACTTGTTTTCGTCTTCGTTTTCCGTATTCAAAAAATCAATTTTACAAAGTATTTCAACTTAAAACAACATGTAAACTTTTTTAATAATAAATTGTAAATTAACCATTCTAACCTATAGATTTAATATTGTAACGACTCTTCGTTGGTTCTTTTAGATTATTGAACAAACACGATAGTAAAAGACAGATCTTTGGTTAACAGAATCTCAAACTTTATTTGTCAACAAATTACAGCAGCTTCCGTTTTTCCTTACAATAAATTCCAGGGTCTCCAATTTATGTACCATAAACTTCACCGCTTTTCCGCAATTTGAACCAACAATATTCGGAATCGTAAAATCTGTATTTACTATTCCACTAAGTTCAGATTCTTTCACTATTAGTACCCAGGCTCAGATACCACCGATTATTCCTTAAACTTGCGAATATTTATAAACACTTTTAATTGCAAAAGTAAAACTGACTATCTGATATTTTTGTTTGCTTATTTATATCGAAAAATAAATAAATCGAAACTTCTATAATCCACTAGAAATCAATACTACGTAGTCCGTACATCTGAAATAGGCCACACCTGTTTTCATTCATACTTGCATTTGTATTAGCGAACTCAAATTTAATTTATGCAAAATGTATTAGGTAACTCCTTTTAATTAATGTAAACATTTGTATAACAAATTTAATTTACATTAATTTATGCAATACAATTTGCAATACAAGTAAAAGATTGAAAAAGGAGTTAACTTTTAATTAATGAATGAGTAAATAAAATTAACCCATTCTGGACGAAGTTTATTACATTGCCCTCCATTTAGTTTTGTTCGTCCCGAACAATATCAGAGATCGCATTGGTGCTGTTACCTTGGTACGGTGCCAACCTTTGCAGATGTATCACTTTCATCTTGGTACGGGGTCCCTTTTGTATGCGGTAGATGACATCATTAATTCGTTTGATTATTTTGTAGGGGCCTTCCCAATCTGGCTGCAGCTTGGGTGATCTTCCCTTAGTTCTTCTGGGGTTGTATAGCCATACCAATTCTCCTTCTTGAAAACCGCCACTATTTGCATTTATGTCGTACCTGGTTTTCATTTTGTCACTGGCAATCTTAATGTGGTCTCGAACCTGCTGATGGATTTTATTCATCTTCTCCCTTAGTTGTCCCACATAATCTGTTTTCGTGGATACCAGACCTCCAGGGATGCCAAACTCGATGTCACTAGGAAGATGTAGTTCTCTTCCGAACATGATATTCGCTGGCGTTTCACTTGTCGTATCGTACACTGCACTACGATAGGCCATCAAGAATAACGGAAGATCCTTGTCCCAATTTCTTTGGTCGGCTTCTACTACCTTTGACAAATGTTCTTCCATGGTTCGGTTGAATCGTTCTACCATGCCATCCGATTGTGGGTTCATAGGTGTAGTTCGTGTTTTTCTAATGCCGAGTGTTCTGCACAGCTCTTCCATCAGTTGAGATTCGAAATTCCTTCCCTGGTTGGTATGCAACTCGAGCGGTGTTCCATATCTGCAAACCCATTCATTGACTAATGTTTCCGCGACCGTAACTGCTTCCTGGTTCGGTATTGCATAGGCTTCCGGCCATTTTGTAAAGTAATCAATGACCACCATGATGTATTTGTTACCTTTTGTCGTTTCCGGAAATGGCCCCGCGATGTCCATAGCAATTCTCTCCATTGGGGCACCCACATTGTACTGTTGCATCTCTCCTCGAGTTCTAGTTTTTGGTCCTTTGCTCGCTGCACAAGTATCGCATCGCCGACACCATTGCTCCACGTCTGTTCGATACCTTACCCAATAAAACCTCTCCCTTACTTTAGCCAGGGTTTTATTGACTCCCAGGTGTCCTCCAGAAATACTTCCATGCAGCTTTCCCAGTACCTCTTCCACTCGACTTGATGGCAACACCAGTTGTTCTAACACTTTCTTTCCATCAGCGGACTCCCATTTTCTTTTAAGTATCCCGTTGTCCATAAATAGTGAGTCCCATTGCGCCCAGTAGCATTTCACCTCCGTACTTAAAGGTGCTATCTCTTTCCACTCTGGTCGCCTTCCCTCGGTTTTTCATTTCAATATTGGTGCCATAGCTGGATCCTTTTGCTGCTCTCCTTTAAGTACCTCGGTACACCAATCGTCAGGAGTTTGGAACTTAATTTGATTCACTTTCATTGCCTCCTTTCTCTCAGTCCTGCTATATGACTTGCGCTCCTCAACACAGGGTCTTCTTGAAAGATCTTCAGCGTTACCGTGTATCCTTCTCTTCCGGTGTTCAACGCGGCAATCTCCTTCCTTTTTGACATCCACTTGCTTGTTTGAAAGGTTCATCAACCGGCCTGGAACTACTCCTTCTTTTGCAGCTATTAGTGTTTTGCATTCCCGTCTAATGTGCCCTAACTGTCCACAATTCCAGCATCTTACTCTGCTAGATCTTTTTCGTTGATTTCGTTCAGGCTTATCCTCCAACTTTTTGACATGCATGATCACTTCATCAAGCGCTGCTTTTAGTGGCTCTTCAGAAACTTCCGTCTTACGTACTCTATCTAAGGCAAGCGCTCTTTTTCCAGCCTCCATTTGTAGGGCCAATGCTAAGACTTCCGCAGGTACTTTCTTTCCGCTCAGATACAGCTGGTTTCTCATTTGCACATCTCGAAGAACATTGATGAATGTATCGGCTGCCAGTTCGTCTCGGTGTTCAGCGTTATAATTCGGATATGAAAGATTAACCAGTCTCACAATGTCAGCCTCTAATTCTTGCAAGGTTTCGCTGACTCCTTGTTTTCGTGTCTTGAGCTGCATGCGATGGAGAGCTTGCATATGACTTTCCCCGTATCTTACTTCTAAGGCCTCCATAATCTTGCTGTAATCACGTTCTGTCGCTGATAGTGTCTGCAAAATTTCAGCAGCAGGTCCCTTCAATGCCAATATAAGCGCGTTTGCTTTTTGCTGGTGCTCAACCCCAGTTGTTGCTATCTCAAATTGCATCTTAAATATCTGATACGATGTAGATCCATCAAATGCGGGTGTTTTTACTCTAGCTGGAGCTGAAGTAGTTGATGGATTGATCATGTTACCTGACTTCAATTGTGCTATTTCTTGACGGAATTCACTCGAAAGATTGCGTAATTTCTCTTCATGTTCTTCGGTAACTTTCCGCAGCTCCCTTTCCATGTTGTTGATTTTACCCTCTGCACTGGATATACGTGACTCGATTACTTCACGTAGACTTTCTTGCTTCGCCATCATATCAGCAAATTGTTGTCGTTGCTCTACTTCGGTTTGGTCCCTGTGTTTTGGCCTGCTTCTTCTAAAATTTTACGCAGCCGGAATGCAAGTTCTGCCTTCGTTCCATGGATTGGAGCATTCCTTTTCTTCAACTCATCCTTCAGCTGGGTCTGGCTGAGATCACTAATATTTACTGTCTTGACCATTGTTTCAATAATCCCACTTCTGACACCACTGTAACGACTCTTCGTTGGTTCTTTTAGATTATTGAACAAACACGATAGTAAAAGACAGATCTTTGGTTAACAGAATCTCAAACTTTATTTGTCAACAAATTACAGCAGCTTCCGTTTTTCCTTACAATAAATTCCAGGGTCTCCAATTTATGTACCATAAACTTCACCGCTTTTCCGCAATTTGAACCAACAATATTCGGAATCGTAAAATCTGTATTTACTATTCCACTAAGTTCAGATTCTTTCACTATTAGTACCCAGGCTCAGATACCACCGATTATTCCTTAAACTTGCGAATATTTATAAACACTTTTAATTGCAAAAGTAAAACTGACTATCTGATATTTTTGTTTGCTTATTTATATCGAAAAATAAATAAATCGAAACTTCTATAATCCACTAGAAATCAATACTACGTAGTCCGTACATCTGAAATAGGCCACACCTGTTTTCATTCATACTTGCATTTGTATTAGCGAACTCAAATTTAATTTATGCAAAATGTATTAGGTAACTCCTTTTAATTAATGTAAACATTTGTATAACAAATTTAATTTACATTAATTTATGCAATACAATTTGCAATACAAGTAAAAGATTGAAAAAGGAGTTAACTTTTAATTAATGAATGAGTAAATAAAATTAACCCATTCTGGACGAAGTTTATTACAATATTAACAAAAACCTAACAACAATAAATTTAACTATATTTCTTTTGAATTACAAGTGTCTTTATAGAATACTATAATGTATTTCATAGAATATTTGAATATTTCACTTTAAATTAAATTTTTTTTTTTTCTTTGTATTGTATATATATATGTAGATAATTGTATAATATTTATACTAGCATATAATGGACATAATGTCTGTATGTTAGTTTTTGCGAATGAATAAAATAAAATAAAATAAAATAAAATAAAAGTCGTTCGAGCCCCTTCCTTCAAAAGGTAAAATGCACGAACGAATTAATCCTGCCCGGAGAGACGCTGCCATAAACGTGAACAAAGACCTGAATAAAGTCGCCGACTGGGGTGACCAAAACCTTGTCGATTTCAACTCCACTAAAACACAGCTGTTGATTGTTTCCAGATTAAAGACCGAGTTCCCCAAAGATATTTTATTTAGTATGTGTGATGAACCAATAGGTGAATGTAAAAACATTCGTTTATTGGGTGTCACAGTTTCAAATGACCTACTCTGGAACGATCATGTAATGGCGATGGCAAAAAGCGCGTCTAAAAAACTCGGCCTCCTAAATAGATGCAAAAATTTTTCACTCCATACCAATTGCTCCATGTTTATAAGTCCTATATTCGTCCCTGTATGGAGGGCTGCTGTCAAGTTTGGGGTGCTGCCTCTGTTTCCATCTTGGCCCTCTTGGACTCTGTTCAAAAGCGAGCTATACGAATTGTAGGTGATCGAACTTTGACATCAAAACTTGATTCCCTACAACATCGTCGCAGTGTTGCTGACCTCGTTGTTTTTTACAAATATCGTCATCAGCAGTGCTCAGATGAAATCAGCGGCATCTTGCCTCAAACTTATTCTTACCCCCGTTCCACTCGGCAATCGGCTGCCGCAACCAGTGAAACGGTAAAGATCCCGCGCTGTCATACTGGCAGATCGCAGAGAGACTTCTTTGTCCGAACTGCGTACAAATGGAATAGTTTGCCGGAACCCTTAGTCTCAGGTGGCTTCAACCGACAGATGTTTAAAAAAAGCGTTAATCTACACCTCAGAACGCCAGTTGTTGTGGGACCTAGGTCTTAAAAGGTATTTATGTGTTGTTGTGACACATATTCTAAACCCTATTACACAACACATTTTATTAAAAAAAAAAAAAATATGTCGTTTATCGTTCCTACCTGAGTAGGGGTATGCGCAGAGAAACTTTCAGCTTTTATAAAATAACAAAGGTCTGGCCGTCGCGGGCTCTTAGTCTTATATATGTATTATATATTTAAATTCAACTCATACCACAAAACCTACTACTACCACTAAAACAAAAAATCTCTTATTTTTAATTTTCTTATTTATAACAAAAAAAAATAAAAATAAAATTACCAAAACAAAATTAAAATCTATAAAAAACACCGCGTAACCGAAAATCGTGATTTTTTTTGTGACGATTTTTTTTAACACTGCTATAAAATTTCTCTCATATTTCTCTCGCCGATAAAGAAGTTTCACTTCAAAAACGAAAACTTACAAAATAAAAATTAACACAAATTTGAAAAAAAAAGTCAACAGAAAGTGAACATTAGCTCAATGAAGGTTTTTAAAGACTTAAATACGCAAAATTAAGATTTGTTTATTATACGACACATCAACCTTATAGATTAATACGCTAACGAAAAATTTTGAGGAGCCTAAGGCATTAGGCGTAGATGGATTTATTTCAAATTTTCACTGCTAACTGATATATTGCCCAAGCCATATATTTTTTTTTCACTAAAACGAAAAACTTTGTTACTTTGTTATTTAAATTAATTGTTTTTATGAGAATGAATAGAAATGCCAATGTATGTGAAGTTTTTCTTATGCGTGAGATAGGTTTTGAGTTAGATCGTGTGAATCCGTCGCTAATTTTTCATATATCCGAACTGATCAGCTAGAGTTCTGATTATTTTTCATTCATATATTTAAAAAGAAAAATTAAAAATTATATGCTAGCATTTCTCATTACCACTTTTTGAAATTATTGCTTCTTCACCAACAAAACTTTATTAGTCCAGGAATATTAGGGGTTTCACCTCGGAATGGGAGATAGTTGGCTGTAAACTTGTATACACCTTTATTTTGGCACCCTAAATCTTGTCTCAAAACCTACTTATCGTAGGGTGTCCGCGTCTACAGATATTCCAAGGTCAAAGGTAAAAAAATCGATTTTATACACATATATTGCAAATATCTCGTTTCCTATGGGCTTTATGCTATTTGTACATATAATAAATATTGTAGAGGATTAAATTCTCTACAACTTTTGTTTAAACATATTTTTATATATTAAACCATTTTTGAGATAGAGAGCAGAGCGCGCGCAGTGTTTAACTATTTAGAGTATCATTCAAGGTCAACCTGTAATCTCGATTTAAAACATGCTGTATAAAGTTTATAAACTATTGATAAATATATGATTCTAAATAACACAGAGAACACAGAGGAATTTGAAATTTTACAGCGACTGGAAGACAATGATGAAGAAGAAGAAGAAAATTGAAAGTAGAACTTGTAGTTTTTTTTATTATTATTATTCAATTTTTAAATTTCAACGTTTATATATGTATGGAACGGTATTTTTCAATAAAAACATTAATTAAAAATTTAATTCTTTTCTTTTTATTTAATTAGCAAGTAAATAGTATAAATTATATTAGAATTAAAAAATAATTAAAGTATTTCTCTTAATAACTTTATAATTACACGAGTAGGTAAGTGCTATTAAATGAATAGATACTGAATTATGGAAAAAAATATTAACAATAACGTAATAGTTAATAAAAAATGCAAATTATTTAGAATCATATATTTATCAATAGTTTATAAACTTTATACAGCATGTTTTAAATCGAGACTACAGGTTGACCTCGAATGATACTCTAAATAGTTAAACACTGCGCGCGCTCTGCTCTCTATCTCAAAAATGGTTCAATATATAAAAAAATGTTTAAACAAAAGTTGTAGAGAATTTAATCCTCTACAATATTTATTATATGTACAAATAGCATAAAGCCCATAGGAAACGAGATATTTGCAATAAATGTGTATAAAATCGATTTTTTTACCTTTGACCTTGGAATATCTGTAGACGCGGACACCCTACGATAAGTAGGTTTTGAGACAAGATTTAGGGTGCCAAAACAAAGGTTTATACAAGTTTACAGCCGACTATCTCTCATTCCGAGATTCTTGCCTTTATTTGACTAATTTTCCTGGACTATATTTATAAGCGTAGCGAAGCACGCCGGGCCCTCCTAGTACATATAATTTTGATATACAAATGTAATTGTTTCAGGTTATACTATTTTTCTTACGTTATTTTTAATTTCATAAAAATTATGTTCCATAAAAATTTCATAAAAATTAATAAATGAAATTCCATATTTCATAAAAATTATTAAAAGTAATGTTTAAAAAAACATTGATTAAAGCAAACTACCGTTTAAAACGATAGTTAAATAAAAAGTAAATTTAGTGTACACAACAACTTCCCAAATTTCCATGATGATTACTGTATTAATGCATAAAGGACAAACAGACATACTTTCAATTTTATATATCTTCAATATTTATTTAGCATGATGACTCGAATGTAGATTGCAAAAGACAGTAGCAATATAACTTTAAAAAACTGCGTTATAGATCAATTTTTTAAAATTCATATAAAGAAATTTTTATTATTTTTATGAATTCATAAATAAAAAAAAATAAGTTTAATGGTATTTAATAAAAATTAAAAAAAAAACAATAACAAAATATTTACCACACCCGGAATTGAACTCACTACCTACAGAACATCAGTCAAGCACGATATCCACAACGGAATATGAAAAGTTAAAAAATGATAGATAGATTTAATTTAAAAAATAAAGACAGATAGAAATGATTTAAAAATATATTTTTGTTCTTCAAAAATGCATATAAAACTTGATGACGCGACTATACAAATTTTACTCCATAGAAAATGGAGGGAAGGGACGGTTTGAAATTTGCACATTTTTTAGAATAACTCAAAAACTGTGCACCGCAAAATTCTAAAAAAAAATAAAATGGTTGTTAAATTCGGTGTTCTTTCAAATGACACCCCACTTGACCTGGTTCTAAATGATGTTTTTTCGCTTGGGTCAAAACAGTATTTTTCACCCTTCCCCACCCCAATCTCTTAAAAGCACAAAAATATAATTATTTGAGACTTTGCTATAATTTTCGTTCAGAGTTTATTAAACTTCCTGTCTCTGTGAATTGTTTAAAATTTTTCTGTTAATTAAGTTCGAAATGCAAGTGGGGGGGACCAACTTTTTGTGTCACTTTTTTGACAATAATTCAAAAACTATAAATTGCAAAATTCTAAAAAAAATGTCAATGTTTCTAAAATCAAGTGTTCTTTCAAATGACACCCCACTTGACCTGGTTCTAAATGATGTTTTTACCCCTTATCATTCCCACCCCTTTAATAAATATAATTTTGAGTGTCTGCCACTCTTCTATATTTTTCAATAAACACCTACTCATTTTTCTTTTATTCCAAATATATTTCAAGATTTTCGATGAAATAGGGTTGGAGTTAATCGGGGCAATAAAACATAGAGAAAACGTCATTTTTCAGAATTAAACAAAAAATAGGGAGTTGTAAAATTCCAGAATACATTTTTAAGGAATGCTGAAATGAAGCCCTTTCATATGATATCCTACTCGTCTCAATAAAAAAATGTATGTTCTCAAAGGTTTTACATCGTAACTCTGTAAAACAAACGAACACAACTTTATTTTTTTTAACCCGCCATCTTGTGTGGATAGGTTAGTTTTATAAGCACCTCAAATTTTAGGTTCATCGGATGAATGGTTTACGAGATAATCGAAATGATGTGAAAATCACGTTGTACTCTCACCAATATTGTTCCGTATAAAAAACGGAACCCTAAAAAGAAGACAAAAATTGTTAATGCAAAAATTATTAATTTATTTTAAATAAATTATTATAAAATTAATTTAAACAACTTGGAGACCAAACCATCATTATTTTAATTTATTTAACTAAATTAAAAAATTTAAAAATGTTGTATTTTATAACCACTTAAGATGTAAATGGTGGATTAACGATAACAACAAGTTTATTCAGCTCAACCAAATTATGTATATATTTGTAATGTGATGTAGGATTTGACTTCAAATTCATGTTCTATTTATAATTATATTATTACATCACGACTGTAATAACTACTGAATTCTTTAGTAAGCCAAGTTTAAATGTAAACTTAATTGGAAACGAAATGTCGTTTGGGTCGTTCTTGATCATTCAGCAATCCATTAGAAAGCAGAAAATCTCAATTTACATAGTTGATTTTACATTACATAAGTTCCATTTTTACACTGCCCCGAACCAGCGTCAGCAGGCCTGTATTTACATTACTAAGTAGGTATTTTGTTATTATGAATTAAGTTAACGTTCTATTATGGATTTTCATGAAATTGAGAAATAAATAAAATTTAATTTAACTTTTATGAATATTAGTTTTGCACAGTTGAAATTTTATTTGAATTGCGGTTTTGTTGCAAATGTATTTACAACTTCAATTATTTCAACTTATCAATTCTTAGTAATACGTGTTGGTTTTACACAATAATAAATAACTTACCTGGCAATTATCGAAATTGCTATTGGAACAATTTTCATTTTTCTGCCTCCAATTAAATACTCATTTGTTGTTTTGGATTTTTTAACAAAACCAAAATATATTCCAATCGCAGTTGAAATTAATAAAGTTAGTACAAAAACCAGATAATCAACATAACTAAAATTTTTAAATTTATCTATAGCAATATTTTCATTCATTTTTTTAATTTTTTGTTATTTATAAATATTTAAAAAAAAATTTTAATTAAAAAGTTTTTATAATTTAAAATCACAGTTAAAATCACGATTCAACGTATATCAACTTTCGTGTACAACGAGTTTTATGCAATTGATTGAAAATCATACCCAAAGCGAGATGCAAACAAAAAATTATATATTTTGACGATTATGGAGTACGATGTTACAAACCAGTGGCGTAGCGACATACGGGTTTGTTCGGGTTTAAACCCCCCCCATTGAAATTTTAAAGTTTCTTTAATCTAGAAGAATTGCTCTAATATTCTAATATTAAGATTTTTTCCCAGATATCTTACGAATGAATTAAACAGTTGCTTTCTTTTCATTACACAGAACCCCACCCTTTCTATGTTGTCATAGTGATAGCACACATACCCACTAGCACACATTCTCAAAAAGTTGACTGCCAGCTGCATGCCACGATACGTACTATAAATTGTACTATCAGATCCACCCCTTTTCCTTGGCCTCTGTGTTAAGCAATATCGCTCCACCTGCACTCAGACGCTCGCATGCTCACATGCGTGAACATTAAAAGGTAACCAACAACATCACGTTACCCTTGCACGAATATTACGGTGACCACACTAGTTGTCGATTGAAGTCAAGAAAGCCTCTACATAAAACTGTCAGCAGCCTGCTGGCAACTAATTTTAATATCTTGGATGCCTGGGACACCTCCTGGCATTATTACAACACAACTGGCCTTTCTATTACTAACCCGACTTCTACCCAACCTGGTTTCGATCTGCCACGTCATACCTGGACTACAATCATCCGAATAAGAACGAATCATGGACGTTGTGCTTATTCTTTCTACAAGTGGGGCATTTCAGAGTCCCCTGAGTGTAACTGCGGGATCCACAACAAACCATAAAACACATTGCAACTGTGTGTCCAATTCGACGGTACAATGGTGACATCTCAAACATCTATTTGGCAACTTCTGACGTAGTAGCATGGATAGACTCGCTCGATGTAAACATCTAATGTTCAAATGTACTGCCCAATGTTCAAAAATTTACTTTTCACTTTTTTACTCATAGACGCGCAATCAAATCGATTGTAAGTTCATTTAATGTGTATCCATGTTTTGTTTTAGGTGGATTTCATAGAAGAGTCTACCTATTTTAAGTTTAATTTTTAATGTGTGAAAAAAAAGTAGTGATACAATAATTTGGAAAAAATAACAAATATTATGTCAAAGGTAGCTTGTTCCACATATTTTTATTTCAAAATTTATGCAACTTTATAATTTTTTTCTATAGCAACTGTTAAAACGTGCTATTATCAACTAAAATTAGAGGGAAAAATAGCACTTTACCATCAAGGGTAGATAACGTAGTACTTTAACAGAAAGGGTAGATAAAGTATTTTGCTGTTGATATTGTTCAAGTTTTTCCATTTTTGAAAGCACAGGTATTCTCTTTGACGTACCATCCGCGAGTTTTCAGGCAATTCAAAATTTCAGACCATCTACGAATTGTCTCTGAAACCTCCTCCTCCATATTAGAAGGCAGTTTTCTTCTGTAATATCGCACATATTGACAAACCCAAACTATCTAGTTTTCAAATTCAATTTTTGCAAAAAACAAAAAAAAATTGATTTTTTGTTTGTTTATAAAACTAAAAAAGTTATCAAAGCCTACCTATACTCATTTTTTCGTGAAACTGTTTTTTTCTGATACTTTTAAATTAAATTTATCATTGATTTTTCGGCATTTTTTGGTCTTCTTCAACAATTGCTATAGAAAAAAATGTTGTATTCCACACGACGATAAAATTTCATTATCTTCTCGATGCTGACGCCTCGACGCTAAAATAGCTCTCGAAGATAAAGTGCAATTTTATCATCTTGTACAATAAATAACTATTAATTTAGAATAAACATTTTTTTTTATTCGCCTATATATTAAAGTATTACTTTATTACTGTGATTTGCGGCTTTAAAGTATCACTTTTCAACTATTTATTTTGTCGTCATAGCTACGTCCAAAAAAGTAAAAATCATTTGTATTTGTTTAAATTCTATGAAAAATAAATTTTTTTATCAAAGCAACCCGCAAATTCAAAATTTCATTATCCAATTAAAATAGTTGTTATCATTTGTTGTCATACAATTTGGAAAAAATAATAAATATTTTTTCAAGGGTTACTTGTTCCACATATTTTTATTTTAAAATTTATGAAAATTTATAATTTTAATTTAGAATAAACAACTTTTCTTAAAATATTTTGCTTGCGGCGAATAAAAAATAGTATATGATGCACGGACGTAAGCTATTTTGGACTTAATGTGGGTGCAAATCTCGGCTAGCGCCTCGATTTGCAAACTCCACATCCGTCCAAAATCTTTAGCTTTACGTCCTAGCATCATAATGTACTATTTTTAAATATTGTGCTTGCGGCGAATAAAAAATAGTATATGATGCAAGGACGTAAACTATTTTGGACTTAATGTGGATGCAAACTCTACATACGTCCAAAATCTTTAGCTTTACGTCCTAGCATCATAATGTACTATTCTGGCGTCTTTATTTATGCCCACTGGTCTACTATTTTGTCTACTATTCTTTCTTTATGAGTACATCTGATTCTTTTTATTTTAAATTACTTATTTGAACGAATCAGTACCTCGATTCTGGTTCCATGAGAAAAAATGAAATGGAATGGAATTATTATTTATCTCGAATTTTGATTTCTCACTAAATAATTCAATTCCACTAATTGGTATTCTCGTTCTCTTTTCGAGATAGCCTTTTTAGTACAAGTTTTAAACTAGTACAAATTTTTGAAGATGGAATTCTTTTGTTAGTTTATTGACTTGTTTTTATTTGTGTTTCTTTCGATAGCTAGTTTACAAGTTCGCTATAGATTTTATCTGTAAAATTGTTCTTCAGAATTTAATAAATAGTGTGTTTGAATAGTGTATTTTGCCACATCGTCCCATTTCCCTATTTCCGTCTGCTTTATCTAATCTGCGAGAAGCATACAAAACAATATGTTTTGTATATAAATTAAATAAATAATTTAATTTTTCTAAAATAGTTGTTGATAAATAATAAAATAAAAGATCGTTAACTCCCACGCGCCAAATCCATATTCTCCTTTAAATAATAAACTAAAATTTCTTTTGGCATGATTACTTGAACTTAGGCGCAAGCGGATTTTTAAAAATTTTTTTAGGGTAATTTAAGTAAATGTAGTAAAAGGGAACGTTTTGATTTGTTTATCTTATATACACATAGGAAATCGGGATAGTAAATTTTGTAGAAGGAACATATTTGAATAACATCGTATCAAAAAAGTGTAATTTTGTGATTCTATATCAAATAGAAAAAAATCTTGGCGCCTATGTAGATATCTTTTTGATTTATCGTAACTTTTTTCGACATTTTTTTCTCCATTTTTGTGGGTCTATACAAAATTTCAAAGCAAATAATCGCATTTCGTCTATAAATTCGTTGACGAGATAATTTGACAGTTCATCCCACAAATACGGAATTTATTTTCTCATTCCACTGAATCTGAATGCAAAAATCCCATTTAGAAATCTCCTTCCACGAAATAATTCCATACAACCAAAATCTAGCTACTAGCTACTTTTTTTCGTTACTTTAAACATTTATTGCTCACAAGTAAACATCGGCAACTCGCCGAAACCGATTTAGACATTCGACATATCAAAATGTTCAGTTTTTTGCTGATTAAAAAATCACAAAAATTATTTGCCAACGCTCCCGTTGGCGTGAGTTGTGGGCGTCTCACTTTGCAATGAAGTCTACACTCAAAAAAAAATTAATGAAAATTGTTTATAACCCTGTTTATTAAATTATTTATGAAATCTATAAATCTTTACACAAATAATACGAAATATTTATAACTTCTGTTTATCGTTTGATAACCCGTTAATGTATACTATACGAATTTGCCTTCATCAGATGTGCTTGGTGCTTCCAAGTTTTTGTGTTTCGAAGACTTCTTCACTAATTACCATTTATGTAACATAGATTGTAACATGGATAGTGACTGACTCGTACAATTTCAAAAAGTTTATCAAATAATAAAGAATTAATGCTTAAATGCTTTTAAACTCATATACTCTATGTATGTTTATTCATCTCTTAAACTGATTATGACTCATGCCATTCTCGGCGTTGGCAACTAATCTTGGTATTTCTGAAATCAGCACAAAAAACTGAAGATTTTGATATGTCGAATGTCCAAATCGGTTTCGGCGAGTTGCCGATATTTACTTTTCAGTGTTTATTTCAATTTTAAGAGAGAAGTTGTGTTCTTGCGTCTTTAAATTTTACAAATAGATTTAGATTTTACATAGTTTACAAGGTAAGAAATCTTTTTCTTTAAAATGAATTATTTAATGTAAAATAATTTAAGATAGTCAAAAAAAAATCATTAATCTACTTTTTAAAAAATCATTAATTAAAAAAATTAAAATTAAGGAAACATTAAAATGAAGTATATATTATTGTAATGAATTATTAATATAACTAATTAATTGGTTTATTGGGTTAAACTATTAAGTCTTATAAAATAATTCTTCACCCCCCCCCCCCCCCTTCCCCAATGGAAAATTCTGGCTACGCCACTGTTACAAACCAAAATCGTTGTGGATATTCTTTAGTGAAAAAGCTCCAGAAATATTGTTTTTGTAAACACATGTATAAATGTTTATATATAACAACAAAATAGTTGTTAGTTATCTAATAAGAAAAGATAACTTAATGTAGGTAAATAAACGTAGGTAAAGTAGGTAGATATACAAATTCAAAATAATAGATGAAGATAGATCAAATATTTTCCAAATTGTCCAATCTGTTATTCATCACAGATATCACTCTTCTAACAGTGCATGCATAATGAAATTACTTTTACTCATGAGATCCAAGTTTGTATAAAAATTTATTTTGAGAAAAAAAATTTATTTTAAAATACTTTTTCCCGAATGAAAAAGTTAAAAATTTCTTATCTTTTTCCTTATGATTAATAGAGAATGAAGCTACAGTTTAAAGCAGTGTGCTAATATTAAAATTAATAGAAAAAAGTTGCTCAAACTTATGAGTAAAAAACTCATACATTGTGCATGCATCAGTGATGGCTGATTTTCAACAATGAACTTCCCGTTGACATATAGAAAATACCCGATTTTTCCCGTTTCCTTAAGAAAATGCCCATCAAGCTTTCAGTAAAAATATACATATAAATTCAATTATTTATTTGAAAAACTTCAGAAACCACCACAATTATAGCAATATTTATCCTTCCGACAACTATAAATATTGTTTTATTTCTGTTTTTTACGACTATATTTGTGTACGTTATTAGTCTTAATAGAATAACACAAACAGTTGTTAATTTAATTCTGTACCGTGCATCTGGCAGAACACAATAAACAATTTATTTCATTGCATTTTATAAAAAATCAAAAACAAACATTTTCGACCTGATTATAAAAAAAAGTCCAAGCGGCACGTATATCCGCTAGAAATAGGTAGATTTCGGGCCCAGACAACTTTGTGTACAAATAGAATTGGATGTGTCAGATTAGTTTAAATAAAAAATTTAAGTAGAATAGTCCAAGTCCAGAATAATCCAAAAGATTTATCAAACCAAACTAAATACATTAACGGAAACTACTTCATCAATGCGATTTCGGAACAGTTTTATTTAATTTGGTCAAAGCTACTTTTAATAACATATTAAATCCACCAAAAAGCAAATTACAGTTTTCACAACGTCACACCTACAACACCACCACACATAATTTATAATCTAAAATTGTGAAACAACTTTTACACCTCAAATAATTCAAATATCTACAATTTAGGAAGACTTTTGTAAATGTGTAATCAATTGAATTGTTGAAAATCACCAGTAACCCAATAAATAGTTTTGCAGATGATAGTACTCTGCACAAGTCGTTCGAGCCCCTTCCTTCAAAAGGTAAAATGCACGAACGAATTAATCCTGCCCGGAGAGACGCTGCCATAAACGTGAACAAAGACCTGAATAAAGTCGCCGACTGGGTGACCAAAACCTTGTCAATTTCAACTCCACCAAAACACAGCTGTTGATTGTTTCCAGATTAAAGACCGAGTTCCCCAAGATATTTTATTTAGTATGTGTGATGAACCATAGGTGAATCTAAAAACATTCGTTTATTGGGTGTCACAGTTTCAAATGACCTACTCTGGAACGATCATGTAATGGCGATGGCAAAAAGCACGTCTAAAAAACTCAGCCTCCTAAATAGTTGCAAAAAATTTTTCACTCCATACCAATTGCTCCATGTTTATAAGTCCTATATTCGTCCCTGTATGGAGTACTGCTGTCAAGTTTGGGGTGCTGCCTCTGTTTCCATCTTGGCCCTCTTGGACTCTGTTCAAAAGCGAGCTATACGAATTGTAGGTGATCGAACTTTGACATCAAAAACTTGATTCCCTACAACATCGTCGCACTGTTGCTGACCTCGTTGTTTTTTACAAATATCGTCATCAGCAGTGCTCAAATGAAATCAGCGGCATCATGCCTCAAACTTATTCTTACCCCCGTTCCACTCGGCAATCGGCTGCCGCAACCAGTGAAACGGTAAAGATCCCGCAGAGAGACTTCTTTGTCCGAACTGCGTACAAATGGAATAGTTTGCCGGAACACTTAGTCTCAGGTGGCTTCAACCCACAGATGTTTAAAAAAAGCGTTAATCTACACCTCAGAACGCCAGTTGTTGTGGGACCCAGGTCTAGACCTAGGTCTTAAAAGGTATTTATGTGTTGTTGTGACACATATTCTAAACCCTATTACACAACACATTTTATTAAAAAAAAAAAAAAAATATGCATATAAGCAAATATTCCTTAATTTAAAACAATAATGACTCAACTTTGTTTTAATTTTTTTTAAATTTTTGCGAAAAAAAATAAAAACTCAAAAAAAAAAACAAAAGAAATTTGTTTTAATATTTCTATGGGATATTTTTATATTTTTATGGAAGTTGTTGTTGTAACTGAATGGCATGTATTAGGTATAATGCTAATTACATTGAAACCTCTTGGGTTAGAAAGCTGAAAATCTCTGAGGTTATAGTTGAAAAGTTTATCTAAAAGTAAATATGAGTTTAAACAACACAAACTCCAAAATTAGGAAAACATGGCCGTTTGCGTTCTAACAGCCCTGTTGTCTCAACCTCTAGATTTGAACTATTTTTTTTTAAATTTTGGAAAGATTTATGTTCTAGTTAATGTGTGCAAAAAATTTTCGGAAGTAAGATTGGCCACGTTCAGAAAAATCAAGGACAACAAAGTTTATTAAATTTTTAAAACAGCTGATTTTTCAAGAACCTGGAACGCCAAGGTTGTCATTTGGAAAAAAATGATAGAAATATGTTCAAATATTCAATATTGATAAATTTTATTAAAATATTATGATTCAAACGGAAGTTAAAACGCCCTAGATTATTCGACTTTTTTGGCTCTAGCACTTAACCTATGCCCGGATATAGCCAGTTCGCGAACAAGTCCAAGAGATTTTTTACCGCAACGTATACAGAAAAAGATTCAGCTCATATCGTTACATATATATATATATATATATATATATATATATATATATATATATATATATATATATATATATATATATATATATATATATATATATATATATACATATATATATATATATATATATATATATATATATATATATATATATATATATATATATATATATATATATATATATATATATATATATATACACCTATCCCCCGCTTTACACGGCACTCACTTAACACGTTTTCGACTTTACACGGTTTTTGAAATCAAAATTTCCAAAAAAACAAGTTAAAAAAAAAGAAAAATTTTGGTATTACATGCACTTATATCTACTTTATTTTAATTAAACCTTCTGGTATACCACTTATGATCATATACACAGAAGTTGTAATTAAAACAAGAAAACAAGAAACTAGTAACAAAGAACGCCTTTGAGTGTTCAAAGCAAAATTTTGTAAATACATGTTGATATAAATCAGCAAAGGGATGTAAGAGATTCTCTATGTAAATCAGTTGATTTTAAGCAATAGATCGTTATTAGCTAGATACAAAATCTAGGTAGGCGTATTAATGGTCATAGTTAATTTGTAAGTAAATAATTCTATCTGTTGACATACGAGTTAACGTGAGATATCATACAACACTGCCAATAGCAGTGAGATCTTATTCTATCTTATAATGAAATATTGGGGTCTGTCATATTTGATTAAATAATTAGATTTATTGTTTAGTTATCAATTCAAAAAAATTTAAAAAACACAAACAATAAAAATTAGCGTCCATCAACATCGTTGAACGCATGTTGTTGCGATGACCGTGATGTTAAAAGTTTTTATTTGTTGTTTTGATACATATTGTAATTCCTACTACACGACACATTTTATTTAAAAAAAAAAAACAATGGAAAATAAATTAATGATATGGCTTGAAGACCAATATCAAAGACGTATTCCAATTGGTACCTATATCATAACTAGTAAGACTTTAAAATTTTTGGAATGTGAAACAGTTGCCATCTACTTAAATAGATCTACTCCATCTACTCAAATAAAATGCCGTTTAAGTTTTATAATGGTAAGTCATGGTTGGTTCGAAATATTTACACACGGGCATTTTTTGCAAATATTTAAAATTAAAAAGCGCATTAAACTGATTTAGATACAGCACAACAGTATGTACCCACTAAAATTGACTGAAATTAATTCCGGTACATCTTACTATCCTGCAGCAAATTCTGTAACTGTGAAGCGGTGAAGCGTTAAAAATTTCATCGTTTCTGTTTATTCAAAAACTTGTCACTTCACCGCTTCACAATTACAGAATTTGGCTGGTGATCAGGTTTTCAATACTAAAGAGTGATTAGGCTTAGGTGGCAAAGCGTCCAGGTAAAAAAGAATAAACAAATCTTTCTATTTATTGGAATGCCAATACAAAAGCTTGGGTTAAAGCCACATTGTTCATTGATTTGTCTCATAACTCTTACGTACCATAAGTAAAATAGTATTTAATCAGAATAATATTTAAGGTTCTTCTTTTACTGGACAATGCTCCATGTCACCCTCAAGATTTGCAGCTTACAAATGGATAAATTGTATTTCTACCCAAAATTAAAACTTCTTTATTGCAACCATTATATCAGAAGATATTAAATAATGCATCTACTTTCAACAACATGATCCGAATATTGAGCTAGCTCTCCGATTTCTGCGAACTGTCAACGAATTTTTAAGTCAATATGAAGATGTATGCAAGATTTAGCTAAAAAGAAAGCACAATAATTAATTACAGATTTAGCTTCCAAGTCGCACCGAACTGAATCAAGTTAAGTTAGGTTTGATTTAGGTCAACATGCTAGTATGTGCAAGCGTAATTACTTTTTATTTTTCTGCGAATTTCTTATTGGTTATGTTACATGTTTCTTTTTGAAAAGCAATTTAACTGTTATGTCGATATCTTATGTGATTAAACTGGTACTTTTATAAGAACTGAATCTAAAAAATTATGGTGCAAATTATGAAACTTTTTGCAATCCATACAATTTTAGAGCGATCTAGTTTCGAACCAATGAGAAAATTTTTAAACTTTAAAAAAGTTTATCATTCTCATCAGGGCTAGCCGACTAGATAAACTCTACCAAAAAAAAAAATTTTCTCATTGGTTCGAAACTAGATCGCTCTAAAATTGTATGGATTGCAAAAAGTTTCATAATTTGCACCATAATTTTTTAGATTCAGTTCTTATATTATTCTTGATGGGAGATTTTCCATCGGGGTGATGTTATATCACAAATAATTTACTGAATTAATTGTTGATCATGTGTCAAAAGACACAAGTGAAGACTAGTCATCTTCTTCTCACAGATACAATTTTGTTATTCAATACTAGAATGTCTAGAGTATAACAAAACAGTGATCACCAGAGAAATTAATTGACTAAACCTGAATTTATTAAATGTATGTTTATGTAAATTTTTTGTTTTTACACTTCGCTAGAGTTGTAACCCAATTTTTGGTTTATATGCATTAGCGTTGACATTTTTTGGTAGAGTTTATCTAGTCGGCTAGCCCTGATGAGAATGATAAACTTTTTTAAAGTTTAAAAATTTTCTCATTGGTTCGAAACTAGATCGCTCTAAAATTGTATGGATTGCAAAAAGTTTCATAATTTGCACCATAATTTTTTAGATTCAGTTCTTATATTATTCTTGATGGGAGATTTTCCATCGGGGTGATGTTATATCACAAATAATTTACTGAATTAATTGGTACTTTTATGTTTTACCGAATCTGTTTGTCGCCCAAAAAATGACCAAAAACCCACGTTTTTCGTTTAACACGGTTTTCCATACAAAATTTATACTTTCGATTAACACGTTTTTATCAGGAACGTATCTACCGTGTAAAACGGGGGATAGGTGTATATATATATATATAAATTTTTTTGTTTGTTTTTCCGTCTCCGCTTATCATTCATTGTCGTTTGGCACCAAAATTTTTCCGAAATTCCGAGATGAAGCCCATTGCAATAGGGAGATTTTTATATGAAATCTACCTCAAAAGTCAATTCAAACTGAAGCGCATGTCCCTCTCTCGAATATTAAAAGAGGTACTATTAAAAAAAGGTACTAAAGGTACTAAGCTACTATGATTAATGGTCTCTTATTTAATGGTCTGCAAGAATTAAATATTGAAAATAAAATTGTTTGTAGTTCAATTGCAGTCCAATACGTCTGAGTATTGGGTATGAACCCATTCACCTAATTCAAAAATAATTGTCCAGTAATTTAATAAATTTCCCTGTTTAATTTTCTAATATTGGAACGAATGACTTACATGGTCACACTAAATTAGATAAGGAGAGGAATAATTTTTGATTGTGTTCGTTTTCTTTGGCTATATAAGCTAACGTAGGACAATATATTATTTAATTTTGATGTTAGTAAAGCACTAATTGTTGCGCGAATAATTTTATTAAATATTAAATAAGATGTGTTAGCCATTTTTCACAATGTTTTATAAGTTAGGCTGCACCATGAAGAAATTATATACAGGATTAAATTGTTAAGTATATTTTCCGTAGTTAAAGTAATTAGTATAATAATATAATTATGAATTAGTTGTTCTTGTTAATTAATAAACTGTAAATAGTGATTCGTATTTATAATAAACTTAGTGACAATTAACAGTGTATCTTCCTTTTTTGTACAACTAGAATTAAAACCTAAATATATACAAAGTTTTTATTTATAGCATTTGTGCAGTTGAATTATCATACAAATCATTAAAGCGTTTATTCGTCATAGTGTGTCATCGAATTATAATTGTTTATGCAGTTGAAATTATTGTATAAATCTTCAAGGCTATTGCTCGTCATATTATACCATTTAGTCCAGTCATTTTAGAAGTTTTAAGCCCCAATCTGCGGAAAAATTCCTATTGAGCTGAATTTTTGTATACACCTTTATTACGGCATTTTAATTAATATGTGAAAAATCGACATTGATATCATGCCGGCTAAAAGAGTTATCAAGGTCAAAAGGTCACGAAAATCCGTTTTCCGCGAATATTTCGCGACCTATTGCTCGGAGGTCAATAGAGGTAAAAAAAACTGTTTATCGTCCAATTATCTACAAAACATGCCTTACTAACTTTTTTGTAAGATCAACCGTTTTTAGGGTAGAGCGCTGAATAATCTACTAGAATGCATTCACATACGATATGGTATACCGTACACCAAGGCGTAAATTCAGATACTTTTTATTCATGTTGTCAAGTGTATTAAAAACATTCATCTGATGCTCGAGTGTTTTGTAAAAAATATACTTATATTATAGAGGATTCGGAAACAAACGACCTCCACTGGCAGATGTTTCGTATTTTATTGTTCCGAGACCCGCTGTCGGACCCGCTGTCGAGTGTGTCTGTCCGACTGTGTTTAGCTGAGTTGAGAAATATTTCTTGAGTGTTAAAGACGTTATTTTAGTAGTTTCATGCTATTGAACAATTTTGAATAATGAGTGATAATTGTTTTATATGCAGTGAATTGTTGTCGGATTGTGATTTTGTAGAAGCTACACGTGGCTTGCAAACATTAAAAAATGCTAGTATGGAAATAGGTGATGGTAATATTAAATATTTAAATACTGTTGCTTCTGTAAATGTTCATCGTAATTGTCGTAAAAATTATACGAACAATTTGAGTATCGCAACCTTTAAACTACGTCAGCAAGAACCATGTATATCACAAGTATATCACAGCCGCTTAATTTTTCGGTATTCCATGCCATGACCGGATGTGATACAACTTCAACACTTTTTGGCAAAGCAAAAATTAAAGTCATGAAGATGTTTGAAAAAATACCTGATTTAAAAAATTCCGCAGAAATATCTCCAAGAAAATTGCGCTTGAGAAGTAGTTGTCGATGCTCCAATACAGTGCTACTAGCAATGTACGGTGCTCAAAAACAAGAACATTCGATAAATAATTACAGATATTTTAGCTTTGGTAAGCTAACAAAACAAAACACAGGTGTGAAATTTTCGTTATTGGCACCTCCTTCTTCAGCAGCTCAACATCATATTTTTCGAATGTTTTATAAAATTCAAACTAGGAAGAGAAATTGATGCAAAATAGTGGCGTTACGAGTAAAAAAATAACATACTTCAGCCAGTAACAACTTTATTATACCAGCACCCGATGATCTACTAAACACAATCTATTGTAACGTTTCTGTAGCCGAGTTACAATTATTTAGTTCGATCACTAAATCAGGAAATTTAAAACACAATGGATCTTCTAAACGTTATAATTTTATTCGTTCAAGATTTTACAATAAAAATATTTCTCCTATTACTATTCCCCTTTTAGTTCTTCTTGTACTAACAATATTTCACCACTTATAATTCTTTTATACTTGTTCACAATATCACTTTTAACTTTCTACTTATAACACTGTTAATTTTACTTCGCCTTTATCACTGCTAATATTTTTATACTACTTGTATCGCTAACAATTTTATACTGGTTGTATCCTCGAACAACACCTTTTATATATACTACATGAAATAGCCTCGAAACTGCTGTAATGTTCTAGATAGAACACACCCTTTTTTTCCTTCCTTTATCAACAATAAGACGATCTTCAAATACTGACACCTAGGTGTGAAATCTATTCTTTTCAATTGTTTTATTTACCAATTTTTATTTCGTTAACCAATCCTTATTCGATAAAACAAATACTTCCTATTAAATGTTTACTTTGGTTGCATTGTTATCTTTTATTGATTTTTATATTTGTAAAACTAACGAGAATTTTCTTGAAAGTTCTATTGTTGTTGTGTTCTATCATCTTCCATAATCGTCACATTCTCCCCCACTTATTTCTGTTCGTCCCGAATAGAATCTAAATCTCCCCCTCTGTAGGGTGCTAATCTTTCTAGATGAACGACTTTTGGTTTCGCTCGTTGACCTTTCTTTATTCGATAAACGACATCATTTAATTTTGTTATGATGGTATAAGGTCCTTCCCAAGATGTTTGTAGTTTTGGAGATAATCCTTTTCTCCGCTGTGGATTGTGTAGCCATACTAGTTGTCCTTCCTCAAGGCCTTTGTTGTTTGCGCGAATGTTATACCGAGCCTTCATTCGATCACTGGATACCAGTGCTTTTTGTCTTACAAACGTGTGTACCTCCTCAAGTTCTTTTTGAAGTTCATTAACATAATCTTGGACACTTAATGTGGACGATGGAATAATCCCAAACTTCAGATCACCAGGTAGCCGTAAATCATTTCCAAAAATGGTTGTAGCTGGCGTCGTTTTGGTTGTATCATGCACTGCTGATCTATAAGCCATCAAGAATAACGCAATATGACGGTCCCAATCACGTTGATTCTTGTTTACTACTTTTGCTAGATATTTCTCAAGAGTAGCATTAAATCTTTCTGAAATGCCGTCTGATTGGGGATGTGAAGCAGTTGTTCTCGTTTTATTAATCCCAAGTATCTGACAGATTTCTTGAAATATGGTAGATTCAAAATTTCTTCCTTGATCTGTGTGAATCTCCATCGGTACTCCGTAGCGACTTATCCAATTGCTAACTACTGCTTCCGCGATCGTTGTTGCTTCTTGGTTTGGTATTGCACACACTTCTGGCCATTTGCTAAAATAATCCATTATGACTAGCACATATTTGTTGTTGTTATCAGAAGTCGGAAATGGTCCAGCTACATCCATCGCAATTCTCGAATGGTGCTTCTACATTATACTGCCTCATGTTACCACGACTTCTTCTTGCAGGTCCCTTTGCAGCCGCACATTGATCGCATGCTTGACACCATTCCACTACCGATTGACGTGATCCTGACCAATAAAATCTACGCCGTACTTTAGCAAGGGTTTTGTTAATACCCAGGTGACCGCCACTGGTTCCTTCATGATATTCCTTTAATACTTGAGGTATTCTTATTTTGGGAACTACTATCATTGATTCTTTAACTGATCCGTCAGGACTTTCCCAAATTCTTTTCAAGCATCCATCTTCAATACAGAGACTGTCCCATTGTGCCCAATATGCCTTCAACGTTTGACTTTTATCGGCAATCTCACTCCATGTAGGTTTTTCTCCCTTTTCCTTGAACTTTATTATTGGTGCCAAGCTCGGATCTTCCAGTTGCTCTTTCCTTACCACTTCATGCGTCCAGTCTTCACTAGGAAGCACTTGCAGAAGCCTGACATCAATAATGTTTTCTTGACTCTCCACCCGATTACAGTGCTTGCATTCCACCTGGCATGGCCATATGCATCAGCATTTCCATGTGCACTTCCCCTTAGATGTTCAATGTCGAAATCATAAGCCTGTAAGCGTTCAATCCATCGTGCTACTTGTCCTTCCGGGTTCTTAAATTGCAGTAGCCACTTCAATGCTCCATGATCAGTTCTCAAATAGAATTTTTGGCCGTACAAATATTTGAGAAAATGTTTTACACATTCCACTATAGCCAGCAATTCTTTACGGGTTACACAATAATTTCTTTCTGGCTTGGACAGTATCTTTGAGTAAAAAGCCATTACTTTTTCTTGTCCATCAATTTCTTGAGATAACACTCCTCCTATACCATCATTGCTGGCATCAGTGTCTAATATGAATTTAAAATTCGGTATAGGGTAAGCCAGAACTGGTGCAGTGCACAATCTTTTTCGCAGCTCCACAAACGCATCTTCTTGCTTTTCGGTCCATTCAAAAGCATTATCCTTCCTCGTGAGCTCATGTAGACTCTTAGCAACATTGGCAAATCCTGGTACAAAACGTCGGTAGTAAGTGCACAATCTCATAAAACTGCGAAGCTCATGTTAATTCTTAGGTCTTGGCCATTCTTTTACTGCTGTAGTCTTATCAGCATCTGTGTGTATTCCATTCGTTGTTACTTTGTGCCCCAAGTATTTTACTTCCTCTCTGAATAGTGTACATTTCTTTGGACTCAATTTTAGTCCTGCTGCTTGGATTCTCTCGAAGAGTTCTATTAAATTCTTCAAATGATTATCGAAATCCTTGCCCATTACAATGATGTCGTCCAAGTACACAAGGCACGTTCTCCAATGTAATCCTTTCAGCACACGTTCCATTAAACGTTCAAATGTTGCGGGAGCATTACATAGCCCGAACGGCATGACGTTAAACTGCCATAGCCCACTACCCACACTAAACGCTGTCTTTTCTCGATCCTCTTCTTGGACTTCTACCTGCCAATAACCACTTTGCAGATCTAATCTTGAGAATAATTTGGCACCTGATAATGTGTTCAAGGTATCATCAATTCGAGGTAATGGGTAGCTATCTTTCTTTGTTACTGCATTCAGTTTTCTGTAGTCGACGCAGAATCTCATAGTTCCATCCTTCTTTCCAACTAAAACCACAGGTGAACTCCATGGACTATCTGATTGCCCGATAACACCAGCCATTTTCATATCCTTTACCATTCTATCAGCTTCTTCCCGTTTTGCTAATGGTAATCTTCTTGGTGCTTGGCGAATCGGCATCTCTGCTCCCGTGTCAATTTTATGTTTAACCAGATTAGTTCTTCCGTTGTCTGCTGATGTGCTGCAGAAGATGGACGAATAACGTTCGAGCAACTGCTCTGCTTCTTTCTTTTGTTCTTTTGTCTTGTCTTTTATTCTTTTGCTCTGTTGTCCACTTCTGTAGTAGATTTTGTATTTCTTTCTTCTGCGTTTGATTTTCGACTTTCCTTTCTGTGTGCTGTTGTTCACATTTCACAATGGTAGTTACTTCTTCACATTTACCGACGATTGTTCCTTTCTTGAGGGCTTTTATTTTGTCTGACAGATTTAGTGTTCTAATCGGTATTCTTAAGTTTTCATCTGGTACAACTAATGTTTTCCCTATAATGATCTCTTGATGTTGTAGACCATTTTCATTGGCTTCCACAACCCACAACCTCGGTGACCCAGAATCTCCCTCCAATCTTCCCCAGACGATTGTTTCGGTATTAGGTGGCAGCTTCTCGCGATATTCCAATATTATTCGCCTCATACTTGATTCCTCATACCATTCATCTGAAGAACCAACTCTACGTTACCATACTTGAGTACTCCGTTTCCAGCGTTTATTACAAATCCATTCGGCCTCATGAAGTCCATACCCAAAATTACTTCATCAACGATGTCTGCCACTAGAACTTCATGCTGAAAGTGCGTATTTCCTATTTTTATATCAGCGATTTTTCTTCCCCTGATAGTTGCACTTTCCCCTGTTGCTGTTTGTATTCGATATTTTTCTGCTGGTTGTAATTCCCCTTTTAGTAAATCTGTACGGACTATTGTGCGAGTTGCTCCAGTATCTAGTGTAATGGTACAGTTGTTGTCATCAATTTCAGCTCCAATCGTTAAACTGTCACCATTCCTAGCGATTCTTGAAATAGGGATGGAGATTATGGGGCATTCGGTTGTGGGAGCCAGATTACGCCCCTTAAAGCTGACTCGTTTTAGTTTAACCCTTCCGCTGCTATTTGGCCATCTTTTCCCGCTTGAGTCTTTTCTTCAGATGATCTCCGTCTGATTGGTGATGTTGATCTTCCCCGTTTTCGTCTGGCCTCTCTGCATTCTCGAGATATGTGACCAAGTTTGTCACATACCCAACATCTTATTCTACTGTTGAATTCTCGGGATCTTGTTTGAGGCCTAAAACTATCCTCTTCTTCCATTTCTACACGGCGTACTTTAATGGTTGGTTTGACAATGGCTTGTGCTGTTTCACTTGTCAACGCACAAGCTATTGTTTCAGCAAACGTGGCTTTAGGTTTCATCACAGCTGACTTCCGCGTCTCTGGATCTCTTATGCCGTCGATAAACGCATCTATCTTCATTCTTTCCATATAGTCTGGTGATGTATTTCCATGTGCCATATGTACCAGACGTTCGATTGCAGATGAAAACTCTTGCAAAGTTTCTCCAATTCGCTGATAGCGACCCTTCAACTCAAGTCTGTATATCTCCCGCTTGTGGTCACTACCATACTTGCGATCTAAAGCTTTCATGATCTCATTGTAGCTCCTTCGATCTTGTTCTGGAACTGCTTGTATTGTTTCTGCTGCTTCACCCTTCAGTGCCACTATTAAAGCTGCCACACGATGTGTTTCGTTCCAACTGTTCTGATCAGCTGCTGTTTCAAATTGGAATTTGAAAATTCCAAACGAGGATGTACCATCGTATGTGGGCGGTTTTAAGTGCATGCTTTGTGTTTGTTGAGCCGTGTGAATTTTTTTACCATTAATTTCAACATCTTGAAGCCTTTTTTCAAAATTCACAACCATTGATTGTACTTTCTGGTTTTCATCGAGAACTTTTTGTTCAAAATGCTTTACTTCTTGTTGTACTTTCTCGACTTTTTCATCCACAATTTTCTCTACTTCGATGCATAGATTCGCTGCCATCTGTAGAAGTTTCTCGTCGATGTGTGTTTTAACCAAGCTAATTTCTTCTCGACTTGAAGCGATGTTTGCAGACTGTTTCTTTATTGTTGACATCTAACTTTTTCATTTCATTACTCATGCTGTTACTTTGCAAATCTAACTTTTTGTTCATAACCTCCATGTTTGCTTTTACATCTGCTCTCATGTTGAAACTCATTTGCTCCATCAAAGCCATTAACTGTGCAAAGTCGTTGTTTGCTGGTACGACTTGCGTCGTTGCTTCAACAGCACCATCTTTATCTTCACTATTTCCTGCATCTGGATTTTCATCTGCTTCTTTTTGCCCAAAACGATATTTTTCTGGATCCAATCCAGCTGCTTCCATAGCTTTTATTAATCGTTCTTTCAACTCATTCTTGGTTCCCGTTGTTGAAAGATTCCTTTTCTCCAATTCGCTCTTCAGATCTTGAACTTTTAATCCATTCAAATCCATCTTATTTCCCAATTTCACTTCTGACACCAGTTGTAACGTTTCTGTAGCCGAGTTACAATTATTTAGTTCGATCACTAAATCAGGAAATTTAAAACACAATGGATCTTCTAAACGTTATAATTTTATTCGTTCAAGATTTTACAATAAAAATATTTCTCCTATTACTATTCCCCTTTTAGTTCTTCTTGTACTAACAATATTTCACCACATAATTCTTTTATACTTGTTCACAATATCACTTTTAACTTTCTACTTATAACACTGTTAATTTTACTTCGCCTTTATCACTGCTAATATTTTTATACTACTTGTATCGCTAACAATTTTATACTGGTTGTATCCTCGAACAACACCTTTTATATATACTACATGAAATAGCCTCGAAACTGCTGTAATGTTCTAGATAGAACACACCCTTTTTTTCCTTCCTTTATCAACAATAAGACGATCTTCAAATACTGACACCTAGGTGTGAAATCTATTCTTTTCAATTGTTTTATTTACCAATTTTTATTTCGTTAACCAATCCTTATTCGATAAAACAAATACTTCCTATTAAATGTTTACTTTGGTTGCATTGTTATCTTTCATTGATTTTTATATTTGTAGAACTAACGAGAATTTTCTTGAAAGTTCTATTGTTGTTGTGTTCTATCATCTTCCATAATCGTCACACTATTGTAATTGTACAAAAAATTGTGGCGGCAAGTGTGGATGCAAAAAAAAATGGGTTTGAGATGCTCAAAAGTTCGTGAACATTTCCGTGGGCAATCATGCTTAAACGGGGAATAAAGATGTCGACTACTTAAGTAAAGGAATAATTCCACTCAATGTTTTGTCAGCAAGTTTTAATGAAAAAGAAACTGAGGATATCGACTATGAGTGAGTAAAAAAAATTATGTATGCATAAAAACTAGTAGTCAGTATTAAGTTTATTTATTGTATTTTTCAGATTTTAAATAAAAACTCTTCATTTTTAAATAAAAAAAAGCTTTTATTACATATCATGGATCATTTTCACTGTGAAAACCATGTAAAAAATACGTGGTGTGGAAACGAGTGCATAATCATAATTTATAGTCGCTTTCTTAGCGCTCTGCTAAAAAAATGGTTGATCTTACAGAAAAATGATTGATGTATGTTTTGTAGATCATTGGACGATAAACAATTTTTGGCTAACATCAATTGACCTCGGAGGAATAGGTCACGAGATATTCGCGGAAAACTGATTTTCCTTTTGACCTTGATAACTTTTTTAGCCAAAACGATATAAATATCGATTTTTCACATATTAATTAAAATGCCATAATAAAGGTGCATACAAAAATTCAGCTCAATAGGAATTTTTCCGCAATTAAAACCTATAACGACTGGACTAATTGGAAATATAAGTATTCATGTGCAATTGCAGTTATGCATGTCATCAAATTACCAATTTTGAAGCAACAGTTTACATCGTCGAATCATATTTATGCATAACTAGTTGTTTATGTATGTGCACTTGAATTTATACATGTCATCAAATTACCAATTGTGAGCAGCTAGGTTGTATTAGATATCAACGCATCATCATCGTTCTGCGTAGGACTACAGGTCTTATTTTTGACAACTTGTAGGTCATTCCAGTTGAAGTAAAAGTTCGTGTCGTCGAATCATATTTGTGTACAACTGATGTTCTACAATATATCTTCGAATTATATTTTCTTCGCTCTTACATCAAAATTTATATTATTTCTAATTGTGTGCATTTTCGTTTTAAATTAGATATCGTCGAATATCCAGACTTCAGTTTTTACATCATCACAAGTCGTCTCTGTGAAAGGTCTAAATTCTAATTGCTTATTGGATATAACTATGATGACAACATCTAATTATAAAATACAGTCCACTATCATCGCTTGAGTCATCATTCATATTAACTCCTGAAGACTGGATTTGGGGTATTTCTTTGGGAGTTTCCAAAACAGTGGAGTTCAGAGCAAAACGTTCAGCGAACAAGTTAGCTTTTCTTGCGGGATTATTGACGATTAAATCACCATCAATAATAGGGGGAATAGAAGATTTTGTACCAGAATTTAAAGAATTAATGGCACTGTAGAAACTCTTGTCAGAAACAAACATAGACGTAAGTTTTGAAGCTTTCACTCTGTCAATTTCAGACTTTTCGTTTGAGATAATCTGGTTAGATATTTTGTTGGCCTTTAGATATTGGGATCGACTAGCAGGAGTTCCACATATTAAATGATGAAATGAATCCACATATTAAATGATCTAAGTTTGCTTCTAAGTGCCGTTTTGAGCTTTCGAATACAAGTATTTTTGTTTGGGTTTTACTATGGAGAAAGGGTAAAATTTATTGATAGCAAATTGGATGGTTTCTGTAAAGTTTTGAACAGAAACATTTACATTGTCAGTGTAAAAACCATGGAAAAATTTTGAAGACCACTCTTATCCATTTTTGAGTAATGAAATATTTTACGGGGTTTGGGAGCTGTAGTTTTAAGTAAACCAGTTTTGATAACTGATGAAATTAAAAAATGATCAGAATTTCCAATACTACCTTTCGCGACATCGACACTCGTAATATCTGGCATTGTGGTAAGATAGAGATCTAGTAGAAAACTATTATCGCCACCATTACGGGGAGTGAAAGTCAAGTTTTTAACAATTAGGAAAAGATCCTGAGACGCGGCAAACATTTCTGTCAGTTTTCCACTATTATCAACATCGTCGGTCGATTTGGAGAATTCCAACCATGATTTGTTGTGGACGTTGAAGTCACCGGTAACGATAACTTCACAATTAGGAGACTTTGCTCTAATCTCGTCCACAAGTTTTGTCAGTGAATTTAAAATGTTTGGGTTACGTTTGTTGGGGGACCGGTATAAAGCTATTGTAAATAAAATCCGCAGATGTTTTGAATCGATCCGCAGATGTTTTGAACATGTATTTTAAACTTTTTTATTGATTGTTATATGTGTTGTCCCTGCAAATACCGTTGACGTGCCGCTTTATATTTATTGCACAAATTTGCTTTGCCACTTGCAGACTTAAATTTTTTCTGTTGAACTGCCATATATATATCAAAAGTTTTATTTTATTTTTTTATGTTTTATGAAAAATGGATAACTAAGCGAAAAATCCTACCATAAAATAAAATATGACATATGCCAATATTTCATGATAAGATGAAGAAATAATAACAAAATAATAAGTGAAAAACAAATTGCAAGAAATTTGCAGAAAACAAAACAAAACTAATTGCCAATAATCCAGCTGATGAAGCGCACCTCAGTCGCACCACCCATCACCCCAATCGAGGCACAAAGCCCACACAGAATTATGTGTTAGTCTGATTCTTCGGAAGCTAACGAGCGGTGCCACTACGAAACGCAGCCCAGCTAAGGCTGGGAGTGCTACCGTTGACTAATTAAAGTTCGTCCGCCAGCACCCTAAGATATCATCTTGGCTAATGACATCTCCTGCCATTGCCAGTGGTATCAATCATAATCAAAATCAAAATCGATTCCTCCTGCGGCAATAATTGTTTGCAGATCGAAGTTACTGATTGTTACTGATTGTTTGCAGATCGAAGGCCGATTTCAACAACGATGTTTCCATTAGTATGTGTGGCGGATAAATAGTCAAATGCTCAAGCATTTGTTTATTGGGAGTCACAAATTCCAATGATTTATTGAGAGTCACAATTTCCAATTTCCAAGGTGTAAAAAAATTTAAAAGAAGTTGTCAAGTTTGATAAACTCGCTCCTGGCTCTTATGAGTCCGATAAAAACATGCTATACGAATTGTAGATGAGAGAAAGTTAGGATCAAATCTTGATTTCCTACAACATCTTCACACTGGTTCTCATCCCATTGCTTTTGTAAATATCGTAACAAACAGTACTTCAATAAAATCAGATGCATCATGCTTAAAACATATTCTTTTCAATATTTAACTTATCAGTTGAGTTGTGCCAAATGTGCAAAGTGACTAGATCACTCATTGTTATAGGGCAAGAATGCGGAGGCCCCGAACTGCATATAAATGGATTGCTCAAATTTTTTCATGGATCGCACACAACCAAACACAAACATTTTCGGTAATTTGTGTTGTGCCGCAATCTGACGTGAGTTAGCACCAGTAGTATTTGTAAGAGAGTTTACACCCCTCTCCAGAACGAGTTCAGGTTCTGTACTGGTGGATTGGAGAAAATGTATGCTTTGGTAGTGAGATTTAATAATCAACGAACAGTCAAATATATGTTTCCTCCGGTCGCAACACTGTTCTATTTTTCTCCCTTATAATATAACTACTTGGTATTCTTAATATCAACATCCGCAAATACACATAACAACAAACATAATATTATCGACAATGTATTACATGGTTCATTATCCATACAATTAATAACTTTATACAGAACCTCTTAATCGCGCTTCTTCAACAACACGATCGTATTGTTTCACGTCCTTTATCAATTTCCTTTATATTCACTCTGTTGAAAACAAACATGAAAAAAATCTAAATTATCGCTAATATTCTCTGATACGATCTGATTTAACCTTGTTCATCTAAAATGTTAACGATTTATTGTCATTTCATAAGTTATTGGCATTTTTTGTTTATAATTTTAATAACTGAAACAAAAACAAACCCAAATTATGTATGGTTGATTGTTTCTATTTATGATTGATGATGGTAAAATGTTGAAACAGCATGTCGATCCTAAACGAGTTTTGTCGCATCAACACGATAGAATTCCTTTGTTTTGGAAAACGAAATAACAGAAAGAAGGGTACGACTGCCTTGTACAATCATCTCCCTCACACCCATTCGTTTAAAATTATTTATAGAATGCATTTTTGATAATTTTTATTCAGTTCATGTTCAATTTTCGAATAAACTCAATTTCGTTTTGGAGTTTTAAAACCAAAGAAAAAGGTTTTATTTTAAATCGGAGTTCGATACGGATATTAATGCTAAAAGTGGTCGAAAGTTAAAGATTCTATAGTTCAGTTAGTGATTCTTTGGTGAGTTTTGCCGGAGCAAAAAGAAAAACCGATTTTTATTTTTGTTTTTAAGACTTCAAGTCTTATCGACCTTTGTTTTAAATATTATAATTTATTGGTTTTCGTCCCAGACTTGGGCATCAGATTTATGTTCAATTTTCTTGTATGCAAGTTATTTAAAAAACATTTTTTGTTTCTTTAGGCAACTATATTTCGCCAATTTTTTGGTGGCATCATCAGGTTTAAATAAATATTTTAGAAATCTACAAAGTAAATATATAACCTTTATGAGCAATTTTAAGATTTTTGAAATAAAAAATTGCTTACATGAATTCTATTTTTGGGATGGTTGTAATAATATGATTATACTAACTACTATATACTTTATATATACAAAACACATTAAATTGAGTTAATAAAATTAAAATCCTATTGTAAAATAAGTTAGCAAGAATCAAATTTTAAAATTTTTTACACAAAACTACACAGATAAATTAAAATCACAAAATATGGAGGGGCGGAAATCTCACAGCTCTGAGATATCAAGACTTCGGTCTGAGTAAAGGATTTTGACATAGTTTTCGGCAAAAAACTTTCACGAGGACATGGTTTTTAGTTTTGGGCAGCGATGTATATCAAACATAACTCTTTGTTAAAGTACAAGTATTTTTTATCTTTGTTTAAAAATTTATTACAAAACTAACACGAAACATCAATACGTTGCCGGAAAATGATAATCAAAATTCCAAAAATATTGTTAAATTAAATAAAATCAAACTTTTTCAAAATTCCAAAAATATTCTAAAAATTAGAATGAAATCAAATATTTAAACTTTTTCTAAATTCCGATAATATGCCTAAAATTCTTAAAAATTCGAACTTTTTCCAAAATTCTAAAAATATTGCAAAAATTATTACAAAATCAAAAATTAAAACCTTTTTCAAAATTCCAAAAATTATAATAATATCAAAAATTAAAAATTTTTCAAAATTCTAAAAATATTCCAAAAATTCTTACAAAATCAAATATAAAACTTTTTCCGAAATTCTAAAAATATTGCAAAAATTATTACAAAATCAAAAATGCAAACCTTTTCAAAATTCCAAAAATATTTCAAAAACTATAACAAATTCAAAAATTTTTTCCATGTTCAATTTCATTTTCAATTACATTTACGTCATAAAAACAGCTACATTTTTTTTTCCAAAAAATTGGCTAAAAAATAAATGATTTGACATTTTTTGACACACTTGACAACATTTTTTGACAAACTTATAATGCCATAATTCTCAATAATAATAATAAAATTTCATTTCGAGCAAACAATTTTATTTTTTCCAAAAAATTGGGTAAAAAATAAATAAAAATCTCTCTTTTGACACACTTGACAACATTTTTTTTGACAAACTTATAATGCCATAATTCTCAATAATAATAATAAAATTTCAATTCAAACAAACAATTTTATTTTTTTTCCAAAAAGTTGGGTAAAAAAATAAATAAAAATCTTTCTTTTGACACACTTGACAACATTTTTTTGACAAACTTATAATACCATAATTCTCAATAATAATAATAAAACCGAAGTAGTTTCATTTCAAACAAACAATTTTTTTTTCCAAAAAATTGGGTAAAAAAATAAATAAAAATCTTTCTTTTGACACACTTGACAACATTTTTTTGACAAACTTATAATGCCATAACTCTCAATAATAATAATAAAATTTCATTTCCAACATACAATTAATTTTATTTTTTTTCCAAAAAATTAGGTAAAAAAAAAAATAAAAATGTTTCTTTTGACACACTTGGGAACATTTTTTTGACAAACATATAATGCAATAATCTAGTTTTTGATCTCACATACCAATCCCGACCATCAAGATTCCCCCAAATTTAATGTTCCTACTCGTAATCACTTAAAATGAACGTTTTTTAAGCCAAAAATATGAAAATTTGCTATTTTTGACACACATAATGATTTTTTTGACACACTTCCGGTACAGTTATCGAACACAGCGTCCTTTCGGACCTGCATCTTGTGAATACCTATTTTTAGAAAAAAAAATTTTTGAAATCCCTCCAGCCGTTTTCCCTGCAGTGTAGGTAATGACGGCGGCCGGCCGGCCGGCCGGTCGACAGACAGACATACATTTTTTTTTTTTTTGCTTTTTTAGAATCAGGAGGTCCTAAAACGTCGAGAAATATCAAAAAAAGTGGGGGTAAATTGTTAATATCCCATAAAATATGCAGATGTCAAAAAAAATCACATAATCATTTTTGCAGGAAATTTAATTCTCTACAAAAAAGGTCCAAGTCATTTTTTTCCTAAAACCTATATTTCTGATGATATTTTGAAATAAAACTTGAAATTCTTCGAAACTCGTAAAACCAAATGATGAAAATTTCGACGAAAAAGTACTAATTTTGATTTTTTTTGTCACGATTATTTTTTTATGCATTTCATTCTATAGCATAAGAAGAAAATTAGGCGTTTTTCGTCATCTTTATTTTTTATGTTTTTTAAAAATTACGAAAACTTACAAGTTCATTTTCAAAATATCATGAGAATTATACGTTTTCGGGAAAAAATGACCTGCACCTTTTTTGTAGAGAATTAAATTTCCTACAAAAATGGTTATGTGATATTTTTTGACATCTGCATATTTTATGAGATATTTGAAAAAATCTACGAATTTTTCAAAAAATCAACTTCAACGATTTTGCGGCACGTGTTCTTTTGATTTAAAAAAAAAAAAATAATGCCGTTGTGGTTTTTTGACCACAAAGAATTTTTCTAGGGGGCGTCTCGGAAAATTTAGTTTTTAACGACCAGTCTAATATATATATATATATATATATATATATATATATATATATATATATATATATATATATATATATATATATATATATATATATATATATATATATATATATATATATATATATATATATATATATATATATATATATATATATATATATATATATATATATATATATATATATATATATATATATATATAAATCGCGATTAGATATATCGTTAATTATATGAATTATGCGTCACATAAGCCGACATTTCTTAAAGAACAAAAAAAAGCTTAATCCGACTTGAACAAGGAATAACATTTTCTTTCAAGCTAAAACATCACGAATCTATGTTCGATTTTTTTTTATTTAAAATAAATTTTTCTTGGGTTCACAAAAATCAGAAAAAAATGTTAATTTAATTATTTTAGAATTTCACGAGAACTGATCTTTTTGTATTTATCGATTTTCTTTCAAAAAGAAATCGATCTCTAACCGAATTTAATTTGTTTTTTTTTTTTGTTTTATTAATTTCCGACTTCAAAAATCTATCACCCTTCCAAAAATGTAACTTTTTCGGTTTTAAAATCAGAAAACTGACTAACTCATATTGAGCAATATGCTAGCATAAATATTCTTTCTATTTTTATGACTAAAAAAGACAAACGTTGATTCACTGTCATTATGTCTCTTTTACTCGTTTATCATCGAAACATACAACAAGTTTTTGTTGAAGTATTAAAGTATAAAAAAAGACATTGGCCAGAGAATATGTCTGTTGCATTTTTTTTTCATTTAAATGCATAACAGAAAAAAAACTTGACAAAGGAAAGTCATAGGATTATGTTTAATAATATATATTTTTTGTTATAATATGCAAGGTGTGTCATCACTTCATTATTCCTTTATTTTCGTATAAAAAAATTGAAATAGTAATGTATATTCGGTTATATACATTGAAAATGAAAACAAAACATTAACACAATGATATCAGTAAATAATGAGTTTAGGAAAATACACGCTGGACGATAGAAGATTCATCACATTTGCAACTGATTATTTAGATACATGAAAAACAAAACTTATGTAACGCGAAGCAGGTAATATTATAGTTGGAGAATGAGGAATATAGGGTGAGTTATCAAGATGCCGGCCTTTGCTGGTAATGCAAACGGTTTATTTGTCCGACCTGTCAAGTCCCGACTTTCCGACCACCCCCCTCAATTCCACAAACGTCACCTAGAAGAATTCGTGATCACAACAAACTTCTTTGAGGAAGTTGGTAGTTAGAGCTCATTACATTCCCTCCAGTTCTAATTTAATATTTTATTCTGAGCACTGTAACATCATAACGTCTATTGTTGAATCTATTGACGATAGTACAATGGTACTGGTGTTCGACGATTTCAACTGACAGTACATATATATCTTGCCAATTAAACACTAATAGCTTTCTTCCTAATAATAATCTCTCTCCTTTTGAGTCTCATTTTGTAGATTAACTCAATTAATTAATTTGTCTTCTTCCTATTAAATTAACCGATTTAAGGGTAGCGAAATGTTTCATTAGGGAAGTTTCACAAAATATATAATTGCTTTCGCTTGATTTACAGGCCTGCGAAGTGAGACTTTTTAGAAAATAAATCTGTCTGCCGAGTCAATTGTTGTATGAAAGGACTCTACTCTAGTATTCATTAAGAATTTATTTAAGAGTAAAAATTTCACTTTGAGCTCATGAATGTAATACTTAGGTCTTTCAGACCGAAGTAAAATTAAAATCACACAAAAATTAAATTACTGATTAAAACTTTGTTTAAAATTACAATTATGTTAACATCATATATATCTACTGGGGCCCTATTCCCGAACACATAAATGACATCACAATATTGTAAATTCACACAATATTGTGAATTTCGTATTATGTAACACCAATTTGGTGAAAATTCAACACAATATTGTGAATCTGACAAGAACAATATAGTTACTGTCAAAATCAAAATTTTGCTTTAAGTTTTGTGTGTTGACTTTTTTATACAAATTTCATCGATTGACGTAAAAATTAATTTATAACGCAAAATTAAGTCTTTAATAATATTAAATAATCATATTTTTATATAAATATCATTAAAGCATATTTATTTATTAAATATATTTTTATTTTATTTTGCATCTTTTAAGATTAAAAAAGTTAGTTGTCAAAAATACGAATGTAGTACCAAAAATCTGTTATAATTTTGTAAAAATTTGTTACAATTTGTTTGACACAAATATGTGTTACAGAATACCATTTTTAAACAAAGTTGCTCTGCATTTTGGTGAAATTGAAAATATTGTCGATTGGCAAATTTGTGTTCGGGAATAGGGGCCCTGTTTTCTTTTGTATTGTTATTGTTGGCGGTAAATTGTTTTATTAAAATAATATTCAGAAGAAATGAGACAGAGGAAGAAAAGGAAAAAACATTTAGATGCTGATATCAGCCGTGTTCGATATATGAGGAAATTCCATTACAATACCCGGGTAATAAAAGGCTAAGGGGCCAGATCTGTGCCAAGCCCGCACCGCAACAGCTTTCGGGGTTTGGGCCAGACTTAATATTTTCAAACGGCCCAAGCTTGTGCCAAGTTTGGACTGATGTCCTTGGGCCAAGTCTGGCAAATAAGACTTGGACCAGATCTACCAAACCAATTTTTTTTGCCAGACCTCCTTTAAATGTGTGGAAAGAAGTTGTTGAAAGAGTAACATTTATAAAATTAGAGAAGAACTTAATATGGCTTGCACATGTTTACACTACATTAGACTAGTAAATAATGCGTAACATAATAAACTGAATCTTGGTTCAGTCTAGGCATTCACAACTGGCCCAGACTGTAACCAAAGTTAGCTAGCCAAGGATTATACTGAATTATACATTAAAATGCAATATTTAAAAGTATACTTTTTTAATATGTTTTTTTTTTTTTTTTATTTTTATTTTATTAATAATAATATAAACTTCCTTATAGTAACAATTTGAATTTGATTTTTTAGTTTAATGAATATCGATTTCGACTTACGCCATCCTCAGTTCTTAAATTATTATTACAATCTTTGCTTAAACTAATGCCTTATATACTATTTCAACTGCTATTTTTTATTATTATGTCATATATTTTGTTAGTTTTAGTGTTTCATTAACTATTATTTATCTGATTTCATTTTGGTGGTGAATGTTAGTTTTCAATATTGAATTTTCTAACCGATTTTCATTTATTTCTTGTGTTGTTTGGTTGTATGCCGTATTTCAATCCTTTTTCCAATAGTTGAGTTTCTTGATTGTTAAATGGTATTTCAGTGTAATTTTCTATTCTATTGTTATATTGTGGTGGTCTATATTGATTTATTATGTTATTATGCTGAGTTCCCATTTCTATTAGTTTTGATTGTTTTATCTTTTTTAATTTCAATTTTATATTTTCACTTTTCTTTTGTATCGTGCTTTCCATATCATTCTTTACCGATTCCATTATTATTTCATATTCTATTTGATGATATACAATACATAAACAACATAGAACATTTCATTAAATTCAAGTTAGAAAATGAAAAAAATAACACAATAAATTTTTTGAATTTATCAATCAGAAATGTAGATTCAAAACACACTTTCAAAATATTCCGAAAACCAACCCAAACGGATCAAACAATAAATATTAAATCACATCATCCATACCAACATAAACTAGCTGCATACAACCACATGATCAATAGATTGAACAATATACCAATGATTGCAGAAAATTATCAAGACGAATTAAATAACATAAAATACATAGCCAGTAAAAACGGATATAAAAACGAAATAATTGACACATTAAATGGAAAACATAAAAACAAGAAAAATTTGCAAACAAGTTGCTAACAACACTGCGGAATGAAGAAAACTTAGCAGGTAAGAAATACATAGGCGTAACATATAATAAAACAACATTCAAAATAATGCAAAAAACTTTAAAAAAATATGGACATATTGCAGCTTACAAAAACAAAAATAAAATAGAAAATTACCCAAAAACCAAAAAACCCAAGCTTTAGACACAGGTGTTTATAAAATTACCTGTGATGACTGCAGTAAATTTTATATAGGGCAAACGGGGCGGTCCTTCACAAAAAGATTTATTGAACACACCAGTGAAATTAATAAAAGTGATCCAAAATCCAGATATGCCCAACATTTAAAAATAGAAAAACACAAATATACCAATATCAGCACAAATTTAACAATATTACATAAAAAAAGAAAAAGACAACATCTAGATAAATTGGAAGAAATAGAAATATATAAACATAAAACAATAACAACATTTTAAATGATAAAATCAACACTAAAACTAACAAAATATATGACATAATAATAAAAAATAGCAGTTGAAATAGTATATAAGGCATTAGTTTAAGCAAAGATTGTAATAATAATTTAAGAACTGAGGATGACGTAAGTCGAAATCGATATTCATTAAACTAAAAAATCAAATTCAAATTGTTACTATAAGGAAGTTTATATTATTATTAATAAAATAAAAAATTAAAAATAAACATATTAAAAAAGCATATTTTTAAATATTGCATTTTAATTCAAAAGTGACAAAAGTACACAAACAGTGAATAATACGGAAAACCATAACAACACATATGGTGAATTATACTTTGAATAAAAAAATAAAAAGCTATGAATTCGATTTATTTGTTTTAGAATTGGTTCAGCATTGTATTTAAATATTGATCCAATGTGTAAAAATAATAATGGTACGTGGTTATCATTTAAGGTTAAAACAACATTCAACCAATTTAATTTTAAAGCTTGTCTCAACGTTGTTCAACCTTAAAACAAGCTTGGCTCAATGTAAAAACAATCCTTTGTCCTTACCTGGGTAGAATTGGGCCAGCATTGTATTTAAATATTGTTCCAATGTCTAAAAACAATAATGGTACGTGGTTATCATTTAAGGTTAAAACAACATTCAACCAAGTTAATTTTAAAGCTTGCCCCAACATTGTTCGACCTTAAAACAAGCTTGGCTCAATGTCAAAACAATCCTCTCTGCTTACCTGGGTGTAACCCCATCATTGTCTACTTTCTTTTTAACATCTTTTAATGATGGTAAAACAGTTCTAATATCCTAAAGAAATACCCCAAATCCAGTCTTCAGGAGTTAATATGAAACAATTACATTTCAAACCCAAAATTGTCGAAAAACTTTTAAGGGGGTTAAACAACAACAAAGCTTCTGGTCTGGACAACATTCCTCCTGTTATTCTAAAAACATTTTCAAAAGAACTTGCACCAACCCTCACCAAAATATTTTATAAATCCTATAAATCTGGTATTTATCCATCCTGCTGGAAGCTGGCCAATGTCCAGCCTGTCCCAAAAAAAGGAACGAAATGTGATATTTCAAATTATAGACCAATAGCCTTACTCCCAGTCATGTCTAAAATATACGAGCACTATATTAATTCACACATATCCAAATTTTTGGAAGACAACCATTTGATATCTGACAGCCAATACGGTTTTAGAAACAAAAGATCAACAACCGATCTATTGAACTATGTGGCACATATTTGGAATAGCATACTTGAGAAAGGTGGTGAAACGTACGTGATCGCATTAGACATCTCAAAAGCATTTGATCGAATTTGGCATGTCAACTTGATCAACAAGCTCGTTGCGTACGGTTTTCATCCCGCAGTCGTGAAGTTGATTCAAAATTTTCTGTCTAACCGATACATCTCGGTATCTATAGATGGCTTTTCTTCTGAGTCCAAATTAATTAACGCTGGTGTACCCCAAGGCTCAGTTTTATCTCCCACTTTATTTTTAATTTATATCAACGAACTGTTGCAAATCACCAGTAACACAATAAATAGTTTTGCAGATGATAGTACACTGCACAAGTCATTCGTCCCCCTATCTTCAAAGGGTAAAATGCATGAACGAATAAAAAAGTCGCCGATTGGGGTGACAAAAATTTGGTCAATTTTAATTCCACCAAAACACAGCTATTGATTGTTTCCAGATCAAAGACCGAGTTTCCCAACGATATTTCAATTAATATGTGTGACGACCAAATAGACGAATGTGAAAGCATTCGTTTATTGGGAGTCACAATATCCAATGACTTACTCTAGAACGATCATATAATGGCCATGGCAAAGAGCGCGTCAAGAAAACTCGGCCTCCTCAATAGATGTAAAAAATATATTACTTCGCATCAATTACTCCACATTTATAAGTCCTATATTCGTCCCTGTATGGAGTATTCTTGTCAAGTTTGGGGCGCTGCATCTGTTACTATCCTGGCTCTTTTGGACTCTGTTCAAAAGCGAGCTATACGAATTGTTGGTGATCGAGATCTAACATTAGGTCTTGATTCCCTGCAACATCGTCGCACTGTTGCTGATCTGGTTGTTTTTTATAAATATCGTCACCAGCAGTGCTCGGATGAAATCAGGTCCATAATGCCTCAGACATATGTTTTTCCCCGTTTTACTCGTCAATCGGTTTGTGCGGGCGGTCGAACTGTCGAGATTACTCACTGTCATAGTAATAGAATGCAAAGATATTTCTTTGTGCGTACATCGTACACATGGAATGATTTGCCCGAATCAATAGTGTCGAGTGCCTTCAATCCACAAAGATTTAAAAAAAGCGTCCACCTATACCTCAAGACGCATGTTGTTGTGGGACCTACGTCTTAAAAGGTATCTATGTGTTGTTGTGACACATTTTCTAATTCCTACTACACAACACTTCTTATTAAAAAAAAAAAAAAAATATTGTTTTGAGTCTTGTAACCTAGTTTGATATGTTTATCTACCGTAGTTATAACTTTTGCTATTTTCTCAGATAAACCTTGATGATAAGTGCATCCAATATATTTAGTTGCATTTTGTGCGGTTGGTGCGTTTGAGTGTGATGGCTAAATTTGTCTTTGTGTTTTTTGTAATATTTGTTTTTTTGTACTTTTCAGTATATTTATGATTAATTGTCTAGGATAGTTGTTTTTTTCTAGCAAGTTTTGTGCTAAAGTTGTGTTTTCAGGCCAATATTCCGTTGAAGATAATGTTAAAATTCTATTTATTAATGATTTTGCGGTATTAATTTTTTGAAAATGGGGATGTGCAGACCTGTAATTTATGATTCTACCTGTATTTGTTTGTTTTTGAAAGAAAGTTGTTTTAATTTGTGGAGAAGTGTTCCGTATTGGCTCTATGTCCAAATAAGGAAGTTTTCCAATATTTTCAACCTCCATGGTGAATTTTATATTTTTATTGATGCTGTTAAAAATTGTATATGTAACTTCTAATTCTTCTTTGGGAACAATCAGGAGTATATCATCTACATATTTTACTAGTAGTTTTGGATTATATGAGATCTGCGATATTGCTTCTTTAATTATGTCTGTTAATACAAAGTCCGCTAGTATTGTTGAGACACATCCTCCAATTGTCAAACCTGATTTTTGTGCATAGTAGTTTTCATCAAATTTAAAATATGATGTGTCCTGAGTGCAGAATTTTATTAAATTTATAAACATTGGCGAAACAAAAAATTGGCGAAATATAATTGCCTAAAGAAACAAAAAATGTTTTTTAAATAACTTGCATACAAGAAAATTGACCATAAATCTGATGCCCAAGTCTGGGACGAAAACCAATAAATGAAAAACCGATAGATCGTTGATAAGTGATGAAAAAAAAAGAATTAAAATCAATATGCTGTGTTTAATATGTTATAAAAATTAAACAAAAATCACAAACCGTTAGTTAGTCCGGGACTAACGTTATCAGTGATAACCTAATGTCGGGTAAATTTAGTCTGATTTTTTTGTTCTTAATTGTTGAACTTGCAAAATCAGCTCCCGCGATTGATAGTTAGTAAAAAGTAAAAACAATTTTTGTTTGTGTTAAATAAAACCCAAAGCGGAGTGAGATTAAAAATTATAAGGGAGAATTTAAAATTAATTGAATACGTGTGGTGTCGCATGTATATTCTTTATTAAAACTAAAATAAGAGAGTTGTAATTAATTGTACTGTAACTAATGTAAATCTAATGAAGTTAAAACAAAATGCAAGTGTATAAACAAAAAAATTAATAACGAGTTAGTATAAATTAAAAAGAAATAGGTGACTTAATTCTATCTTTGAAATTTTTCGTTTTAATCTATGAATTTTGATGAAGTTACAATGAGACGGGGATGTTACCACCACTCATCTGTTTAACGAAATTTAATGCAAGTGCAATAACCCCAGGCAGAATTGTAAATGGTCAAAGTTGGGAAGGAATTACATACTAACCTATTCATTTGGAAACCTAGTTCAATTGGATTCTTACTGGGTATCTTTGGGGAGTGCGACAAACCAGGACGAAAAGTCGCCTTAGAAGAAACAAAGTGAATCAAGACATCGTTCTATCATCTAATTATCAGTTAAGTTTTCTATTATTAATATCTTTAAATACATGCCTTTTTTTATCATAGAATTATATAAAGTTTGAATTTTTGGTCCCTATAACCGATTAAATAATTTAGATAGGAGATTTTTTTTTGGTGGGGGCCATACAGGTTTTTTTTTGAATTTTTACCTATATCTTGGCATAACGGCACCACTGTGCTCGTTATATTTGTCAACACCCAAGGATGCAAAAATTAAGGAACAGGATTTTTTTTTATTATTGGAGGGCCTTGAGACTTGCAGTTCAAGTAGCACTGCGACCTGAAGGTCTATTGTGCTTATCCTGATTGTTTTATTAGTCAGTCATCGTCTGAGCCGTTACTGGTTGTATTCTGTCATCCAAGTTGAGACTTTTAATAAAATTAATTAGCTCAATTGGAGTGACGTTTTGTGGTAATGGAAGTGTTAGTCTTCTATGACCAAGTTGGTTGTATCTGTGCCAAGAGAGTTTAGGACAGCTGCAGATGACGTGTTCCATCGTTTCCGCGTTCGAGTAGCAGAATCTACACCTGTCGGAACCAACAAGGCCCATTTTGTTAAGATGGTGGTTTAAAGAACCATGTCCAGTAACGCACCACGTTAAAATTCTTAGAGACTCTCTGTTTAAGTCGATTGTTTCTAAGGGTGAAACAGGGAGGTTACCTAGAAACTTCTTAGACTGTACTAGTCCCTCTCTGCTTCTCCATAATTTAGCATTTTGTTTTTGTTCCCATGTTTGAATTGTGCTTTTGAGCGAGCTCTTGGCCATTCCAAAGCATGGTTCTGGTCCAACAAACTTTTCATCGGCCCCTTACTTTGCTAAAGCGTCAGCGATAGCATTTCCTTGTACTCCTGTGTGGCTAGGTGCCCACACAAGTATTACTTTATTATTGCAGGAGATTTTTAGTAGATTTTGGTAGCATTCCCATACCAGTTTTGAATCAAAGCGCGTAGATTTTAGTGCCAAGACTGCTGCTTGGCTGTTAGAGATAATATATATTTCAATATTTTGGTATTTTCTTTCAGCACATAGCAAAGCGCAACTGCTTATGGCAAAAATTTCAGCTTAAAATTTGGTTGTTGTGGTGCCTAGTGCAACCGTTTGCTTTGTTCTAGGACCAAACACTCTTGCTCCTGTGCCCATATTGATTCGAGAACCATCTGTGTACCAGATGCTGGCGTTATGTGGCAGTGACTGTATGTTTTTAATACGATCTCTGCCCAATATCTTGACATCAAAGTGCCTGTCTAAATCTTTTGTTTTTGGCATACAATCCGAAATATGGTATGTATGCAGTTCAGCTTGTAATTCAGAAAGGATTTTAAGGTGTCCGCTTAGATTACCCGGCTTAAACCCTTCTGTGAGCTGCAGTCTATGAGCGCTCAACACCGCCACAGATTTTACATGTAGGTGCAATGGAGAAAGCTTTAGAAGAATTTCCATTGCTGACGTTGGCGTGGTTTTGAAAGCACCTGTGGCACTAAGACACACAAGCCTTTGTATTTTTGTAAACATATTTTGAGCAGTTATTTGAAGCGTTTTAGGCCACCAAACTAAAGTAGCATATGTTAAAATTGGTTTAATAAGACTTTGGTGCAACCAAAGGTTTCCAAACAGGTTTCTGCATGTGAAGATAACTTTTTTTACCTTATCGGAGATATATTTTAGGTGTGAGTTCCAGGTTAGTTTGCTATCCAGGATCACACCCAAATATCTAACCTCTTTTGATGTTTGTATTGGATCGCCGTTAAGAACAAGAGAAATGAAATTATAGTTTCTTCTGTTTGTGAAAACGACAATGTTCGTTTTTCGTGGGTTTCTCGATAGTTCCAATCTGTTGCACCACTTTGATACAATATTATGAGCTGTCTGGGTTCGACCAGCGACAATGGAGTCATGTTTCCCTCTAACCATGACAGCCAAGTCGTCGGCATAGCCTACAGTGTTGAAGCCGAAATAATTTAGCTTAGTGATGAGATCATCAGCCACCATTAGCCAAAGCAGCGGAGAGAGCACGTCCCCTTTCGGGCAGCCTCTAGATGCAGTAACAGTCACTGAATAATCACCTAGTGTAGCCGTTATCTTTCGACTCTGTAGCATCTTGATAATCCACGCAATGATAAGCGGATTTATATTTTTCTTTGTGGCCATTTCAATGATAGTGGACATTGTCAAAGGCTCCTTGTATGTCCATAAATGTACATACAAGTGCCTCCTTATAGTTTAGGGTGCTCTCAATTACTTTCACCATTTTGGGCAACGTCGTTTCAGTAGATTGCTCAGTCTGATAGGCGTGCTGGCTAGAGTTGAGAAGGTTTTGTTTAAGATATACATGACGGATGTGATAATCCAACATCTTTTCCATTGTTTTTAAAAGAAAAGACGAAAGACTTATGGGTCTGTATGATTTGGCTTCATTAGGTTTTTTCCTGGCTTAGGTATAAAAACAACTTTGGTTTCTCGCCATATCTGGGGAATGTAAGCAAGGCGAATGCTTGCTTTGAACAAACGCATGAGATATGCGACAAACGCTGAGGATCGTATTAATAGAAAAATTTTATGAATACAATATTATGGAATGACCAGTGAGAGTAAACAGTACAGGACATTAATAATCACAGTTAGAATAGAATCACCCATATATATACTTGTTTACTTCATATTCTATTTCATAATTTTTTCGGAATTAACGAGTTTATCGAGAGTGAGTTATTGACTATACTTTATAGGTTTATATTAATGTTTATCAGCTTTAAATATCAGCTTAATAAACTATTTCTAAATTCTTCATTGGCATTTTCATAAGGCTTAGTAGACCTTTTTGAACTGCTTGTTGGTGACATTTTGATTTCTCGATTTTGAACATCAACAGGCAGCAGCCAGTGTATCATTGGTGGATATAATCGTGAATGTAATTTATTAGGATTAGGACCACCTGTTAAAAAACTTACAATCACCCCTACCGAGACTGTTATAACAGCCCCTATAAATGTATACCATGGAAAGGCTATGTCATAAATCGAAAATGGATCCCTTTCCTCTGTTACAACTGAACGCGTTGCATTATATGATACTGATAATAAATGCGTGACATTTATTCTAAGTTGTTCGCAATCTTCAATCGATGTTGATAATGATACTGATCTACTTATTCCGCTTAACATGCGAATTTGTGTTACTAAAATAATCCATCCCATTACAGCTGTGTTTATAATTGCAGCAGCAAAAACACCTTTAACATTTGCGTACGGCCATAATGCTGCCAGTAAAAAAATTCCAACGATTGTGCCATGTGTAATGCCTGATACTGTTGTCATGAGTTGTAAAGCGAATTGAAATTTCGCTACAATATAACCCATTAGAGTTGAATAAATTCCAAACACGATAATAAGCATTTTAATGGCGAGTTTTGCATTCGAATCTGTATTTTGAAAAAAGTTCATTTTTGCAACGACATCGTAGTAAAATACTGCAGACAAAGAGTTTATACTTGCGGACATTGTGCTGTGGAATAAGTTAACGTTTTAATTCTGGTTATTATTACCACAACAAATTATTATTATACAAAACCTTAATGCAGCACTCAATATGCATGACATGAACAATCCAGACATTCCCATTAAATGACCGACAATATCTTGAACAAAATATGGCACCATTTGATCAGGCTTCTGAACAATCTGTATTTAAAAAATAAATTACAATTTCTGGCTCTCTTCTTTTATTTATTGAGAAAAAATGTCTAAAATTAAATCAACATTACTTACTCCGGCTTTTAATGGATCGCAATCTGCATACTTAGAATACATAGCAATCCCTATGTAGCCCCCAATATTTATTAATATCAACATCCCAACAAACACGATATACATTACTCTAAAAATATGTTAAAACAGTCAACATAAAATAAATGTTAACTCAACTCTCCTACTTTCTAGCATGTTGAATTGATGGAACAGATAAATATCGTTGCACAACACTTTGGTTTAACCCTAAATGAGCTTGCCATAATGTTAAATATCCAAGTGTTGTATTCCAAAACGTGTGACGTATTTTCATATCAAATTTCATATTAAAAAATTCAATACGATTTCCTTTATCAGCAATTGTCCATGTGTTGAAAAATCCTCCAATGTTTTGTGTTGCATAAATAGAAACCAATGCACAAGAACCTAGCATAACTGTAGCTTGAAATACATCCGTCCAAACAACTGCTTTTATTCCACCCTATATAATATAAAATGTCTAAGAAAGTAAAAGTAGCCAATTTCATATATTGTCATATTTTACCAACATGGTGTACAACACACAAACAGCTGATATTATACTATTCAGTATAAACACATTGACTCCTGTTGCTTGTGAAAATGCTAGAGCGGGTACAAACATTACAATTGGTAATTGAAATAAAGTTGACAGTATAAATGTTGCTGTTAGTAGATTACGAGCTGGTCTGTTAAAACGAATTTCTAAATACTAAAAATGGAATATTCAAATTATCGGTTTTTAGAGAGATCAAATAATTTAAATTTATTTTACCTCGTAACAATTTGTTAGTTGATTGGTAAAGAAGACAGGAATAAACACGTAATTTGTAATAACAACAACAACAAGCAAAAAAGGTGTATGTACCAAGTATTGTGTTCCAAAACTATACATTTCGGCTGGTATGCCTAGTATTGATACCGCTGAAATTTGGCTGAAATAAATAAAAACTAATTTGGGTGGTGTGAAATTCATATTGGTTTAAAAAAAATTAGAATTTGCTTATGCTGCATTCCCGATGCACAAAGTATATTGGGATTTAAAAAAATTTATGGTTTAATCCAAATAAACTTTAACTAATTTCGATCTAAATTTTAGTTTCAACCTTTAAATTTGTATCGGATTATTGACTTTTCGAAATATTTAAGTTTGTATTTTATTACCACTTAAGTTTTAAATGGTAGGTTAACGATAACAACAAGTTTATTCAGCTCAACCAAATTATGTATATATTTGTAATGTGATATAGGATTTAACTTCAAATTCATATTCTATTTATAATTATACTATTACATCCAGTGGTGATATTCAAAGTATTTAACAACCGGTACGGTTGGAAAAATTATATTGTTTATATATATGTTAATTAAAATAATTAATTTATACATATTTGATTGTTAATTTACATAATAAATACAAAGTATATGATAGTATTTAAAATCTAATAAAATAGTTGGCAAATTAAATTTTGGTTTTGGGGTGGCAGAATAAGAGCTGATGTTTAACAAGCTTATCATTTGCCAGATGATGTCTTATAATTTAACATAAGGTATTGATACAAATCTCCAATAGATTTTCCCAATAAATCTATTTTAATTAAATGACTTTTTGTTTTTACTAGTAAAGAATTTTTCTTGTCATAAATTATATTATTATAGGATTAATATTTTTGGATCCTATATTACGCACATCAACAAAATCTCGAAAATCGGTTCCTGGAATGATGTATTTGGATATTTTATTTAACTGCTTTATATTTATATCCATGGTGCTTCCCAAATATCCCCCAACCATGTTTTCAAAATTAATAAATTAAAGAAATTTAAGAAATAGTTTCCATTTTTATCGTCTAACAGCAAACGAGTTTTCATATGTTTTTCTAAACGAACAAAAATTTATCTCTCGAAACTACAATTGATGTATTCTATGGGTTCCGTTTTAGGTAGATTTCATATAAAAATCTACCTATTGCAATAGGTTTCAGCTCGGAATTTCGGAAAAATTTTGGTGCAAAACGACTATATATGATAAGCGGAGACGGAAAAACAAACAAAAATATTATATATAGATGAAAAACGTGATCTACGAAGGTGAAAAAGTCGAAATTTGAACTTGACCATTTTTGATTTTCCTGAAACTTGGTATATAAGTAGTATGGACAAAATAAAAAATACGACTTATTTTAAAATTTTTTTAAAATGCATAGTTTGAGCATAGGGGGCGCCCCAACATGCATGAAAAATGAAAATTCTGCCAATCCGATGTAACTTTGAAATTAAATTGCTCAAGAACGGCTATACTGATTTCATCAAACTTTTTTTTGTTTGATAGATGATAAATTAGTTGTTTGAAAAAAAATTAATTTATTGTTTTTATAATTAGTTTTTAAATTAAAATATTAAAAAAACTTTTTTAAAGATGGCGCTAGGGTCGAAGATCAATTGGAATTTAATTAATTTTTTTCTGAAAATAGTTCTATCCTTACTCTACAATACATCAAATTAACTCAGAGGCGTTAATTTTTGTTCTTGAGATATTTTGTTCTTGAGATTCTAAAATATATCAACTTTAAAAAGGGGCCAAAATTCTTGTTCTTGAGATATTTAATTTTAAAGATTTTTAGTACGACTGAAATTCGAATTTTTCTCATTTTTTCAACAACTTCCATTAACAAAAAATTTTAACATCAATTAAATTTTAACTTTTTTTATTTTTTAAATATAGTTCTAACCTTAATTTAAAATATATCAAATTTACAAAGAGGCATGAATTCGTGTTCTTCAGATATTTAATTTTAAAGATTTTTAGTCCGACTAAAATTCTTATTGTTCATTATTTTCTCGAACTTCAGTGGTTAAAATTTTTTGATGATAAAAATTGTTCGAAAAAATAATGAATAATTAGAATTTTAGAATGACTAAAAATCTTTAAAATTAAATATCTCAAGAACAAGAATTTTGGCCCCTTTTTAAAGTTGATATATTTTAGAATAAGGATAGAACTATTTTCAGAAAAAAAATTAATTGAATTCCAATTGATCTTTGACCCTAGCGCCATCTTTAAAAAACTTTAAAAAAGTTTTTTTAATATTTTTATTTAAAAACTAGTTATAAAAACAATAAATTAATTTTTTTTCAAACGACTAATTAATCATCTATCAAACAAAAAAAAGTTTGATGAAATCGGTATAGCCGTTCTTGAGAAATTTAATTTCAAAGTTACACCGGATTGGCAGAATTTTCATTTTTCATGCATGTTGGGTGCCCCTATGCTCAAACTATGCACTTTAAAAAAATTTTAAAATAAGTCGTATTTTTGATTTTGTCCAACCTACTTATATGCCAAGTTTCAGGAAAATCAAAAATGGTCAAGTTTTCACAACTCTGTCTAGAACACGTTTTTCATCTATATTACATCACGACTGTACTAAATTCCTTAGTAAGCCAAGTTTAAATGTACACTTAGACTGTGTTCCAATCCATGCTATTGAGGATCAAAAATTCTAAATTGTACTAAAGCTGTCAAATTCGCAATTTCATTGTTCCAATTCAAATAGATTCTAAATTGACAGTTAAACATTATGTTGTTTGTTACGGTCTGTTAGGCGTTTGTTACGGTCTGTTCATATTATGTGATTATAGAGTATGTATATGAAACCACAAAATTTCAAATAGAAAATCCTTGTCGAAGACTGCTTATGTTGCTTATCATAATTCATAAGCTACGTGCCAATTAGTAGAAAATAACAAAATAACTATTAGAAACAATGACAATTCAAGCAGTTCTGCAATATTTTCAAAATGTGACAAAAGCAAATATCTTTTCAAAAATTTACAATTAAATGGCGGAAATAGTCAACTAAATTTTTGACTATTTCAATTTAGAATTTGTAGTACGAAATAGCATGGATTGGAACACATTCTTAATTGGAAACGAAGCGTCGTTTGGGTCGTTCTTGATCATTCAGCAATCCATTAGAAAGCAGAAAATCTCAATTTAGTAGATTTTACTAGAGATACGCTTTTCGCGACATTTTCTGTTTCACGGGAAAAATTGAGAAGGGAAATCTGTTTCTCGAGAATTCTCAAGAATTCTCGAGATAATTCTTTATTGATTTTCTTTAATTAATAAATAATTTTTTAACCCAATAACTCCTCATAATTCCTATTCTCTAATTATAACCGCCAAATTATCAACAGCTAGTTACTAGAAAAAACTACTAGAGTAAAGTTACTAGAATTGAGAGATGTTTCTGTTTAAATCAGCGGACGCTTTGTTAAAGTTTCTTGACAGTCAAATCATTTTCTGTATGGGAAAACAGTCCTGTAAAAATGCTCTATCAAAGAAAAAAAAAACAAACTATTCTTACGAATTTTGAAATCAAATAGAGGAAACAGTTTTATTTCTCGGTTTTTACAGAGTGTTGCGATACACAATTTCTATTGGGGGTGTAATTAAAACAACTATACTATTTGAATAAACTTTGGTCCTCACTTAGGTCACCCATATAAAACTAATCGATTAAATTAAGTTTTCAAGTTAAATTCGGCCATAAAAATTACGTTCCTTTATAGACATTATACGAAAAAAAAAAGAATATTCTAATAATTCGTCAGCGATTCATCATTTTTATCATATGGATAACGGAGTCCTCACTCTCAATATTTACAATATTTATCATATAAAACAAATATAGTGTTCGTTATCTAATTTAAAAATATGGAGGGGCGGAAATCTCACAGCTCTGAGATATCAAGACTTCGGTCTGAGTAAGGGATTTTGATATAGTTTTCGGCAAAAAACTTTCACGAGGACATGGTTTTTAGTTTTGGGCAGCGATGTATATCAAACATAACTCTTTGTTAAAGTACAAGTATTTTTTATATCTGTTTAAAAATTTATTACAAAACTAACACGAAACATCAATACGTTGCCGGAAAATTATAATCAAAATTCCAAAAATATTGTTAAATTAAATAAAATCAAACTTTTTCAAAATTCCAAAAATATTCTAAAAATTAGAATGAAATCAAATATTTAAACTTTTTCTAAATTCCGATAATATGCCAAAAATTCTTAAAAATTCGAACTTTTTCCAAAATTCTAAAAATATTGCAAAAATTATTACAAAATCAAAAATTAAAACCTCTTTCAAAATTCCAAAAATTATAATAATATCAAAAATTAAAAATTTTTCAAAATTCTAAATATATTCAAAAAATTCTTACAAAATCAAATATAAAACTTTTTCCGAAATTCTAAAAATATTGCAAAAATTATTACAAAATCAAAAATGCAAACCTTTTCAAAATTCCAAAAATATTTCAAAAACTATAACAAATTCAAAAATTTCCATATTCAATTTCATTTTCAATTACATTTACGTCATAAAAACAGCTACATTTTTTTTTCCAAAAAATTGGCTAAAAAATAAATGATTTGACATTTTTTGACACACTTGACAACATTTTTTGACAAACTTATAATGCCATAATTCTCAATAATAATAATAAAATTTCATTTCGAGCAAACAATTTTATTTTTTCCAAAAAATTGGGTAAAAAATAAATAAAAATCTCTCTTTTGACACACTTGACAACATTTTTTTTGACAAACTTATAATGCCATAATTTTCAATAATAATAATAAAATTTCAATTCAAACAAACAATTTTATTTTTTTTCCAAAAAGTTGGGTAAAAAAATAAATAAAAATCTTTCTTTTGACACACTTGACAACATTTTTTGACAAACTTATAATACCATAATTCTCAATAATAATAATAAAACCGAAGTAGTTTCATTTCAAACAAACAATTTTTTTTTCCAAAAAATTGGGTAAAAAAATAAATAAAAATCTTTCTTTTGACACACTTGACAACATTTTTTTGACAAACTTATAATGCCATAATTCTCAATAATAATAATAAAATTTCATTTCCAACAAACAATTAATTTTATTTTTTTTCCAAAAAATTATGTAAAAAAAAAATAAAAATTTTTTTTTTGACACACTTGACAACATTTTTTTGACAAACTAATAATGCAATAATCTAGTTTTTGATCTCACATACCAATCCCGACCATCAAGATTCCCCCAAATTTAATGTTCCTACTCGTAATCACTTAAAATGAACGTTTTTTAAGCCAAAAATATGAAAATTTGCTATTTTTGACACACATAATGATTTTTTTGACACACTTCCGGTACAGTTATCGAACACAGCGTCCTTTCGGACCTGCATCTTGTGAATACCTATTTTTAGAAAAAAAATTTTTGAAATCCCTCCAGCCGTTTTCCCTGCAGTGTAGGTAATGACGGCGGCCGACAGACAGACATACATTTTTTTTTTTTGCTTTTGTAGAATCAGGAGGTCCTAAAACGTCGAGAAATGTCAAAAAAAATGGGGGTAAAAATTTCACTTTGAGCTCATGAATGTAATACTTAGGTCTTTCAGACCGAAGTAATTTAGTTTATAAGATAAAACATGATTCTCAATCTAATTTAATGAATTATTCTGACAGAAAAATTCGTAAAATTGTAGAAGGGTTAAGGGACTGCAAGAAAAGCTTAGTGAGTTTTAAAAAATTTAAATTTAAGGTTTAAAAAATTTAATGAGTGATTTTTGTTTGTCTTCAACTTTTTTCAAATTCTCGAAAAATAAGACAAAATTTCTTGAGAAATTAGAAATAAAAATCAATAGGGAATTCTTGAGAAATCGAGAAAAAGAATTCTCGAGAATAATCTCTAGATTTTACATTACATAAGTTCATTTTTTACACTGCCAGTAATAGTTTTGCACAGTTGAAATTATATTCAAATTGCGGTTTTGTTGCAAATGTATTTAAATAAACAACTTCAATTATTTCAACCTATCAATTCTTAGTAATACGTGCTGCAGCCAAATTCTGTAATTGTGAAGACTGAAGCGGTGAAGTGATAAAAATTTCTTCGTTTCTTTTCATTAAAAAACTTATCACTTCACCGCTTCACAATTACAGAATTTGGCTGCTGGTCTTACACAATAATAAATAACTTACCTGGCAATTATCGAAATTGCTATTGGAACAATTTTCATTTTTCTACCTCCCATTAAATACTCATTTGTTGTTTTGGATTTTTTAACAAAACCAAAATATATTCCAATCGCAGTTGAAATTAATAAAGTTAGTACAAAAACCAGATAATCAACATAACTAAAATTTTTAAATTTATCTATAGCAATATTTTCATTCATTTTTTTAATTTTTTGTTATCTATGAATATTTAAAAAAAAAATTTTAATTAAAAAGTTTTAAAATTTAGTTAAAATCACGATTCATCGTATATCGACTTTCGTCTACAACGAGTTTTATGCAATTGATTGAAAATTATACCCAAAGCGAGATGCAAAACAAAAAATTCTATATTGTGACGATTATGCAGCACGATGTTACAAACCGACATCGTTTTGGATATTCTTTACTGAAGAAAGCTCCACAAATATTGTTTTTGTAAACACATGTATAAATATTTACATATATCAACAAAATAATTGTTGTTTAGTTTATCTAATAAGAAAACATTACTTAAAGTAGGTAAATAAACGTAGGTAAATTAGGTAGATTACTATTCAAAATAATAGATGAAGACAGTTCACATTTTTTCCAAATTTTCCAATCTGTTATTCATCACAGATATCCCACATCTAAAGCCGTGCATTCACATACAACAGAAACAGAAACCGAAACTGAATTTCATACAAACTTGACAGCAACTGAAACAGAAACCGAATTTAGAAACTGAAACAGAAACTGAAAATTCGTCTGTTTTGCCTGAAACAGAAACAATTAAAATTTAATTGTTTCTGTTCCAGAAACTGTCACATGACCAGAAACTGTTACATAATATTAATGATTACGAAATCCAATTTTTTGGAAAAAAAATAAAATTAATAGTTTGTATGACATGAAATTTTATTATTATAGAGAATTATGGCATTATAAGTTTGTCAAAAAAATAATGTCAAGTGTGTCAAAAACTGATTTTATTTATTTTTTAGCCAATATTTTGGAATAGAAATGCACCTGTTTTCATGACGTAAATGTAATTGAAAATGAAATTGGACATGGAAATTTTTGAATTTGTTATAGGTTTTCAAATTTTTTTGAAATTTTGAAAAAAGTTTGTATTTTTAATTTTGTAATAATTTTTGCAATATTTTTAGAATTCTGGAAAAAGTTTTAATTTTTGATTTTGTAAGAATTTTTTGAATGTTTTTGGAATTTTGAAAAATTTCAAATTTTTGATTTTATTATAATTTTTGGAATTTTGAAAAAAGTTTCAATTTTTGATTTTGTAATGATTTTTGCAATATATTTAGAATATTGCAAAAGTTTGAATTTTTAGAATTTTTTGAATATTTTTGGAATTTGAAAAAAGTTTAAAAATTTGATTTTATTCTAATTTTTGGAATATTTTGGGAATTTTCAAAAAATTTTGATTTTATTTAATTTAACAATATTTTTGGAATTTTGAAAGAAATATGAATTTGTGATTTTGTTATATTTGTTCGAAACGCTAAATGGAGAGGTTTTTGAGTAGTTTTCTGAGTGTATCATCTTTTCACTAAATTATGTTAATTTATGATCTGTTATAATTTTTCGGCAACGTATTGATGTTTCGTGTTAGTTTTGTAATAAATTTCTAAACAGAGATAAAAAAATACGTTTACTTTAACAAAGAGTTATGTTTGATAAATATCGCTGCCCAAAACTAAAAACCATGCCCTCATCATAAATGTTTTTTGCCGAAAACTATATCAAAGTCCTTAACCCAGACCGAAGTTTTGATGTCTCAGAGCTTCCGTATTTTTCAGTTTCTGTTTCTGTTTCTGTTGTACATGAATGCCCGGCTTAACAGTGCATGCACAATGAAAATACTTTTACTCATGAGATCCAATTTTGTATGAAAATTTATTTTGAGAAATAAAAAATTTTTTTTGAAATTCTTTTTACTTTACGTAAAAGATAAAAATTTCTTAACTTTTTCCTCATGAAGCTAGCTACAGTTTAAAGCCGTGTGCTAATATTAGAAAATAATAGAAAAAAGTTGCTCAAATCTTATGAGTAAAAAGCTCATACATTGTGCATGCACCAGTGATGCCAGATTTTCAAAAATGAATTTCCCGTTGACGTTTCGAAAATATCCGATTTTTCCCGTTTCTTTAAGGAAAAAATCCCTCAGAAATGCTCATCAAACTTTCAGTAAAAATATGCATATAAAATCAATTATTTATTGGAAAAACTTCAAAAATCACAACAATTATAGCAATATTTATCCTTCCGACAACTATAAATATAGTTTTATTTCTTTTGGATTTTTGAGATCAATTAAACTCAAGTATGTAAAGAAGTAATTGGAATATTTTCAATCCAAAGGTATGGTTTGAAGTTTCTCAGAAAAAAACTACTATTCACATTTTACGTGTTTCGGATGGGATTCGAACCTACCCTCGTCAGTGGGTAGGTTTGCTCAAATCCTTGGGCAGACACGCTATCGATTACGCCATTGAGGCGATGACAATTTCAAAGTTGAAACTTCTTCATCACTTAATTATTTTATACTTAAGTTGAATTTTTCTACTGTCATTAGACTCCATATTATGGAAATGCTTTTACATTAAATGGGATTTTTTGCATTAAATTTCTAGACAATACTTTGTGTGAATTCATAGAATGGGGAACATTTCTATTCTAATTAACATCCTAAGTCACGATTGTATAGTCATTATTGATTGTTTCCAATCAATGTGAAATCAATGGCTGACACTTGGTCAATTTGTAGTCGTATATGTATTAACATTAGACTACATTAAGGGAATTTTAAATTTATTTTGAATTTTTGAGATCAATTAAACTCAAGTAAGTAAAGAAGTAATTGGAATATTTTCAATTCAAAGGTATGGTTTGAAGTTTCTCAGAAAAAAACTACTATTCACATTTTACGTGTTTTGGATGGGATTCGAACCTACCCTCGTCAGTGCCCGGTTTCAATTCTGAAACCAGTTTTGGAATCTTCTAATTAAACTTTACATATTTTAATCAGAAAAAAATTTACGTGTTTCGTGGCGGTATCGAACCCCATTCATCAGTAACACAAATTCGATACCTTGTGTTATACACGTTTTATCAACTGCGCCATTCAATCGACATGTTTTATGGAAATTTTAGTTAGTGAATTGAAAGGTCATCAACAATTACAATGAAAATGAAATTACAATGAAAAATTCCTATTATTCATCCAGTTATTTGAGTTTAACTATTCACAATTTCTCCCATCCGAAATAACCCCCCGATCGCCTAGATCATATTAGATTGGTTTTCAGATTAGTTGAATAACAACTAATTGTAATGATTCTATCACATTGAGAATGTGTACGTAAAATAATGGATATCATTAACTTACCATACTCAATGGAATAGTAGCGTCTTGAGAATTAATCGAAATAACTCTATAAAAAAATTAGATAGATAATCAATTAGAAATAATTAATTGAATATATCATGTCGTTAGGTCGGCAATCTTTGTGAAATTGTTAACTTCATTGTAATTGTTGATGACGTTTCAATTCACTAACTAAAATTTCCATAAAACATGTCAATTGAATGGCTCAGTTGATAAAACGTGTATAACACAAGGTATCGAATTTGTGTTACTGATAACTGGGGTTCGATACCGCCACGAAACACGTAAAAATTTTTTCTGATTAAAACATGTAAGGTTTAATTAGAAGATTCCAAAACTGGTTTCAGAATTGAAAAATTCCTATTATTCATCCAGTTATTTCAGTTTAACTATTCACAATTTTCTCCCATTAAATAAATTATGTTTATAATAACATTCCTGAATGATAAAGATTAACACTACTAAACATCGAAATTTGTTTGACCTTTGAAAAAAATCCAATTTCTCAACATTTTATTTTATGGAGTTAGGCTACGTACAGAGTGAAAGCGTTGAGCGGTGCTGTGCGCAAAGCGGTGGTGTTTCGCGCTGGAGCAAAGCGGTTGACTGCGCACAGTAATGCTTTACGCGAAGCTATATATGCTAGCACAAAAATTGATTTAATGGTCATTTTTCAAAATGAATTCATCATCAGAAGATGAGTTATTCTTAACTGAAAGTCTTTATTTACGGTTAAAAAATTAAAAAACGAAAGTGGTATACATAAGATCAATTTAGATCGAAAAATCAAAGGTGAATTTCATCAGTTATATCCTCAACTTCGGGAGGATAAATCTAAATTTTTTGAATGTACTAGAGCGTCCATAGAAACATTTGATTATATTTTAATTTTAATTGAACCAAAATTATTAAAAATTTGGACCAATTTTATTAAAACGCCAATAGCTATTGGCTAGTGGAAACGTTGATCTATTTAAAAGACATATGTAGAATAAGTCAAAATCGTCATTTCCTATTTGGTTATTAATTATAACTATTAGTTTTAATAATTTAATAATAATAATAATAATAATATAATAATAATAATAATTCATTTATAAATGTAATTTAATTTCAAAAAGCCTATTTTCAACGGTCGATGCCCGAATTACCCAATACTGAAAACGTTTCGTCTTTTTATATGTAAAATTAGTCCAGTAAAATTAGTCCAGTCCATAAATGGGATCAACCTCGGAATGAGAGATAATAAGCTGAAATCTCGTATATACCTTCATTTTGATGTTTTTAAAGCTGTCTCAAACGTCTCATAAAATCTCGTGTCGGCATCGTAAGTTATTCAAGGTCAAAGTTAACTTTTTAAAAACTATTTTCTTTTACCTTTGAACTGGAATAACTTACGACCCAAACACGAGATTTTATGAGACTTTTGAGGCAACGTTTGGAACGCCAAAATTAAGGTGTAAACGAAAATTCAGCTTGTTATCTCTCATTCCGAGGTTGGTCGCTAAAATGACTGGTCTAAAATATAAAGTATATAATTTATTATTTGGTACGGAATTTTTTCATATTTCTTCTAGTTATGGCAGATAAAAATTGATGCTGGATGTTTGATTGGTAATGTTGCAATGTTTTAAATTTTGGCCAGCTTTCTAAAATTGAGGTAAAAGAGTAAAATATTAGTAGGTAGAATGAAATGTTTGGAACTTAAGTTTATTATAAATAAGCACTATAACACTCTTAAGTACATGTAATTAGAACTGTTAAGTACATTAAAAGCGAAACTCACCAAATAAAAGTTCGTTTAAAGTATTTAAATTTTGAAAAACTTTTTTGTCGTGACTGCCCTTCCAGTTATACTGGGTCAAAAGGTTGTCATGAATGATTTTAGATATGCCAACATTACATGAATAAAACTGTGTACAGTTGTCATTCGATACTTCTGGCATGAATCGTTGAAAATAGGCTTTCTGAAATTAAAATATTTATAAATTGATAAATCCAATAATTTTAATTAATAACTAACTTGGAAACTTATTTTATAATATCCTGCATTTTTGTAAATGATGGATACAATAATACTTACAAAGGCTGGTTTTTGGACGTATCCTTACATAATTCATTTAAATGAAGCAATGTTTCCTCCTTAAGTATGGGGAATTCTATTTCCGGAACTGACCGGCAGCTGTTTTGTTGCTTTTCTAAAAAGTCAATTATTCTTTTCATTTCGGATTTAACCTCCGCCAACTAGTCACACAAGAAATCTGTAAATAATATTTTGTTACTAGGTTACTTATAAAAGAAAAAGCTATGTAAAATATAAACTTACTAATTTTTTGTGAGCAACAACATCTCTCGGTTGGCTGCGGTTGGTCATTGGGCTCTTTTTTTGGAAAATAATCTTAAAAAATTAAATCGTAAGCTACATTACATATGACCGTAATATTATAAAAATAAATAAGAACAGTTACCATGCTCGTTCATCACAATTTCGTACACGGACTCCGATAGTAGATTTTCGTTTTCCATGTAAAATATGTAAATCTAAATTTTTTATTGTTTCTAGGTCTATATTAAAATAATAAATATTATTAAATGTTCTAAATTGTTATTATTCTAAGAAATCACAATAAAATAAAAAACAAAATTGTATTCAACCCCAATTTCCCCTATACAATATTTAAAAATTAAATCAACAACACAAAAATTAAATCAGTGATCGAATCCAGAAGGTGTTTTGGACATTGGAATTATAGAATTGTGAATAAGGCCAATTGGGTTGTAAACTTTAATGTAGAATAACGTATACTGTCACGTTATTGTCAAAAAATAAAAACAATTTTTAATAATAATAAAAAGAATAGGAAAACATATTTGGGAGCGTAAGTTATATGTCTTGTGCAAAATGTAAAACAGGTATCAATACAAGTTCCTCACCGTATGGCAGGGGCATTAGTTTACCCACTATCGCATGAATAGGAAATACTTCATTCATGTCAGAAATATGTTTTGCTTTAATTATACCAAATGACTCTTTAGAATCTACAGGGTAAGAAAAAAAGCTAGAAGTAGTTAAAAACTGTCTACAGACAACTTCTTCGCCATCATCGGTTTTGCTGAAACTTATTCGTTATACGGAGTGGAATTTATAGTAAAACATGAATTTTTAAGCTTGTCAGAAAATGTATATGTTTGAATGTTCGATTCAATGTTGGCTGCAGAGTCATTCTGAACAGACAAAGCTTCTCTTATTCTATTATGCAGCTGCATTAAAATCTTAACAGGACTCTTAATATTTATTTTTAATTTTCTCATATAGTTTTCGAAACTATATGCATTAAATGTGTGTAGTGCTCCGTACATTCTCACACAGTCTGTTATGTGCAAAAGGTTATGAACATTTGAAGTAAGATGTTCTTCTCCGTACACAGAAAAAAAAAGAGTTTAAAAATCTTATAATATTTTATAAAAAACATATAATTAACATGGCCAATTTTCAGTCTCCCATTTTAATTTGCTAAATTTGCTAAACATGTTTTGATGAATTAAAAATGATTAAACTGCAAATTTGTTAGATAAATTAACAATTGAAATAGCTGTATGAGCCAATCCTCATTCAATTATTTAGCAAATTCTTTAGTTAAACTCAAAATATTTATTTTAGATTCATATACAAGTTTTGATGAAACAACCACTTTTTTTAGTTAATTTAAATACAGAAATATGGCTAGGCTACCCATAGTTTTAGGTGAAATATGAATTTTCATTGTAGTTGGTTCAGCTACTAAAAATGGATGATCTATTTTTCGAAATTATAAAAATAAAATGCTTTTTTAAAAATTTCTTTTATTTAATATTAATTAAATATTTTCATAAGTATATATATATATATATATATATATATATATATATATATATATATATATATATATATATATATATATATATATATATATATATATATATATATATATATATATATATATATATATATATATATATATATATATATATATATATATATATATATATATATATATATATAATAAATTATATAAATAAAATAAAATACCTAAAATATAAAAATTTAATATGGCCCTTTAAATTCATTCAGAATACTGCTACTCCCATGTGTTAGCAACACCAACGTTATCTTGGTGTTGGAATCTTAAATATTTTTTCAATTTTGGATGAAAATATTGACCATTTTAAGAAAACAAGGGTAGTTTTATTTAGGAGAAGTACGTCAAAGTTCAATTTAATCTGAAATTATATTATACATACTGTTAAAAAAAGCTACTTCTTTTATGAAAATAAATTGTTTACCTGCGCTATGCCAATTTTTTTACTCAAAATGGGACATTTATTTAAAGGGTTTTTTGTCATAAACTGTATGTTCTTCCACTTCTGTAAAACTGAACTTTCCGGAACTCTGTGATTTGTTAGCAAATGTTGAAGGTTGATTACTTCTGTATTAAGTGTACCTTCTGAAAATTGTATTTAAATATTTAGTGACTCTATTTAATAACTATCTCGTTATTAATGCTCTTAGTTACCTAAATTATCTACTTTTATTTATTATTATTACTCCTATTTAGAACTCTTATATATTTTTTATTAAATAAACTATTTTTGGTATAATTAAACTGTAATTAACTATCCCGTGATTGACTATAACCGCTTTCTTCGATTTCCCGACACTTGTATTTATTGAATTGAGAATCAAATGATTTTGATATGTATTGAATAAAACAGTTTCTTTCGACTTTATTAAAAAACATCAAATTTTATGTACGATTTTAATACTATTTCTAAAATGCATCAATTTATAATTTGCTACTTTTTGTACAGTTTTAGTTCATATTTGTATTTATATAAAAAAAATAATAAAATAAGAAAGTATGAAATGTAGCAAAACTAAATTTCAATTTTCCAATTTGTTTCGCTGAATTCAACAATTTATTGTATGTGATTTTTGTAATTATTTTGATAATTATTGTAATCATCAATTTAACTAATTCTTTTGTTAATATTTCAACAGAATAGATAAAACATACACTTCGTTTTTAATGCAAATTTAGATAATCTTAAATATAATGATCAGCAAATCTTAATTCTGCGATATTAGAAATACTATAGAATATTTTGGGTAAAATTCTGATTTCAGAATCAGCTAATTATAATTATATAAATATCCCAATTCTTTTTTTTCTGTGTAGAGATCAACAAATTCGGATACAAAGGTTGAAAGAAATTGTTTCTCAATATTAGTATTTTGGGGAACTAACGGTTCGTCTGATAGAATTCTAACAGCGCATGATAATAATAAAAAATGATTGTAATAATCATTGCTCATAAAATCTTTAAAAAAAACCATTCCTGTATATAAAACCATAGTCCTAAACTCTGTTGCTTTAAACCGAGGAAATTCATCAAATGATCTAGGTTTTCGGTTGAACTTATCTGGAATATAATTTTAATACTCACTATATTTCTCAGATAGCCGCTTCAAAATAGGTTTATTTATAGTCAAAAAAATATTTAACATTTTTCTCATTACCCCCAAGTCTATCAAATGCATTGAATCAAGAGGGAATTGTGTTACCATTTGAATGTTAATTTTGTCTAGATCCATTTTATCCATAACATTATGATGCGGTTGATTCAATTCACCAATTCAGTCAATTCACCGGAAGTCTTTTGGTATACGGTTAAGTCTCTTCCCAACTTGATAACATTTATGACACCCGGAAAGAGCATTATAATATTTTGTTCCCGTAACAAAAGACTTTGCGGTATTGCATATAAAGGTTCGAATCTTAATTATTGTATTAGTTTTATTTAGATTAAGCACCAAACCGTTTCTTTGTAACAAATTAACCTCAATACAAAAATCATTTAAAAATTCATTTATTGATTTAGGATGTCCCTTACCACAATAAGCACCTATTAGAAAGGGACATATAGACGTGTTAGCTATTTTCCCCAATATAGGCCATAAGCCTATACTGGAACTTTTGTACAAAGACAAACCATCAATACCAACGTCAATAAGAATCTCATTACCGAATGTGAAATATGTGGAAATGTTTCGTAAATGTGGTTCAATACCGATATGCAAATATTCACCTGGTGCGAATATTGTGAGCTTTTGGTTTTATAGACAGTAAACCTTTTTTGGTAACAGGTATATTGATATCATAATCTTTTAAAGCTTTTAAAAACTGATGCCTCAAATTTTGACTTATGGCGTGTTCGATTTACGCAACTCGTGCGCACTAGTGCAAACTTTTTCAGTGCTTCAAATTCGGTTTATAAGTTTCACTACACCAGTGCAGTTATTCATGTTCGATTTACAAGTTTTATTGCTTATTTTAAGTTTTTTAAGTTCGGTTTACCAGTTTAGTACATAAAAACTAACAGAGTTTGCACTTTTTTCAACTGTCAAATAGAATGAGTTTTTTGAGAAACTGCAAATTTTGTATTTAAATAATAAATGCAAATAATGAATCAAAACCGAAAGTATCTTGTGGTAAATGAACTTTTAACAAGTTTAGATTCATCTGATGATGAAATGGAAGCAATTTGTGCAACTTACATGGAAAAGTGGAACTTATGTAAAATTGTTAACTTCGTAGAAGTAATAGAGGCTTTTGATAGTATAGAGGTATTTTTCCTAAGTATTTATTGAATTTAAAACATTTACAAATAACATATTTATTTACAAACATAGTTCAGACGAAAAAAAACCACTGAACTTCTAAACTTTAGTTTCATTGAATATTTTTTTCAGTTGTAGTTTGTTTACACTGAGTTTTGAGTGGATCAGTTTTAGGTTTTTTTTTTTAAGTTTTATTCAAAATTCTACACTCATGCAGTTTTTTAGCAACTAACACCAGAAAAGTGATGTAAATCGAATACGCCATTACATTGTTGTTGATAAAAACAGTTTTTAGTGACTCTTTAAGTATATCATCTTTATTATTAACAAAGATTTCACTTATGGGAAACTCTTCCAAAATCTCTTCAGATTCCAAAAACGAATTGGCATCTTAATGAATATAGGACGGGAAGACTTCATCTTCCCGAAATAATATGTTTTCATCAACAATTTTGGACGCAACGTTATATAATGACGAAGGACCAGGCATATTTTCATCAATTAGGATCGGGTTATGGCCAACCAAAGATAAATCATTACCAGGCATATTTTCATCTATTAGAATCGGATTATGGCCAACCAAAGATAACTGAGTATCTTTACCATAGTTTTGAAGTTGAACACGCAATTTTGTTTTCTGTTTCATGAAATCCCGTCTAAATTTCGCTCGTTCAGCTATTTTCTTAATTCTAGGATCCATGTTTAATATGGAATGAAATAAAAATAAAATTTGTACTACTTTTGATCTTTAAATATAAAAAAAAAATTCTACCACCTTATATACTGATACTTAGATGTGAAAGATACTTAGATTTGATTTGAACCTAAAATGAGAAAAATGTATTTTTATATAAAATATATTTTAAACTGGACCACATTCAATTTTGATAATCCAAGAATTTCTTTTATCTTTCGATTAAAATTATTCATATTAGAAAATTTTAAAATAATAATAATTTAAATAATAACTAGGCCAGTATCATAAATTTATTTTTATTTTTTAACCTTTAACCTTATTTTAAAACTCATATAAATAATTAATTTTTCTTGCGAGACTTGTGCGAAGCTCATCTTCCAAAGGCCGGCATTCAAATTCCAAGTACCTATAACATCTTTAGTTAATACAATAAACGATTCGATGATAATTGCTCAATAAAATATTTCCTAGTTATGATCTCTCTCCCAAAAATAGTTATCAATTCCGCGCTTTCTTCTAGGAAAAATTGCGTTAATGGCTGTCACTACAACATCCAAGGTCTCACCAATAATATTGACGACTTCAGATTGGCCATTCAGAACTCATACATTGACTTTGAATGTCTGTCAGAAACATTTTTGCATGATGAAATAAACGACAACTTGGCTGCTATTGATTGTTTCGACCTAATCAGAAAAGACCGTACTAAACCACCACTGCGCTACGGGGGCGTGGCTATCTGCATAAAGAAGCATATTAAATATCGTATTATTAATATCCCTAACTCATTGGTTAATAAGTTAAAATCTGACATCGAATTTCTATTTGTCGAAATTTCGAATGCTAACACTAAGAGCATTATTACTTTAACTTACTTACTTTAACTAACATAAACGCTACTAACCATATTAAGAACTGGCATGTTTCGAAGGAAGCTTCTATGTCTGATCATGCTTATATATGTTTCAACATAGAACACTACCCAAAGAGCATCCAGTACTTTAGAAACCCAAGAAAAACCAACTGGGAGCTTTACACAACATATATTCAAGATAATGTAAATAGTTGCGGCAGTATCAACTCTACATTTGAGCTTGACTCTGCCGCAAGCAATTTACAAGAAATTATCACTGAAACATACAACCTTAATACTCCAATAACTCAATCCAAAAGATGCAGAGATGTACATTGGTGGGATGGTAACTTGGAGAGGAAAGGAATAAAGCTCGCAAACTCTTTAGCAGAGCAAAAACAACAAATGATTGGACAGAGTACCAAGTAGCTCTAACCAATTATAATGAAGAACTCAGAAAATCAAAAAGAAATAGCTGGAAAGAGCTCTGCAATACAATAGATAATCTGCCTGCTGCAGCTCGACTCCAAAAATTGATGTCGTCTGGGCACACAAACCCTCTAGGCTCAATCTGCAAACCAAGTGGTACGTATACCACCAGCTGCATTGAGACACTATATACTTTACTTCAAACCCACTTTCCAAGCTCAATAGAATGGAGCACGGAAGATAATGCCAACGAAGACGTACATCTTCTAGATCCTGCAACTAAAAGTACTGCAGATCATTTAGCCAACACAATTTTCACCCCCAACAAAGCGAGATGGGCTATAGAATCCTTCGGTCCGTATAAATCTCCAGGAGGTGATGAAATTTTTCCGGTATTTCTGCAAAAGGGTCTAACAATCATTCTTCCATATCTCATGCGTTTGTTCAAAGCAAGCTTTCGCCTTGCTTACATTCCTCAGATATGGTGAGAAACCAAAGTTTTTTTTATACCTAAGCCAAAAAAAAACCTAATGAAGCCAAATCTTACAGACCCATAAGTCTTACATATTTTCTATTAAAAACAATGGAAAAGATGTTGGACTATCACATCCGTCATGTATGTCTTAAACAAAACCCTCTCAACTCTAGCCAGCACGCCTATCAGACTGGGAAATCTACTGAAACGGCGTTGCAAAAAATGGTGAAACAAATTGAGAGCACCCTAAACTATAAGGAGGCACTTGTTTGTACATTTATGGACATACAAGGAGCCTTTGACATTGTCCACTTCAATGCTATCATTGAAATGGCCACAAAGAAAAATATAAAACCGCTTATCATTGCGTGGATTATCAAGATGCTACAGAGTCGGAAGATAACGGCTACACAAGTTGATTATTCAGTGACTGTTACTGCATCTAGAGGCTCTCTCCGCTGCTTTGGCTAATGGTGGCTGATGATCTCCTCACTAAGCTAAATGATTCCGGCTTCAACACTGTAGGCTATGCCGACGACTTGGCAGTCATTGTTAAAGGGAAACATGACTCCATTGTCGCTGGTCGAACCCAGACAGCTCTTAATATTGTATCAGAGTGGTGCAACAGATTGGGACTGTCGATCAACCCACGAAAAACATGCATTGTCGTTTTCACAAACTGGAGAAACTTTAATTTCATTTCTCCTGTTCTAAACGGCGATCCAATACAAACATCAAAAGAGGTTAGATATTTGGGTGTGATCCTGGATAGCAAACTAACCTGGAACTCATACCTGAAATATATCTCCGATAAGGTAACAAAGTTTTCTTCACATGCATAAACCTGTTTGGGAAAACATGGGGTCTTAGCCCAAAAATGATACTTTGGTTGCACCAAAGTCTTATTAAACCTTCTAAAAATATTCATCTTAAGCACAATGATGTTGTAGTGGATGACCAATCTGAAGTTTCTGAAATTTTTAATAATTTTATTGTAAATGTTGTTACTAGTTCATCGTCTTATCAATCAAACATAAATAATAGAATTTCTTCTCCTATCTATAATATTACAAACCCATTTACTATTGAAAAAACTACGGAATATGAAATCCAACACATTATAAATAAACTTAATGTCAGAGCAGCTACGGGACTAGATAATATTTCAACCAAATTTTTAAAATTGTATTCTATTCTTCTGTGTCCTGTAATCTTGAAGTTACTAAATATCTAGATAGAAAATAGCATATTTTCTCAATCATTAAAAGCAGCCAGAGTTATTCCAATCTATAAAGAAGGAAATAGTTTGGACCCAAGCAATTACCGTCCTATTTCAATTTTAAACTCAATCTCAAAAATCTTTGAAAGAGTGCTATATAATCAACTGCTTAATTTTTTACAGTCTAATAAAATACTATCTGAAAACCAGTTTGGTTTTACAAAATCATCTAACACGACAGCTGCATGCTTAAACCTAACTGGCTTTATCAGTTCTAATCTTGATAAAAAAAGATATGTATCGTGTTTGTTCTTAGACATCAAAAAAGCATTTGATACACCGGAACACCCTATTATAATTAAAAAACTAGAAGACATGTCGCTCACGGAAAACCGTAAATACTTGCTTAACAGAACACAAATAGTTATTGTTGGTGGAAAAGCAAGTCAACCTTATACTATAAAAAAAGGAGTACCACAAGGCTCCATTCTAGGTCCACTGCTTTTTAATATTTTCATTAATGATCTTACTCTGTTAAAATTATTTGGAAAAATTCAACTATATGCTGATGACTCTCTCTCTCTCTCTCTCTCTCGGGGGATTTGGCCGTCTGTGCAATCAGCTTCCAATCGTCTCGTTCCATGACCAGTTGACCCCAGTTTCGACATCCTATATCACGAAGGTCTTGGATGATGTCATCACGCCAGCGTTGTCTAGGTCTTCCTCTTCGACGAACACCAGCTGGTTGTTGTTGGGACGTTTTTTTAATCATTCTATCTAATGGTGTCCTTTCTACATGACCAAACCATCTAATCCGGTTAGATTTAATTAGATTTAATGAATCCGATTACATCGCAGCCTCCAAGAAGCTGTCTGATTTCATGATTCATTCGGATTCTATACTGATTTTCAGCAACTTTACATGGACCATAAATTGTTCGTATGACTTTCCTCTCGAATGTTGATAGAATTCTACAATCGGAGGAAGTCAGTGTCCAGCTTTCGCTTCCAAAGGTAAGCACAGGTCGAATTAATGCTTTGTAAAGTGTGAGTTTGCACGACTGCGAAAGATGTTTGGATCGCAAAAGTTTTGAGTATGCGTAGAAAACTCTGTATGCCGCTGAGACACGGGCTTTAATTTCTGCCTGCATGTCATTTGACGATGTTATTACAGATCCGAGGTATTTGAAGTTTTCTACACGTTCCACTTCATAGTCGCCAGTATTCAGATTGCCGGGAGGTATATTCCTGGATGTTGTTAAAAGTTTAGTCTTGCCGGTGTTAATGCATAATCCAAGTCGTTTAGCATTTCTTTCAAGCTGAGAGAGACTATCCTTGATATCGCTTGTTCTACGTCCGAGAAGCACAATATCATCTGCATGGCCAAGAATTTGACTAGATTTGTTAAATATACAGTTTTGTGTCTCAATGCGACTTTTTATTATCGCGTACTCAAGCGCCAAATTAAATAGTACGGGCGCGAGTGCATCACCTTGTCGAACACCTGATGTTATATCAAAAGAGTCAGAAACTGACCCTTCGATTACTATTCTACAATTTGATCCCGATGTTGTGAGTTTGCACAGAGAAACAAGTTTCTCTGGGATACCAAGGCATATAAGTGCAGACCAGAGGTTGTCGCGGATGATGCTATCATATGCTTGCTTGAAATCAACGTAGAGCTGGTGAATGCTGATGTTGTACTCCCAACATTTTTCCAGAATCATCCTTAAGGTAAAACATTGATCTGTGGTTGAACGGTTGGGACGAAAACCACACCGATAGTCGCCGATGATAGATTCGGCGAACGGGATGAGCCGAGCGAGTACGACATTAGCTAGTATTTTATATGCAGTGTTCAACAGTGCGATTCCACGATAATTCGCACACTTTAGGCGGTCACCTTTTTTATGTAGCGGAACAATGAGAGCTGTTTTCCATTCAGCAGGTAGTTCTTCTTGGTCCCAGATTGCAAGAATCAGATCATATATACGTGAGACCAGAGCTGCTCCTCCATTCTTAAATAGTTCTGCAGGGATTCCATCGATACCTGGTGATTTGCCATTTTTTAATTTTTTGATGGCAGCTTCCACTTCTTCTATTGTTGGGTAAGGGACAAAAATCTCCCCACTTGACGGAGCAATTGCTCGAATAGGATGAACTTCATTCGTCCTATTCAGTAGGTCTTGAAAGTGGGATCGCCATACTTCCAGCACATCACGTTCACTTGTTGTAAGCTCGTTGTTTCCATTTTTGATGGCTGTAGATCTTGGGTGGAAATCTTTGGTCAGATTTCGCGCATTGGCAAAACACTCTTTCGAATATGCTGATGACGCAGTTATTAAATATGAGAGTTCCTCCCTAGTAGACCTGTACAAAAATATGCAATACGATCTTAATATTATTCAGAACTGGTTTAATGAAAACTGTTTAGCTATAAATGTAAAAAAGAGTAAATATATGGTTTTCGAGAATAATCGAATAGAATTTCAACAGTGCGACTTGCTTTATAATCTGACTTATAACTGTGAATCAATTGAGAGAGTTGAACAATATAAATACCTAGGACTTCTGATTAACCACCAGCTGAAATGGGACAAACACGTCGATAAAATTAAAAGTAGTATAGTTCCATATATTTTCACCCTAAAGAACATTAGCAAATTGGTCCCAAACAGAGCTTTATTTATGATTTACAATTTACTTATAATTTATTTATTTATCTATTTATCTATTAATTTATATGTTTTATTTATTTATTTATAAATTTATTTATTTATAATTTACAATATTCTATCTCAAATAGTGTATTTAAATCCTATCTGGAGTGGTTGTTTAAAAAAAAAGATGAATGAGCTTTTTATCTTGCAAAAGAGAGCAATTAAATATATAAATAAATTGCCTTACGTCACCCTCGTTATACATCATTATATATTATAAATAAAACTGAATTAATACTAACCGTATTTAAAATTATTATACAAATAGAATAAAACATTCATTTAATCTAACCAAAGCATCTGATAAGCATTCACACGACACACGTCAACGATCTAACTATCTAATTGACCACTTTAGATTCCGGATGAGCCTAGCTCCAAGTCCTAACTCCAACTGCAAGTAATTGAACCTCAAATGAGAAAAATTTATTTTTATATAAAATATATTTTTCTTATATATGTACGTAACATAACATTATATATAATTTAACTAAAACATAAGATATATACACAAATATACAAAACATAATTAACCTTCACGTGAACAGTGTCTACCCGGGTAGATATCACGGTTTTTGTAATTCAATAACTTTATGAGTTTTTAACCAATCATCATGCCTGTTCAGCTATGTGACAAATTTTAGGTAGATTTCATATAAAAATCTACCTATTGCAATGGGCTTCATCTCGGAATTTCGGAAAAATTTTGATGCCAAACGACTATTTGTGATAAGCGGAGATGGAAAAACAAAAAAAAAAAAAATTATATATATATATATATATATATATATATATATATATATATATATATATATATATATATATATATATATATATATATATATATATATATATATATATATATATATATATATATATATATATATATATATAACGATATGAGGTATAACGGAATTTAGCGGCACTCTCACGGTCGCATTTTTCGACCTACACCAAAATAATTTTCTGTGTATGTTTCGGCAAATAATGTCTTGGACAAGTTCGTGAACTGGCCATATCCGGGTTCCGGTTAAGCGGCTAGAGCCTAAAAAGTCGAATAATCTAGGGCGCTATAACTTCCGTTTGAATAATAATATTTTAATAAAATTTAAAAATATTGAATATTTGAACCTTTTTTTATCATTTTTATCCAGATGACTACTTTGGCGTTTCACGTTCCTCAAAAATCATAGTTGAAAACTTTTTTTCACGTACTTAAAATATAAATCTTTCCAAAATTTTCAAAAATAATAGTTTAAGTCTAACGGTTGAGACCCTACGGCTGTTGAAATAAAAACAAACGCAAAAGGCAATGCTTTCATCATGTTTCAGTTTATGTTATTTAAATTCATCTTAGCTTTTAAACATACTTTTCAACTATAGCCTCAAAAAATTTCAGCTTTCTAACCCAAAAGGTTTCATTTTTATAAGCATTATAATGCAACCCTTACAAGAAAAATATCAACCCATTTAATACCATAGAAAAATTATCAAAATCTCTTTTGTTTTTATTTTTTTTACTAAGTAACCGTTTGAAAAAAGATTAAATAAGAACAAAAAAACCCAACAACAAAAGATGATTTTGAAATAAAATTGTTTGATAATGTTTGATTATAAATTATGTGTGATGGTATAATTGTAGTTGTGACGTAGTTCATTTGATCTTTGGTGGATTTAATATGTTATTAAAAGTAGTTTAAACCAACTTAAATAAAACTGTTCCGAAATTGTATTGATGGCGTTAGTTCGGATAATGTATTTAATTTGGTTCGATAATTTTTTTGAATTATTCTGTTTCTACTTATTAGGTAGATTTGATATAAAAATCTACCTATTGCAATGACCGTCATCTCGAAATTTCGGAAAAATTTTGATGCCAAACGACTATATATGTAAAGCGGAGACGGAAAAACAAAAAAAAAAAAAAATTATATATATATATAACGATATGAGGTATAACGGAATTTAGCGGCACTCTTACGGTCGCATTTTTCGACCTAGACCAAAGATTTTTTCTGAGCGTGTTGCGGCAAACAATATCTTGGATAAGTTCGACAACTGGCCATATCCGGGTACAGGTTAAGAGTCTAGAGCCTTAAAACTGTCAAAAACAAAGCGTTATAACGGCCGTTTGGGGCAAAATATGTAAACAAAATTTATAAATATTAATTATTTGAACATATTTCTATCATTTTTTAAAAAGCCAGACATCTGCAATAAAAGGTTCTTTAGCTATCTGCAATAAACTGTGTGAAGTACAACGGCATTTAGCGGCACTTTCACCGTCGCATTTTTTCACTTACGCTAAAAATATTTTCTGGGTATGTTGCGGCAAACAGTCTCCTGAATATGTTTGACAATTGGCCATATCGGGGTACAGGTTAAGTGCTTAGAGCCCAAAAACTGTATAAAATAATGTTTATTTTTAAAGTTAGTTTAATGCTTCTGTTTTTAATTAGTATTTTTTATAAAGTAATCTGATAAATCCGATTCTAATTGCACACATAACTGTCTGATCCCGAAATCTACCTATTTCTAGCGGATATACTTGCCGCTCGGACTTTTTAAATTGATTTCGCAAAATCTGAGAAAAAAATATTTTGGACCTCCTTTTAACACTTATTTTGGATTTTTATGGTTTTTTTTACGCAAGAAAACAATATCTACCCAGGTAGATATTTTTTCCTTGGGTTTTATATGAACATTTTTACTGGTCAATGTGAAAAACAAGTAACTTTATTTTTAAATATATGCTTTTATTGTATGCTTACACAAAAGCAAAATGATATTATGATATTAATACACGTTTGATATTATTACACGTTTGATGATATTACGTAAGTTGATATTACGTAAGAAAACAATATCTACCCGGGTAGATACTTTTATGATGTATGATACTTTTATGATATATGAAAATTTTTTTTGGTCAATGTGAAAAACAAGTAACTTTATTTTTAAATATATGCTTTTATTGTATGCTTACACGTAAGTAAAATAAATACACAGTTACGTTTGTTGATATTATGATTTATGTAATATCTACCGGGGTAGATATTGTTCATATCAGTCGCTAAATATTCTCGTTCACGCGAAGGTTAAACAAACGATTTACATAATATTTAAAGTATATTTACTTTTGTTATATATACATAACAAATGTGTACTTACTTTTAAAATTTGTTGTATCCTGTATTTGTTGTATATATCCTGGTAACTGTAACTATGTATATAACTTATTTTTATAATTTTAAATATATTTTTAAACAATATATATTTATATATATTTTTATTAAAATTTATTTTAGTTTTTAGCACTATAAATTATGCGGTTGGAAAAGTATGGTTATTATATAGAAATGTCAAAACGCATCACGTGTGTATATAATTTTATTTTTAGGAGGAGATGTGTAGTGCCAATGTCCAATGATGGCCCTTTACAAATAATAACCTTTCAACATTTTTTACTTATATTTTATTAACTTGTATAAGCGAAACAAATATAAACAAAAACAAACCATGAAAAAACTGTATAATATGTTTTTTACGCGTATTATTATTTTTTTTTCCGTATTTTAAAATTAAATGTTTTGTTTTGTTTATATTTGTTTAATTAGAAAGCAAAATTTTAATTGTTTTTAAAATTTTCTTTCTATTTAAGTAAAAGAAAATTTTAATTTTAGTAGTAATTGAATTTAGATAGTGAAGATAAATTTCTAGGAATAAGAGTTGAGTAAAATTAAAGAAATCGAGTGAGTTGTGCATTAAGATTAAAAACTAGTCGAGAATTAAAACAGTAGAGTTATTTTTGTGAATTAAAGCGGTTAACTAGTTCTTGAAAATTTAAACAGTTGAATTGACTAATAAATTACATCAAAGAAGTCAATCATTAAAATAAAATACTAGAGTTAGTGAAGTTAGTCTAAAAAGGGTAAAGTTATAAAAACAAATAAAGTGGATTTAATATCACGGTTCGTGATTTATCAAAATTACAAAGAAAATAATTTATAAGTATAATTAACTTTAAGTGAATATTTATTGAAATACAAGACATATGCTAAAGTGATTTATAAATATAACCATACAGTTGAAAAAAATACAATATAATTTAAATAAATCTTTACATATTTGTGTGTTTTTATTTATTAAGACGAAATTTCTTTTGATTATGTTGACCTTTGCATCCTGGCCACAACATAATCTGGCGCAGTTGATAGTCCTACGGAATTAGGACTATTAAATAAAAAATAAAATTTAAAAATTTTTAAAAAAAAAAAAACTATAAACTAATAAAACAGTAAAATTATTGAAAGAACAATAACAGTGAATCACATAAATCAACAAAATTCTAATAACTAAATAGTATGTTAAGAAGCCCTACAGCTGAAAGGAAAAGAACAACATCTTCAACATCAACAGCAGCAATAACCACAACATCATCAACATCAACAGCAGCAACAACCACAACATCATCTACATCAACAGCAGCAACAACTACAACATCATCAACATCAATAGCAACAGCAACTACAACAACATCATCAACTCCAACTCCAGAAAACATCATATTAAGAGTGAGTCAGTTTTATAATTTTAGTATTAGTAAAGAATAATTTTGGTTGTTAGTATTAAGAAAAATAAAAATATAAAATGAATAGTGACGAATATTTTTTACTCTGCGATACGTTGAACACTATTCCACTGATTTATACCAATAATTTCGATAAATACACAATAGAAAATTTTCTAGTCTCAACAGCTAACGCATATTTCAGTCTCCCATTAAATTTACGAAAGGATTTACTATCGCGAATTTCTTCACGAGTAAAAGGAGACGCGTACTTTCGAATTCAGGAACAAAAATTTAATTCATTTCACGAGTGCATGCAGTATGTTAAAAAACTGTTTTGTTTTTCTAAACACACATTTGAACACCTTGACAATTGTATAGAACCAGAAAATAATTCAGTCATCACACACTCACAAACACAACAAAATGAAACTACCGATACAAAACTACTAATACAACACGAACAGATTAATAATCAAATAATATCTAACGTAAGCATAACCGAACAAAGACAACCCAGTCAACACACCGATTCAACACAGATTATTAATCAAAGCATAACCGAACAAAGCCAACCCAGTCAACACACCAACACAACATCGACAACTCCCGACGACTCACTCCACTATACAGAACAACATAATCTGGCAAAACTTAATAATATTGAAAACGTTTTAAAAACTCAAAATAAATCTACAGTAAAAAGAAACACTCAACTAGAAAAACCATCATATGCTGAAATTCTTACGATAAATATTGAAAGTGAACATTTTAATTTAATTAACACATCAGCAAAAATTTCTCTTAAAAATAAAATTTCATTAAACGAAAAAAGTCACAAAGCAACAAGACAAATTATTTTACCAAATAGAACGTTTTCAGTTATATCAAATGACCGATCAAAACAAAAAAAAATATCATTTATTAAACCACATAGAAATTTGAATTCAAATTTTATTTTAAACGACAAAATTAAAAATGTTCAAAACAATAGGAAAAGTGCACCATCCTCTAAAAGGTTTTCTAACAGATTTTCAAATACTATCATTCCACTTAAAAAACAAATTAATTTAAAAATAAACACAAAATTACCACAAAATCACCACCAAATTTCCAAAAACAAAATTAATATATGGAAGAAAGAATTACAACAAAGTAATACAAAATGCAGCCAAAGAAAACAAAAAAATTGTACTGTTAAAACCATTAAATCTAACAGTTCTAATATTACATTGATTAACTGTAAATTGAAGGATGAAGACCTTTTGCGAACAACGAGAGGTACGCCTCAGCCTCAACCAATAAGTATACCGAACCGATCACATCATTCGCGTCAAGTAAATTCCTTTATAAACAATCACACCTCAAATAACCCTCGCGTTATTTTATCTAAAGGCATAAGAAACTCGTTTAAATTATTTACATGGTTATTACTGGTCATTTCTAATGTAAGCTGTCATGACTCCAGAAATATTTTGAAAATTGATAATTATTTTTCTAAGCGGACGCACAGTCACTATAAAAACAATACATTGGTATCAATTAGTGGGATTAAACCAATATATTATGCATTAGGAGTCACACTATCATCTAGGTTAAAATGGGAATTTTGGCATACCACATTTTCAAATGTATTCACAAATACTTTTCATAAATACGTTCACCTAAAAACGGATCGATTATTAACAAATCTTAAAAAAAATAGAATAAGTACTGACTCGAAAGCAGACAAGTATCATAATGAAATTCTTAAAGTTTTCAAATATTTGTTCATATAACACTCCATTAAAATAAACCCAAAATTTTTTTTAGTTTAAGAAATCTGAATAATTATTTATTAAGTCAAATAAAAAAACAATCAAAATAATGTTAACACAACACAAGAAGCGTGCGAGCAAAATGCAACAATACAAAATAAAAATATATAACAAAATCTTACTTTACTAAATCATAAACAAATTTACATACATATATCAAAACAAAACAAAGATAATAAGGTTTAATCATAAACCATTTTTTATAATTTAATTATAGCTGAAATCAAACACCAAATAAACAAAAAAAAAAAACAACAAACATTATTTTAACGTAAAATTATATATAGTATAGTAATAATCTCATATTTCTAATTTTCTTCAATGAATTTTTTTTATATATTAAAACAAAACATAGTACATATACGATTACGAAATTCTCATAACATAAAAAAAAAAAAAAAATTTTTCAATGTCAAGTAATCGAATTACGAAAACTGAATAATTTAAATAAATTTACACTTAAGGTCATTACCATAAAATTGTTTGTTTACTAATTAGTTCGTTAATTTTATAAGAAAGTCATAATTAGTTTAAAAAAATATATATATTTACGTAATTCGGTTAAAGAAAAATTCTTCAGCTCTGAAGCTCTGAAGAATTTTTCTTTTTGCATGGGTGGAAAAATGTAAAGTGCCAATGTCCAATAATGGCCCTTTACAAATAATAACCTTTCAACATTTTTTACTTATATTTTATTAACTTGTATAAGCGAAACAAATATAAACAAAAACAAACCATGAAAAAACTGTATAATATGTTTTTTACGCGTATTATTATTTTTTTTCCGTATTTTAAAATTAAATGTTTTGTTTTGTTTATATTTGTTTAATTAGAAAGCAAAATTTTAATTGTTTTTAAAATTTTCTTTCTATTTAAGTAAAAGAAAATTTTAATTTTAGTAGTAGTTGAATTTAGATAGTGAAGATAAATTTCTAGGAATAAGAGTTGAGTAAAATTAAAGAAATCGAGTGAGTTGTGCATTAAGATTAAAAACTAGTCGAGAATTAAAACAGTAGAGTTATTTTTGTGAATTAAAGCGGTTAACTAGTTCTTGAAAATTTAAACAGTTGAATTGACTAATAAATTACATCAAAGAAGTCAATCATTAAAATAAAATACTAGAGTTAGTGAAGTTAGTCTAAAAAGGGTAAAGTTATAAAAACAAATAAAGTGGATTTAATATCACGGTTCGTGATTTATCAAAATTACAAAGAAAATAATTTATAAGTATAATTAACTTTAATTAAATATATTTTTAAACAATATATATTTATATATATTTTTATTAAAATTTATTTTAGTTTTTAGCACTATAAATTATGCGGTTGGAAAAGTATGGTTATTATATAGAAATGTCAAAACGCATCACGTGTGTATATAATTTTATTTTTAGGAGGAGATGACCGTGACAATATATATACAGCTGTGTCTCTTTTTCTCCAATTCAAAACTATAGATTACAAAACGATTTCAATTACAGTTTCTTGCCTGGGTCAAATCAATTGATTGTCTTATCGGGTATTTTAGGATGGTTTATTCTAGTTAAGAAATTAGAAAATAGATGGCTTTTAAAAAATTACTTTCGTCACTAGGTACGAAAGTAATTCGTATAGGTTTTTTATCACCGGTGACGAAAAAGAAGTTTTCGATGCAATGAACAAAGATCGAAAGTAGATTTTTTATGTTGGGTAGTAGAAAAACATTAGTTTCTATGGCAGTCGTTACAAAAATATATTAGAAAACTAACACCGAACATCAATACGAAAAATTATAACAGATCATATATTAACATCATTTAGTGAATAGATGGTACCCCAGCCGACTACTCAAAAACCTCTACATTTAATGTTTCGAGAAAATATTACAAAACTAAAAATTCGAATTTCTTTCAAAATTTCCAAAATATTGTAAAAGTTATAATAAAATCAAAAATTTTAACTTTTTTCAAAATTTCAAAAATATTCCAAAAATTATAATAAAATCAAAAACTTGAACTTTTTCATAATTCCAAAAATATTGCAAAAATTTTAACAAAATCAAAACTTTAAACTTTCCTCAAAATTCTAAAACTGCAAAATTTGAAAGTTCAAATTTTTTCCAAAAATTATAAAAAAATCAAAAATACAACCTTTTTTTAAAATTCCAAAAATTATAATAAAATCAAAAATTTAAACTTTTTCTAAATTCTAAATATATTCCAAAAACTATTACAAAATTAAAACTTTCGAAATTCTAAAAATATTGCAAAATTCACAAATCAAAAATTCAAACTTTTTCCAAAATTCTTAAAACAATGCAAAAATTATAACAAAATCAAATCTTCAAATTTCAAAAACTATTCCAAAAATTATAACAAAATCAAAAAATTTCCATGTCCAATTTTATGTTCAATTACATTTCATGTCATACAAATAATTAATTTTATTTTTCTCCAAAAAATTGGTTAAAAAATAAATGAAAATCATCCTTTTGACATACTTGACAACATTTTTTGACAAACTTATAATGCAATAATCTAGTTTGTAGTCCCACACACCAATCCCGACCATGAAGTTTTCTTGATATTCAATTTTCCTACTCGTAATCACTTAAAATGAACGTTTTTAAGCAAAAAATAGGCAAATTTCCTTGTTTTGTGTATAACACACTTAGTTATCGAACACTTCGTTCTTTCGACTTTTACCAATGAGTATACCTATTTTTAGAAACAAACAGTTTTAAAATTCTTCCAATGGTTTTCAGGATTTCGTCTTTTTGTTTTTTAGAATCAGTAGATCCATGGCATAACTTATGAAAAATTCTTTCTTATCTATTAAATAAAATATTCAGTTTTACTGTTAGATGAGGTTAAACGAGGAAATAAAGCACTAAAGCTAAGCAAATTGGCAGAGTAAGTTGGATCGAGATGCGGGTTTTTGCATTCGATTCAGGAAGCCGTCAGGAAAGGTTGTGAACACAGCCACTTTTCCGCAAAAAAACCTCTGGAGTATCTAGGGGCCAGTACAGGTTATATACACCTCATCTCCTTGAACTTGCTATGAATTCAGCTCGAAATTGATCGAAGCTCGTTACTCGAGGGGTTTTGGGGTCGCTGAACTCGAATATGGTGTCGGCGATGATTTTCGGAGTACCTAGGGCCCAGGGGTAAATCTAACTCATCTCCTGGAACTTTCCATTAATTCAGCTGGAACTTGATCGAAGCTCGTTACTGGGGGGTTTTGGGGCAGTTTAACACGAATATGAAGTCTGAGGTAACCTTCGGAGTACCTAGGGGCCAGGGCGGGTTATATACACCTCATCTCCTGAAACTTTCCACAAAATTCAGCTCGAAATTGATCGAGGCTTGTTACTCGGGGGGTTTTGGGGTTGCTGAACACGAATATGATGTCGGCGATGACCCTTGGAGTACCTAGGGCCCAGGGCTGGTATATCTAACTCATCTCCTCCGATTCCACCTCCTCCAAACCTCCGAGTAACGAGCTTTGATTAATTTCGAGCTGAATTAATGGAAAGTTCCTGAAGATGAGTTAGACATACCCGCCCTGGGCTTAAGGCACTCCGAGGGTCATCGCAAACATCATACTCGTGTTCGGTTTTTTATATGAAGGTGCAACTTAAAGCAATAAGAAATAAGGAATTATATTTATTCTTACTTGATCAACCTATATCGGGATTAAATATTTAGATCGAAATTGATAAAAATTGGAAGTTAACCAAATATGCTATTAAAGCAATAAGGCTTATTGAACAAATGATTATTATGTAATGTGCCGTCCGATTAGTTGTATATGCGTAATATTCAAATTATAATTAAACAACGAAGTTACATATCTATTTGCTGTGTTTTTTATTTGCAATTTTTTCACCGTTGTGTTATATGACCCAAGATTAAATGATACATGCCGATACAGTGATGATGTGCTGAACGGGAATTGAA
>OY856188.1:81128978-81143978 GCA_963693315.1 Diogma glabrata
CCTTAAGTGTAACGAATGCTTTCTTACATTCATCGGTCCAATCAAATGTAACGTTTTTCTTCGAAAGATTATTGGCAATTTCTGCAAAATTTTGTATAAATCGTCTGTAGTAATTACAGAACGCTGTAAATCTTTTTGTTTCTTCAGCATTTATTGGTGTTGGATAGTTTCTTATTACATCGTATTTTCGCGGATCAGGTTTTATACCTTCATTTGTAATGAGATGTCCTAGGTATGTGACTTCAGTTTTTAAAAAATTACACTTTTTGGGATTCAATTTTAAATTATATTTCCTTAGTCTATCGAAAGTTTTTATCAAATTTGTGTTGTGATGACTTAAACTACATCCAAATATTATAATGTCGTCAACGTATAGAAACGCTTCTGCTTCTAGGCCAGCTAGAGCTATCGATAGCATACGTTGAAAACTGTTGGTGGATATCTTCAACCCGAAAGGTAATCTTTTGAAATGATAATGACCTTTACTGGTTGAGAATGATGTTAGTGGTCTTGATTCCTCTTCTAGTTCAATTTGGTGGAATGAACTCGTTAAATCTAATGTTGAGAAATACTTCGCTCTTCCAAGATTATCCAGGATGTCATCTAATCTTGTTAGAGGGAATTTGTCATCCATAATTTTTTTATTAAGCTGTCTGAAGTCCACGACAAGCCTCCACTTATCCTTATTCTCTCCCTTTGGCACCAATAATAGTGGCGAATTAAATGAACTGACTGATGGTTCAATGACGTCTTCTTTGATCAGTTTTTCTACCTGTCTATCAATTTCTTCCATGTGAGTTTGTGGCAATCTGTAATTTTTGATATATACTGGATTTTTATCCACGGTTTGTATTGATTGCCTATAAAAATTGTTGGCTGATAGCTGCTCATCCTCTACGTAAAATATATCTGCATAGTTTCTACAGATATCTAGAATTGAACTTCTAGCATGTTCTTCCAATGAGTCTAACTCTAATTCTTTCAATATTTTGCTAAAACGTTGTTCCGCTGTAATCTTCTTATCTTTTTTGTCCACTTTCAGTACGTGATAGTTACATAATGGTTCAGTTTTTGGAGAAATTTTTCTTAACGTGACATCATATTCTTTTGTATTCAATATCTGAATATGTGCAATCCCCTTAGCTGGAACTATTGTGTTTGCTATGTATACGCCTTCCTGTATTTCTTGATTTAATACAACGCTGTCCTCTTTTAAATTGATATTGACAGCTCTAATAACCTGCGATCGTGCTGGTATCGTAACTCCGCTCTGTTGTAATTCTGTATACATTGGTAATGTGATTTCTTCATGGTTTATCAATAGTGAAATTGTGTAAGTTTCATAGTCTATCTTACAATAATTATTATGCAGGAAATCTCTGCCTAAAATACCATCTGTATTTATTGGAAAATCTTCTTTTACTAAATGAAATTCTTGTCCTATATTTCCTTCTTCTAGATTCAAAATTGCTCCTATCATTCCTAACGAATATGTTTCGTCATTAGTAACACCTGTAATTTTACACCTATCATCTTTTACATCTACTTCTTTTGCAACTTTATTTATTTTGAGCAGTGAGATGTCTGCTCCCGTATGTATTAAAAACGTTCTCAAATCTTCTGTTATGTTCGTGCGAATTCTAATATAGTTTGTTTGTGTGCTAGGATTTACATAAAATATTTTTATTGGGTTTCTAAAATTTGGGAGTCTCTCGATAACTGGTTTTCGGAGACCCCTTCCCAGTTTTCCGATTGTTCAATATTCCAATCTGAAAATTCTTTCTTACAAAAATTTTTCTTTATTTTAGTAAACACTTCTATTAAAATTTCTATTATGTTTATTATTATCATTACAATTATTATTATTATTATAATTGTTGTAGCTACTCTTATGGCTACAATTACATTCATTATTTTTAAGCATACCATTAAAATGGTTTTTATGAAAATTCTCATTTTTATTATTATTTCCGTTTTTATTTTGATAATTTGACTTTTTAAAATTTTATAATAATTGAAAAAAAATTTTAGTCAAACGAAAATTTTTTGTTTAAATTTTTATTATCATAAAAAATTTTTTGTTTACCATTCTTTATTATTAAAAAAAAATATCATATGTTAATTTTCATTTTTATTAAAAAAGAAATTTTATTAATTTATTATATAAAAAGAGAAAAATTAACTTAAATGTAATTTGTTCATTTAAACTGAAATTTTTTTTATATATTATTTTTTTTTTAAATTATCCATTCATAATTAGTTATGATTCTAGAAATTTCATTTATTACTATTTAAAATTTATTAATGCATTTATTAAAAATATCTTATATATATATATTGTCTTAATTAATAAAAATTAAAGTTTTCTTTATTTATTTGAAAAGTATCTTAACTATTACAAAGGTTTAATAATAAAAAAATTTTTTTGTTTAGACTGTTGCAATTGTCGTTTTGATTATTTTCTTTACGTACGGTTTTTTGAAAATAACCCTTTAATCTAAAGATTATATAAAGAATTATCAAGACTACTATCGTAACAAATATGATAATTTCGTATTTGTTTATTGGTCACGTGTTTTCTGATATGTTCGTTGACGAATTAGGTCCATTTGTAATGAACACTTCTTCTTCCTTTGTCTTTTGAGCTGAGTTTCCCATTTTTCAAGTAATGTGTTGATTTAAACTTGTATAATTTCACTCCTTCTGTTATTGTCAATTCCAATTTGTATAGTTGATTGTTCGTACTTGATTTAATTCAAAATAAATTTAATAATCGGTATTTATTGTTGTGGTTCGTTGAGCAAGATTCCAGTTTTAGTTCGTGAATGGCAAGTTCGCCATGTGGTGGGTGTACACCATAAGATCGTTCTCTATATCTTGAGTAAACGACATTTGTACACTACCTTGATCTGACTGCGTATTTATTAATTATTATATTTTAATCTTTTGTTGACTAACTTTAACACTGCCATCTATATGTCCGTAAGTCCAAATCTGTCCGGTTTTTCAACGATACAGTTTGCCTTAACAACTTTGCACCAAGGAAAGAACCGTTAGACCCGTTTGACGTGCGTCAACTGAGGTCGTCAGGAGGATCAGAGAAAGTAAAGAAAATACTATTTAAATTCAAACTGATTCTGATTTTTATTTGTTCGAAAACTTTCTTTTATACAATTTTTGGATTTGCATTTTCATTTTCCTAATCCCCACTTAAATCAATCAATATATTTATTTCAAATTAATTATGTAGAAAATGCAATTCTAGCAAAATGTACATATAATATATATGTCAATTTAATTATTATTTTCCCCTTAATAAAATCTGTATCATCATAATTATTTACCTTTTGTTTTATTTAAAATTATTTAAAATTAGTTTAAATGTTTTGAAACATAATATATGATGACACACTTTGAGTAATGTATAATTCATAAAGTTCATAAAACTTCGCTTACTTATAATTGTAAACATATGAAGTGTTGTTTACTAAATTATTATTATTTTGTTTTGATAAAAAAAGAAATTGCGTCATGGGAATTCCTTTATAACTTATTATATGTGTTTTGATTTGGATGGGTAGACGTAGTAGTATCTCTACAACGGGTAATAATAATCGATATAAATTATGGTAGTGGATACAATCCTTGATGCCATGCTACAATGAACAGCTCTTCCAACATTTATTTCTTCGAACTTTTTATCCGAAATCGACCTATTGATCGACTACCTCCTCTTCTATACCAGCTAGTAATACTATGACGAATAAATATATTGGTGGTAGCTGTAGAAGTGGTTGCAATAATACCCATGCTTTAATTCATTGAAGAAAATCATCCGACAATGATTTGCATTTACAACCATGGCAATTTTCAAAAGTAGTTGCGTAAAATGACACATACGGTCTAGCTTTTGGCGATAAGGTTATAATGATTTTTCAACTCCACTACCTCGATGGTAATTGTAACTAATAACCTTTTAATTAGTTTAACCGACTCAAGCGAGTACGAATATTAGATTGTTTCAAGAATGTATGATTGTGGGCATGGCTGTAAATATGGGTGATAGTGTGTTGGTGTGGATCGTGGCATGTATGCGTGTACGTGTGTAGGTATGCAAGAACGGTGTATGGGTGGTATGCTAGGTTATCAAATGTTAAAATTATTTACAAATATTCTAGTCACATTTCGACGAACGGTTGAATTTTTCATATTATAAACTTGTTTAGCCGGGCTTAAAATTTTATATTTTATTATTTTGTTTTTCCTCAAATTTCCCCGTTTTGATTGAATATAATTTTTATTATTAAATCTATATATTTCGGGCTAGGCCCATCTTCAGGATTAATAATAAAAATAATAAAAAATTATATCACAATAAGAAAAATAAAATTTTTGACATAAATTATATAAACAAAAAACGATATACAATTTAACATGAGTTACTATATTATTTTTTTTTTCTTTTTTTTTTCTCCGTTCAATGTATAGCTTGGATTTTTTATTTGTGGCCAGAAACCACCAATAAGAAACAAAGACGGTAATACAATGAGTTACTATGTTATAATTAACTTAAAAAATGGTAATCAAGTGAAAAGCTTAAAGTTACTTTAAATTTTAGAACAATCGGATTAAATTAAAATAATTATTCGAAAAATCCTTCTTATCACTTTTAAAATTACAAATTGTTTCCTCATTTTTTATGATTTCGCACACCTCGTTTATCTGTAATTGAGTTTTATTTCTTTCCTTAGCCAAAATTTGAACATCATCGAATTTAAATTCATGTTTATTTTCTATAGAATGTTTAGCAAGTGCAGTAACTTAGTAACTGAAGTTTTTTTAGAATCATATTTATGTTGATCCATAAAAATATATTAAATTATCCATAAAAATAAATAATTATTATTATTTATGTTCAAATATATTAACTGTAATCTCGTAGTTTTATTTTCCTTTGTGCCGATGTTGCTATACGCATCTAACAAGTTTGTTTATGTTACTCTCCAAAAAAGGTCACGATGTGCATATATACCAAGAAATCGATTCTGTTGGTAATCTTTTACCAATTATACAAGAACTTGGCGGAAGTATTTGATCATTTTGCTTATCCAGGACATATGTTCATAACAACAATCTATTTCAACCTAAGAGATGGATTGGTATTATTTGAATAGATAAAAAAGGAAGGAAAAGTAAACAATTACACAATTGATGTTGTAAATGTTAGACAACTTATTAAAGGATAAACAAAAATTCATGTTTTGTTGAATAGTACTACTTTCGTTTCAAAAATAAAATCAACATATTTCTTTTGTAGGAATCAATAATTTTCGAAATCCTTATTTTCCCTTTGTGTAACCCTAAATTATTTTACGCGTGCCTATATGTATGTGTGATTGCATGAGGAGTGTGAGTGCGAGATTATGTGGGTGAATGTGGGGTTGAACGTGCTGATCGCGGTTCTTGTAATGAGGAGCTTTCGCATTGGCAAACCAATGAGAATGGCATAGCAGGATGCGTACCTAGAGTAATTTAACGCCGTAACGGCTAACGCTCAGTCCTCGTGGATTTGATGGAGTAATACCTGCTGCTTCAACACAAATGCAGAAATGTACGCAATTTACGAAAATATACAGAAATGGAAAAAAGATACAAGTGAAAACAGGAGACTCTGGCGACCCTTTTTGCGGAACAACCACGATCAGCGCGTCCAACCTACACAATCATTCCCATACGCCCACACACTCACGCTTCATACATGCTAACATTCACCGCGAAGCAAGACAATTAAGCTCCAAGAGCAAGTATCACAGATGGTAGTAATCAAACATAGGTTGTATTGTTGCCAGCTGATCAATCTGATACAGCTTGTACACCACTGCCATTGCTGGTAAACCGAGAATCAACTCTTCGAGCACGGGAGAGCGTCACACGCTATATTGAAAGTTTTTATTAGTTATTTCCCTTTTTCTTTATTAATATCATTTTTAAAAAAAAATTATAAAGCTATACGTAATTCCTCGAAAAAAATATTTACAGCTCAAAAAAAAAATTATCATTTGATTTGTAAGTTGAATAAACATGTCCAAGCCAGTTTGTTTCAATACCTGTGGTTTACAGTTGGTTAATGTATTATATAATTAATAAACCTAAAACATGACAAGAATTCGTCCTTTTTTTTGTAATACAGGTTATTTGAGAATGATTTTTGATTTACTTAAAAATATAAATTCATAGATTTAGGTAATATAATAAAAGAAAAGGTATTTGGAAAACGAGACGTTACCTCGGAGCAAAAAATATTTTGATTAGAATCATTTCCAATTCAGACTACATGCATCTCGCTACACGCATCGCCAGCACACACACACACACACACACACACACACACACACACACACACACACACACACACACACACACACACACACACACACACACACACACACACACACACACACACACACACACACACACACACACACACACACACACACACACACACACACACACACACACACACACACACACACACACACACACACACACACACACACACACACACACACACACACACACACACACACACACACACACACACACACACACACACACACACACACACACACACACACACACACACACACACACACACACACACACACACACGAATCGACAGGCAAGCCCCCATTCAATCACTTGTACCCCTTTCACACGCATTCACACCTCTATGTAAAAAAAGTAAATAAAATAAATCAAGTTCGCTCACCCCATGTTTAAATCCTTCCGGCTTCCAAGACTTACGGCCTTAGCCCTCCATCAGCGATGAATAATCCAACAGGTAAAGTACTACGGTTGAAATTGCACAGGCTGAGCTTCAGGCTACTGTGGGGGTCACAGGTGGCGGATAGTGAACGGCCTACATACTGACATGATGTATGTAGGTGAGCTGCGAATACGCGAATAAGCAGTCCCCGACCAAGAGCGCAACATAAATCCACGAGCGTCTGTCCCACAGTGGGCGGCTCACTGGTCAGCGTCTGTCTTCATGTTAGAAGCGGCTGGTTATTTCCACCTGGCAGTAGGTATAAAATGCTAAGAGAAGAAAAACTCCGAAAATAAAACAACATGGAAGGTCATTTAGGATCAAGACTTACGGTGCAGGGATTAGGTACCCCAGTACCGGCGACTGCAGTGAGTGAGCAAGCAGGCTCCCAGTCGTCGATATCCAGCGACTGCAATGATACAGTGGTGGCAAACTTGGCCGCTGTATCAGCTAGTACTACAAGTGACAAGAAGAAGCCAGAGCAGGTGTTTGCCAGGAGCAGTAAGATGGCTAGGTCACCATTAAAACGAAGCAATAGTTTGAGCGACAGTCCATGCACTTCCGCTGGATTGCAAGCCAATAACAATAAAATGGTGCCAAAAGTGCCTCCTGTACCATCTGCTGCGAGAAATGCACCGCAAAATGCTACCGAGCGCCCGGATCTAGGTAACACGAAAACAATAAACGTCAGTGGATCACCATCAAACGTCACGATGAAGGCAGTTACACCAAAACAACCAGCGACAAACCAGGTGATACCAGTAGGAGGTACACAGGGTGTCTATAGCAATGGCATAGAAACCTTATTGGTAGTCAGCTGTAAAATTGAGCAGCTGCAAAAAATGATGTCGAGCACACGGTCTATAAATCTAACGTTTAGGAACCTTGTGAACGATATCGAACAGTTGCACAAATCGGCTGTGAATGACCTCACTGTTGTCCAAAGCGTCAGGCCACCAGTGAACAAAGTGTGTCAAACTTCACCGACCTTAAAACCAAGCGTCGATGAAAAATCAAAAAGACGACGAAGTGGAAATGGTGAGGACATGAAAGGACAGCTGCCCTCACCGAAAAAAACTAAAACCGGAAGAAGGATCTTGAAAGAACAAAGATCAAGATCCGAGCAGAGCGTGATCAGGTCAAAGGAACAGCAGGTCGAGCCCTCGAATCAAAACGCGCTCCCTGTGGAAGCATCCGAAACGGAGTGGCAACACGTGAGAAAACGGAAAAAGAGGAGAAAAAAAACGCGTCCTGTTGAGCCTACGCGAAATGAACCACGCAAACCTACGAAAAGAGCACCACGGTCGGATGCTTTAATAATATCTAGGTCCGGTGAAAAAAGTTATGCGCAAATGCTCAAAGAAATGAAAGAGAACCCGGAACTAAAAGAGCTCGGGGATTGTGTCACCAAGATTAGGAAGACAGCTAAAGGCGAGCTGCTTCTTGAACTTAAAAAAGGCGAACACAATCAAAAGCTTAAAGAGCACGCAGAGCTAGCACTCAGAGACTCGGCGAGTGTTAGGTCGGTGTGCCAAGAAACTCTTATAGAGTGTCGCGACTTAGACGAGATCACAACGAGAGAAGATATTTGCATTGCAATCCAGGCACAATTTCCTACAATTGGGTCTGTCCAAACAAATGCAATCAAATCGTTAAGGACATTACGAGACGGGACTCAGACGGCACTAATCAGCCTCCCTGAACGATCAGCGCATGCGCTCGTTGCGTCTGGACACATCCGAATAGGATGGGTAAGATGCAGACTGCGCGAGCGAATCACTCCAACACGCTGTTTCAGATGCCTTGATTACGGTCATGTAGCAAGGCAATGTAAAAGTGATGTGGATCGAACGGGGATATGTTTTAGATGCGGAGGAACAGGACATAAATCAAAAGGATGCAAAGAGCCCCCAAAATGTGCTCTTTGCCTGCCGGGAACCACAGGGACTAATGGGCATTCTACAGGAGGCAGTAGATGTCCAGCCTACAAAAGAGCGCTAAAGCCGACTTCTGCCCGTCATGGTTAAGTGTATCCAGATAAATCTTAACCACTGCGAGGCGGCACAGGACCTACTGACACAAACCGTTAGAGATCAGAAAGTGGACGTGGCATTGATTTGCGAACAATATCGAACCCCTGTTGGCGATGCGAACTGGGTTGAAGACAGGACGAGCAAAGCTGCTATCTGGACCTGCAATGCTCTCCCTTTTGAACGCAGATCTAGTCGTCAGCATGAGAGTTTTGTCTATGCCAAAATCAAAGGTGTCCACTTCTACAGCTGCTACATTCCTCCTAGCACCCCACTGGACGAATTCGAAGAGACACTTGACCGACTAGTAACAGACGTCAGAGGTAAATCACCCATCGTAATTGCGGGTGATTTTAACGCTTGGGCCGTTGAATGGGGAAGTAAACGTACTAACCCTAGAGGTAGGGCATTACTTGAGGCATTTGCCAGACTTGATCTGGTACTGCTCAACCATGGTACCACAGAGACATATAATAAAGGAGAAGCAAGTTCAATTATCGATATCACTTTTGCAAGTGGGACACTCTCGAGAGGAGCACAATGGAGGGTGTCTGATCTGTATACGCATAGTGATCATCGTGCTATTATATTTGAAACCCAACCCCCACAGCGGTTTGAAAGGCGCCAAGTCAAGCGGAAGGCGCAGCAAAATGGGTGGAAAATCAAAGAGTTGGACACGGAGATGTTGGACTACATGGTTGAATGCATGCCAATACCGGAGAGTGGTGCCAAGATAGGAGCAGAATTTATTGCGAGATATCTTAAAAGCACCTGTGATGCATCTATGCCGCGTAAAAGCAACGGTAATGGACGGTCCCCAGTCTTCTGGTGGACCGAAAACATTGCCCGTCTGAGAAAAGAGTGCCTCAAACTCCGGAGGAAATGTACACGAAGGAGAAATCATGAGCACTATGAGCAGTTCCAAAATGATTTTCGCGAAAAGCGGAAAGAATTGCGGAAAGCAATTGCTAATAGTAAGAGCAGATCATTCCAGTGTCTTATAGATGAAGTTCAGAATAACCCCTGGGGAAGTGCGTACAAAATTGTGCTTACTAAACTCAAGGGTGTTCAATCAGCTGCACCAGTGTGCCCAGATATAATGGCTGAAATTGTGTCCGGCCTTTTTCCACACCACGTTGACTTCTCCCTACCTCGTGAGCTGCAAATTGACGAAAATTCAATTTCGGCTGTCACCACCGAAGAGGTCCTAAACGCGTTGCTCAGATTATCCGTTAATAGCACGCCCGGTCTAGACGGCATCCCAAATATCGTCTTAAAAACAGCGATAAAGAAGAAGCCGAATGTATTCGAAAATATCTACACTGCGTGCCTAAAAGAAGGGATATTTCCTGAGGAATGGAAGCGCCAACGCCTTGTGCTTATACCGAAAGGTGACAAGCCACCAGAAGAACCCTCGTCCTACCGCCCACTGTGCATGCTGGACACAACTGGAAAGATCTTTGAGAGAATTATTGGTACTCGACTTGAGCAACATACTGAAGGCGAGTGGGGCCTTTCTGACCGGCAGTTTGGTTTCAGAAAGAAGCGCTCTACCGTTGATGCAATATCTGCAGTATGTGAGATAGCGCATAAAGCTTTGAGTGGTAAAAGATGGCTAGAAGGTGATAAACAGTATTGTGCTGTTGTCACTCTGGATGTTAAAAACGCCTTTAACTCTGCCAACTGGAACCAAATCATGAGAGCCCTAGACGAACTGCATGTACCTGACTACCTGCTACGTATAATAGCCAGCTACTTCACGGGAAGAACTCTGGTCTATGATACCGAAACAGGTCCTAAGAAGTACAATATAACAGGAGGAGTACCCCAAGGATCGGTCCTTGGACCCCTTCTGTGGAACATCATGTACGATGGTGTTCTCAGAGTACGTGTGCCGGCACAAACAACGATTATCGGCTATGCAGACGACATTGCCATAGTTGTCGTAGCCAAAAACCTTACGGACATTACGAGCAACTAACTGTAACCAGACCATAACCAGCGTTAGAGCATGGCTGAACAGCAAAGGACTAGAGTTGGCCGATCACAAAACGGAAGCCGTACTAATGAGTAGCAGAAAAGTGGTGGAAAGTATCGATATCCAGGTTGGTGGACAGATCATAAAATCTGGCCAGCACCTGAAGTATCTTGGAGTCGTTCTAGACCACAGACTCAACTTTAGAGACCACTTGATGTACGCTGGTGACAAAGCCAAACGAGTGGGGGCTGCTCTTGCAAGGCTAATGCCAAACATTGGCGGCCCTAGACAACCGATCAGACAGCTTCTCGGTAGCGTTACCACATCAATATTGATGTATGCGGCCCCCATATGGGCCTCAGCGGTGGAAACGCCATCTTATGTTAGACCTATCAAAACGGCCTACAGACTGACATCGTTGCGCATTTGCTGTGCTTTTCGCACGGTGTCTGACGAGGCTGTAAATGTTATTGCGAGTAGGATGCCGATTGATATTGCAGCAAAAGAGGTATCGGCTCTGCGTATAGCAACACGAAATGATAGGGACCGACGAACACGTGAAGATTTCAACATGGACAGTCATATAGAATGGCAAGCGAAATGGGAAGCTTCCACCAACGGACGATGGACCTTTGTGATGATCCCTGACATAAAAACATGGACATCAAGAAAACACGGTGATGTCAACCATCATTTGACGCAAATGATCTCAGGCCATGGATGTTTCCGTGAGTACTTATACAAGTATAAGCACGTAACGGATCCATACTGTCTCTACTGTGAGGGTAAGGCCGAGAACGCTGAGCACGTGCTAATCGAATGCGGAAGGTTTGCACATTCGAGAAGACTTATTGAGCAGCATATGGGAGAGTCAATCACTCCGCATAGCCTCATGCAATTTATGCTGAGCTCAAAAGACAACTGGGACATAGCGAATGAGATCATCACAAGTATGATGAAACGACTGAGACAAGACGAACGAAGAGCAGCCATGCTCCACACTACACAGCGAAACCACGACAACACATAATAACCGAGAGAGTACTACACTCAACCCCTGCCCTGCGAAGGAATGCCTTAATTGGTGGTACCGCAGGGATACAACAGGACTACAAGAGCAAGGGAGATGTTTTTACCCGGTAAGAACCCGCGGTCGCCTGGAAAGTCGGGTTCCAGGTGGATTTTTGAAACGTTTCATCTTCCTACGAAAAACAAAAAAAAAAAAAAAACACACACACACACACACACACACACACACACACACACACACACACACACACACACACACACACACACACACACACACACACACACACACACACACACACACACACACACACACACACACACACACACACACACACACACACGCACACACACACGCACACACACACACACACAGACACACACACACACACACACACACACACACACACACACACACACACACACACACACACACACACACACACACACACACACACACACGCACACACACACACACACACACACACACACACACGAATCGACAGGCAAGCCCCCATTCAATCACTTGTACCCCTTTCACACGCATTCACACCTCTATGTAAAAAAAGTAAATAAAATAAATCAAGTTCGCTCACCCCATGTTTAAATCCTTCCGGCTTCCAAGACTTACGGCCTTAGCCCTCCATCAGCGATGAATAATCCAACAGGTAAAGTACTACGGTTGAAATTGCATAAATAATACTTGAATGCTGAGTTGCAATTCGGTTGTAATAACACAAGAAAATTGTATATCAATGTTGAGTTGAACTTCAGTTCAATGTTGAGTTGAACTTCAGTTGTAATCACACCAAAATTGGATATCACTGTTGCGTTGCAATACGATAGTAATAGCCAAAGTTTGGTATAGATGATGCGTTGAAATTTGAATAATATACGGTAATAATAGCAAAACTTTGATACAAATGTTGCGTTAAAATACGATTGTAATAGCCAAAGTTTTGTATAAATGATGCGTTGAAATAAATCAGGCAGTTGCAGCAACAAACAACATAAATTTTGACTAAATGTTGCGTTGAAATGTTGTTGAAATAGCACAAAAATTTTATACTAGTTGCGTTGAAATTAATCAGGCATTGGTTGTAACCAACAACATACATTTTGTATACATATTGCGTTGAATCCCTGCAGTAATAGCAAAAATTATTGTATGAAAATTGCGCTGCAATACGGTAATAACAGCACAAATATTATATTAATGTTGCGTTGCAATATGTTGAAAAGGCGGTAGTAGTAGCATAAATTATATATAACAGTTGCGCTATTAAGTTCAGTAATTTATAAAATTAATAATTGTATTTATTATAATTAAATCCTATCCTTTTCGCAAATTTTATATAAAATGTTGAGCCCGTCAACGATGGAATATAATATGAACAAGCAAACAGATTGTATCACTTCACACAAACACTTTCAACCAACATTAATTTTTTTGTATATTAATGAAATTGCATTATTCAAATTGCATAATAACAATTAATTAATTTGAAATATATATAAATATTACTTTTTTTTTATTAAACTTTAAATTAACTTTTTGCACAGTCAACAAAAAAATAAATACATATATTAAAATTCAAAACACATTAAATATTAGTTAAGAAATATATCACCGAAAAATTAACAAATTTAAGTATTTGAGAAACCAGAATTGGACGGAATAATAATAATTTTATAAATACACTCAAAATATTTTCTATTTAATATAAAATAACAAGAAACAAGCAATGATATTTTCTAACATGTACCGACAACCTTTCTACTCACACGTTTTTAAATTAGACTAAGAGACGTCAAACAAACCAATCAAAATGTAATAGACTAAGAGACATTGACCTGCAAGGTCAATATTAATTTTTTTGTAAATTTTTTTTTGGTTTTCAAGAACACAAACATATATAGATTTTTTTTTGTCTTTTTTTGATTTTTACGGCACAAAACATATAGATTTTTTTTTAAAATTTCACTACGACGATTTTAACTAATAAAAAAAACTGCACTAATTGAACTAAGGTAAAAAAAAACTTGAATTTAATTAAAAATTTTCTACTTAATATTTAACTTAATATTAAGAAAAAGACATGAATGCAAAATTCAGCTTTAATTTCGACATTCATGAGAATAAAGATGCTGCACAAGAGACAGAGTATCGTATCGTCATCTCTTTTATAGCAATTTTAATATCGAAAAATTCGACAAAGTGTTTCTGTTGAAAGGAAATTTATGTTAATTTATGTTATGTTAATAAATTTAAGTACATTTTCCGTTTCACAAACAAAACTGTTTGTTATTTTGTAATACATAATATTGTAAGATGATTTCACGAAATAAGTTATTTCCAACGCATTTGTAAGAAATATTAAAATGGACTAAACGTAAGTTTAACCGATTTTATGATGTTTATGTGTTATGAAACAATAGCTTACAACAGTATTACAGTAAAATTTAGATCCCTAACGGAAAGATAAATTGATAAAAATAACCATATAAGAAATCGAATACATAACTAATTGTAGGATAATAATTTTTTCTATTGCGACTACTGGACAAATATGCACAGCTGTTTGAGGCTTGAAAACATTCAGGGCAATTACGGTTAGTGTCCGGAGAATTCAAATTTATGTAGGATGGTGAAGTAATGCTGATGAAAACGCATTTTGAGTCAATAATAGGGGGTTGTAAAGGAAATATTATTGTTAATTGTTTAATGCGAAGAAAAAATGTATGTAATGGAAACTATATAAAAATATGTCTATAGATTGTGGATGAATGAGAAACTATTATGAACTACGTATGGTAAGCAAAATTGTGAATTATGAGAAAACAGACAATAAATAAATCGGAACTTTACCGCTCTACATTAACATACTCCAGTCTACATAACATTCTTTCGCACAAGGGGTCGCCAGAGTCTCACTTTTTCATTTGTGCTTCATCCATTTTCGTATGTTCACGTAATTCGCGTACATGTCTGCATTTGTATTGGAGCAGCAGGGTTTACCAATCGAACTCCATACTGTGATTAGCCGGAGCACAAAAATAAAACCTCAATTAGCTAGGCGACCTGCTATGCCGCTTCATTGGTTCGCCAATGAAAAAGCTCTTCACTACAATATATAAAA
>OY856188.1:81148978-81212978 GCA_963693315.1 Diogma glabrata
ATCGTATCTTTCAAGCACAATTTGTGAAGAATTCATCTCTATCATGGCAAAACATGTTAAAAATCACATTGTTTCGGAAATTATAGAATCTCCATATTATTCGTTTAGTGTCGATTCCACTCAGGATGTGAGCCATACAGACCAGTTGTCTTTTTGTGTTCGATATGTTAAAAGTAATACCATTTGTGAACGATTTATTTCATTTATTGAAATCGAAGGTCATACATCGAATTATCTTTTTGACATCATTATGAAATTCCACATTGAAAACGAAATAAACATTGATAATTGTAGAGGCCAGTCATATGACAACGCTTACAATATGGCAGGTATTTATGGTGGCCTACAAAGATTGATTCGTCAAACAAATAAAACAGCAATTTTTGTCCCTTGCTCTGCTTATTCATTAAATTTATTCGGTAAATATAGTGTTTCTGGCAATACTGCTGCAACTAAGTTTTTTGATATGGTTGAAAAACTTTATGGATTTTTCGTATATTCGATGGAATCGATTACAAGAACAATTAACCGAAAATAGCGAATACATGTTAAAGAGAGCAACTGGAACGAGATGGTCAGCTAGATACGAATCAGTTCACGTTTTACATTCTTGTTATTTAAAAGTGTTGCATATTTTAAAATCTTTCCTACATGAGGAAAGCTTCAGTGATGATAACAAAGCGGTGGTAACAGGTTTGATAAAAAAACTATGTCAATTCGAAAATATTTTGATGCTTGTCCTCTGGAAAAGTGTACTAACCAAGTTTAATTTTGTGAATCGAGCATTACAAAAATCTAATTTAACTGTCTCGGTGACAAAAAACTGTTTGATTCAATAGTTACAGATTTGGAAAATAAAGATTACAACAAAATTTTTGATGATGCCTGTCAGCTTTGAAATTCTGTTTCATCTAATATTCAAACCGCAAATAATATTCAAACTTGCTCAACGTCCCAAACACTTTGTCTAGAGGAACAAAAAGACCACCTTGAAAAATCGTTGTTCAAGCCAATTATAAAGGCTTTTCTTTTCAATCTGAGAGAGCGTGCTAAAGATTATGAAGATCTAGATAGCCAGTACTCATTTTTAATACATTTAAATTTGATGAGTGATGAAGAGATTGCTAATTCTTGCAAAGCAATAACCGCAAAATACCCAAAAGATCTCAATGCAAATCAATTGATTGGCGAATGTCAATTTGCCAAAAATTATTTCACATTTGATCATTTAAATTATGAATCGATGTACAAAACAATGTTCAATGATAACACAGGTCTACAATGACTTTGGTGCCGCTAAAAGTAAAACTGATTTCAAGTATTTCAAACGAGTACTATCGTTTTTGATGCATCTAAATTTAATGAGTGATGAAGAGATTGCTAATTCTTGCAGAACAATAACCGCAAAATACCCAAAAGATCTCAATGCAAATCAATTGATTGACGAATGTCAATTTGCCAAAAATTATTTCACATTTGATAATTTAAATTATGAATCGATGTACAAAACAATGTTCAATGATAATCTTTCCACCACTTTTCCGAATATCGATATTTTATTACGAATGTTTTTATGCATGTTTGTCGATAATGTTATAGGCGAACGATCATTTTCAAAACTGAAGTTAATCAAAAGTTATTTGCGTAATACTATGAGTAATGATCGTCTGAACGATTTATCCATTCTTTCTATTGACAATGAAGTTTTGGACGAAATTAAATTCGATGAAATTATAAACACTTAAATACAGAAAAAATGTAATTTTAATGATAAATATATTTCAAACTTGTCTGGTTTTAGTTTCTTTTTTGCTTATGCTTGGGGCCCCTGAATCGCGGGGCCCTGGTGCGGTTGCCTTAAAACTTGTATGATAATCCGCCACTGATATATATATATATATATATATATATATATATATATATATATATATATATATATATATATATATATATATATATATATATATTTCCAATTAAATTCGGACAAACGTGCGCGCGTAAAACAAATAAATTCGCACATACACCCCCACATCCTCACACCCATACACCCCCACGCTCATATCCCCATACTCATTCACCCCCCCCCCCCCCCCCCTCACACCTAAAAATAAATTTAAAAGACAACTCACCCCATTAGCTGGCCCAGATCTCGTTCCCCTTTCCAGCTCCGTCTACTCCGTCATGCCTATGACATTAGCGGCAGATCTAAAAATGTTGCGCCACAGGAAACTCAGGCGATTATTGATGAGTAGAGTAATGATATAAAAATGTTGCGTCACAAGCACTCAAGACGATTATTGAGTAGAATAATGATATAAAAATGTTGTGCCACAAGAAGTTAAGGCGATTGCTGATACGTTGAATAATGATATAAAAATGTTGCGCCACAAGAACTTAAGGCGATTGCTGATGAGTAGAATAATTATATAAGAATGTTGGGCCACAAGAAGTTAAGGCAATTGCTGATAAGTAGAATAATGCTATAAAAATGTTGCGCCACAAGAACTTAAGGCGATTGCTGATGAGTAGAATAATGTTATAAAAATGTTGCGCCACAGTCATGTGATGGTAGAATTCAATATAATAGCTGTTATAATAGTTGATGAGGTTTTATTAAAATTATCTTCGTTGGTAACTTTAAATTTAATATGTGCGGGAAAGGGCACACTGTATTTGTTTCACAATAGAATTTTTACTGATATGAAGTTTCGAATTATTTCCAATACCATTCACCTTGCCACTTATGTGCAATATTCTAACACGAATTTTATTCTCAATTATATCCGGAATACCTTCATTTAAAACTACTGTTATTTTATTACTGTTACCAATAATTCGTAACCGTTTTCGAGTTGTATTCACACGGAACTCCTTTTCATTACAAATTAATTCTTGCTTTTCTAAATCTTTTTATATATTTTTTTTTATTTTTTTATTAAATCATCGTTTATCGGAACAACCATTTTTATATTTTATTTTAACTAATAATTTACCGACCGCCAGTATATGATTGAACAAAATAGAGTACGCGCAAAAGAAGTGAATGTCCCGTACAATAGTTTACCAGAAACAAATTTAGATCTACGTGACCTTGTCGTGATCGTTTCTTTCGTGTTTATTTGCACTAATAAAAAAAAAACAACAGTTTTTCTAATCTCTTTTATAAATTTTGATAATTTTCTAACTTATTTTAATATTATTTTGAACATTCAACGATTTATCTTTGGTACATTTAATATGATCGCGCAAATAAATATTCAATGTTAAATTTCGTACACCACCATTTACAAAAACAAACCAACAAATAATATTTTTTTTGTACAATTAAATTATCATAACACTTCAAAGTTAATTACACAAATCAATTGGATTCAACATTTAAATCTTTTAATTTCTTTTACACAAAAAAAAATTGTACTAAAGAATTAGGATATACAATTTTTCTAATCATTTTCAATTGGACTTACTAGTTACTAGTCAATAACAATTTTCTAGGTTTCGATTGCACTCATAATTAAATTACAAATTGTGCTAGAATTTTACTAGTTAACACAAAAAAAAACTTACTCACAAACAAAAAAATTTCGGATTATCCCACAAATATTCAGTAATTTAAATAAATAAAAAATAATGTATAAAATAATAAATTTGTGTTTTTGAACATAATCACTGAACTGACAGAAAAATTACTAAGAGAGGCAGACTAGACGTTTTCGGCGCTATATATAGGTGAATAATAGAATCGATAACGCAGTTTCTTGTAGAGTTTACATTTGTAAATTATCGTTATTTTATTTCTCCTATCAAGAAATACTGGGTATTAGGTTGCAATAATTGGAAAATAGTTCAAAGATAGATACATGCTATTTACAGAACATTTGAACGAAATATTCATGTAATCAACATGAGTATGGATTAATGAAAATGAACAACATATTTTATAATAGTTTTACAGTGATTCATTAATTCCTAGAAAACTACAGGGGAATAGCGAAATTAGAAACGAAATTACGTTAAGACTGTGTTCCAATTGTTGACAATTTGTACCACACATACTAAATCAGTTTAGACAACTAATTTAATTGACCAAATCAATATGTTGTTTCCAAATGATCTGTAAGAAATTCTTACGTTAAACAATATCGGACAACTTGATCATATCAATCACAATTATAACTCAGCAGTTTTATAAAACCAAATCTAGACTTAACAGGTAATTTGGAACTCAGTATTATTAGGGTATCTGATATGGAATTGTTACAACCAACAGACATTGAAATATCAAACTATGATCGATTTACAACAGAACAGAATCGATTTACGGCAGATAAGAATTATATATAGGTGTAAATAGCGGTTCTAATACAGTTTTAATTTAGGAAATCAACTAGTAAATATGCACAACTATCCTTTGCTTTACGACAACAATAGCAGATGGCGGTCATGGTTTGAGTTTGCGGAGAAATACATTAATTATGATAGTGAAATTATGCTGGTGAGAACGCCGTGTGACCCAAAATTCGTGTATTACACATGAAGAAATTATTTTCCTTGGAATACTAAATTTGTGTAGAAGAAATTACACTAACTGATGACCGTGATTCAAGTATGATAAAAAAATAGTTACGAAAGTCGCGGCTAATGCAAATTTGAGGTATAGGGAAAAATAATAGCTCCGAAAATCCGGGAACTATCCAACTACGTCCTCGAGCACCAAATTACTTCGTTACAAATTTTGATGACACTTTAGAAAAAGATGCAAATATGTGGAGGTGTGGGTTTCGCGAGCACCTGTTTTTTGAAGTCTCAATAGCACCTGTACCTGATAATCAAACTAGATAAAACTTGGTACATAAGCATATAGTACGGTTCACAACAGTTCTACATTCCAACTTCCGATTTCTCACTTGCGGTAAATTTTTTTTTCACTTTTTTTCGTACAACAGAATTTATGTTTGTTGGGATACTACTGCTTTCTTTAATAGTTTTATAATTAGAACTAAGTGAAATCTATAACATTGGTAAGCCTTTAATTAAAGTATTTTATGGATATTAGCTCACTATATATCCAGAACACTATGTTTCCAGAGCTGTGGTGAAGTCAGCCTATGCATCAGTGTCGCAATATTTTTTTCAAGGTTCCCAAAAATTTTCTCCATAAATGGCGGCAAATTCAAATCTTTCGTTAATTTTGGGGCACCTTTTAAATACATGCAATAATAATTTACTTATTTTAACTTAAGCTTTGGGTTTAGTTTTAAATCAATTCTACATAAGATGCTGTAGATGTAAACCGAATGTCGATTAAATATTTATTTAAAATAAAAATTGTTTTGTAAGTTTCTGCATTTGTTAAAAATTTATTAAAATATTTACAAATTTTTAATAAAAATTTATCGAAAAATGAACCAAACAATTGCAAGTGATATAGATAAATTTAATAATTTTAGTTTTGTTGATTATCTTGTTTTTGTAATAACATTATTAATTCAACTGTGATTGGAATATACTTTGGTTTTGTGAAAACATCCAAAACAACAGAGGATTATTTAATGGGAGGTAGAAAAATGAAAACTGTTCCAATTGCAATTTCGATAATTGCCAGGTAAGCCATGTACTGTCTAAAACAGACCATTTTTTATCAATAAAAAATCAAATTAATTTCAAATTTGGTTTAGTGTAAACACACTATCCAAATTCAAATTTATTTATTTGTTATTTCTAAAAATAATATAATTATTAATGTAAATGGTCTTAAGAAAAATTTAACGATCGGGTAGCTATCAAGTTTCTTGCGGACAATTTTATTGTGTAGAAAACCTATTCTTTGGAATTATATAAGTAAAGTCGGATAAGTGCGTGTATAACTCGCTCGCTGAGGGCTCCGTTTATCTAATATTCTACGAGTATAGATCTTCTCAAAACACAATTTTAGAAATAAACCATAAACGGTTGCCTTGACAAATTACAAGAAAAACTGTTTTGAACAAGGAAAAAAAGTCGCTAAGGGCAAAAATAATTTTTCTTGAAATTTCCACTCGACTCAACGCCAACGTCAACATTACATTTGCACCAGAAACAGCTGTCTTAATTCGCTGTTTGACCAATGAAGTTTGATCTTGTATGTGCTTTTCCTAAATGATAATTGTTTCCAAGCGTATCCAAAGAAAATTGGGCCTAAATTATTTTTTATATTTTTTTTTTAATTGTACTTAACTAACAGGTTTAGGCGGTGGCCCATATCACCCTACTAACTATTTTATAAACTACCCAACATCTAAATCTTAACATCTAAATCGGCTCTGTAATTCTAATCCAGTAAATTCCATATTGGATTTGACTGGATTCGAATCGTCGACCCTAACGATGTATAGACTAGTGTTTTAACACACTCGGCTATACATCGCATATTTTGACTTATTTAATAATGATAAACGTAAATTTGCGTTTTCAAAGGTAAATGATCGGATTGAACAGAATAAGTTTTTTGGTGTTCGTTGATCCACTATTTTAAAATGTAAAAATTATCTTAATTATGATGGTTTGGTGACGATGTAACTAAAGATAATTTAAATTTTATTATGAATAATTTGACCTTTAGTCAATAAAAAATTATATTTGGTGAAGTTGAATTTTTTAAAAAATGTGTTTAGTCGTTTGCATATATTTAATTAAAACTATTTAAAAGTTTAAGACTATTAAATAAGATAAGGTAATCTCGATAAGTAAATAACCACATACCAACTGTAAATATTCTTTATTATTAGTTTGAATAAAAACAAATAGTAATCAAATTCGAGGTGTCGAGATAGACATCGATTTAATGCTTCTCATCTCTAATTACAAGTGTAAGCTATCCTCATCGAATCAAAGACATGCTAGAAAGACCGAGCTCTGTGAGGTCAATGCATTAAAATATCTGGAAACGCTTGATATATATCAGGAAATGTGGAGTTATATAACGCAAGGAGGGTTTTAAATAGCTCGGAACTGTTATACCATCCTCCAATGACATACAGACAGATATCATAATCCCATGTCACTGTATACATAGTTTTTTATGCACACTTAAAGCTTATGCTATCAAAACACCATTTGCGGTTGAGTAAACTGATATTTTACAACGCATTTGAACTAAGTTAACGTATGAACTATGGAATAATGACTAGAACCTGAGGCTTTGAGTGTAAGCTACCAAGTGGGTCGCAGGTGGTGCATAGCGTAACTCTTGTTCCGATATTATTGTTTACTAACAATACGATCGCTTACAGGGTAGATCCCGAATATCAAATAGCGACCTCGAACCATACAATCTCACTTAATCCAGTGGTGTGGTAGCCGTGCCGAAGTGATCAATTGGCTGATGGTGATATTCATTAGATGCTAACGGTGCACGACTCAAAGTTCGGTTTCGCCCTGCAGTATTGTGACCTGGTTGAGTAAGGCTGCTCTGCTCGACTCGACTGTCTTTCCGACCTTTCTTGTGGAAAAAATGGAAAAAATTAATGAGTTTGAAAAAAACAAGAAATAAAAACAAAAACTTACAAACGCACACAAATACACAAAACATCATTACAACATCAAGAAACATTAACACAGAACCAGATGAACACCTTGTGGACATACTCCACCGACAGAAAGTCCACCAGAAATAAAATTTACAAAATCTGGCAGTAACTCCACCTCTACTCCGGAGGGTAGTGGAAATCTTCGGGTCGTGTCCCACATGGGTTTTCAGGGTTTAAACAAGTCTCTGGAAAGTCTCCATCTGATGCTGCCGGAATCAAAGGTCAGCACAGCAAATCTAGTGGTTAAGTGAGGGGAAAAAAGAAGAAAACTAAGGCAGATTCTTCATTGCAAACAGGAAGAGCAAGCTTCTACTTCTAGCGTCTCTCTGAAATACTATCTCCGGGCTGAGATGATCAACGAGATTCGTCTTTAATCAGTACCACGTCACAAGGCGAGCCTTCGGGTTAAAATAGGACTACCTGTGACGGCAGTCCAAATTCTAAACAAGGGGATGACGACACATTTCACCTTGAGGTCTTACATCAAGCTATGCTAGTGCAGCCAAGAGGTGGTTAGTTGGGACTGTTGACTCAAACAATGAAATTATCAGCCAAAAACAAAGAAATTTGATCCAGCAACACTTGTTTGAAGATATGCTGAAACAAACAGGAATTCTGCGAACGTTTGAAGAGGTGTCGATGAAAAAAATAAAACTTTATATCCGATGTTCAAACGACTTCTCATTGAACTAGTTGGTGGAGGAAACTCCAGGTTGTATTCCTTGGGAAGGAGTAATGCTTTCAGCAATGAAGTGTTAAGATCTCCCTAAGATGCACCTGACCCAAATCTGGATTCCTGGTCAAAGACAATTTGAGACGGCCTTGTTGGGTGGTCTCGGACGTCAAAATGCTTTGAACAATTCCATATGAAGGATTCGAGCGTAAGGGGAGAAGAAATTGGCTAAGGATTAAACCTCTGCCGAAGGGATACTTCCTGCACATTCTTTTCGATGAAGATAGTGCGAAAGCAATATCCAATCCTTCAGTAGATGTAAAGTTTATTGGATCGGGCTTGACATAAGTGACAAACGCTGTTATGATGGCCGGGGACAAGCTTGATTTTCGATAAATTAATGTGCAACATAGCATAAGGGGGTCATATAATCCCATGGTGGCTTCACTTGCAAAAAAGTTGTTCACAAAAATATCAATAATTCAAGGAGAATGAAGTAGGGCATTTAAAACTGAGTATCTGTTCTTTGCATTAAGGGCTGGGACATTTTGTATAAAGAGAGCAGAACCATCACCCAAAAGTTTGGATATGCATCTTTTAGTTGAGTTATCTTCAGGTGATTTAACCGTAGGAATGTTCAGCTATGGAACAGCTACGGAGAAAAGGCGCCTACTCATTTTGTCTACCTATTATCTGCGTGGTTGACAATGCCTAAAATAAAACCTTGATATCATAGTCGGTTGTGACGCCAATCTAATTATATGGGCTGGGGAAGCACCAACAACAACAGCAGAGGTCAGTCTCTTTTAGAGTATTTGACTACTACTAATTTGGAAGTCGATGATCGCGTCTACCGGAAGCCAAGACAAACAGATTGGGTGTGCTTCAGGGGATTTGTAGATGAGAAACGGGTTAGTGGAAGCATTTCAAAGGTCCAAGCTAGAATTGATCAGACTGTTGACCAGCTCTACAATCTTGTAGTCTGGGCACAAGACAGTCTGGTGGAACAAAAACTTTGATAAACTAAGACAAAGATCCAAGAAACTTCTAAACAGAGCCTTGAAAATTCGTGATGAAACTGATTGGGTTATGTACAGTAAAGCAAGAAAACTTTTCAAAAAGCTTATTCGTAAATCAAAGAATTGGTATTACAAAAAGTACTGTGAGTCGAATGAGACCATTACAGAGGGTGTTGCGCTAATTAAGGACCTTGGGAAAAAAATCCCTTAGCGAGACTGGATAATCTTAAATTATAATGATACTCACATTTCGTCAAAGGAAGAAACTTACACAGCACTCCCACAGCACCATTTTTCTGATTGTGTATTTGGGGAGATTCCCAGAAGGTAGCCGCAGAAAATAGAGAAAAACCTATAACGAAATGGACTGGATAATGCAAATAGAGTTGTATTGCCTGAAGCTCTGTCTTAGGCAATCGGCTCCTTTGAACCATACAAATCTGCAGCTATGTACAGGCCTGGAGCAATGGGAGCGTCGTCTTTATCCCAAAACCAAAGAAAATAAACTATTAGAAGGCGAAAAACTTCAAACTGATCATTCTTTCCTCATGCTTTCTAAAGTTTTCGTAGAGGTTGATCGATCGTTACATCAGAAACCTCTTTCTGAAGAAAACGCTTATCAAGCAGTCTACGAACATCAATCCTATCAGAGGTGGTCAAATATCAGAAGATACTATCTCTAAAAAGACTATCACTCTTGGCTCTGTTCTTGACATAGAAGTGACTTTTGAGTCACTCCTTAACGGAGTGGAAAGGTACGGTGTGAACAAAACACTCCTAAGGTGAATACAGAAAGCGCTGAAAGATTGATATCTGTCTATTCACATGAAGGAGAACACCACAATCCAGGTAGGTGTGAAGCGTGGATATTTCAGAGAAGGCAATCTATCACTTCTGCTGTGGAATATGATAGTAGAACAGCTCCAAATTGAATTAAATGATAAAGGGCTAAATTCATACGGCTAAGCCCATTATGTTAGTTTTCTTTTGAAAGGAGACAATATGAGGTATCTGTGCAGTAAAATGCAGAATGCCTTGGACATTACCAACAGTTAGTGTCAGAAAAATGGTCTCTCAATTAATGCTTCTAAGACACGTTGCGTTTACCAACAGAAGGAAACTAAACCAGAATTTTTTTTAAATCTGAACCAATCAGACAACAGGTTAATGGTGAGACTACTAACAGGTCACCATAGGAATAAAAATATGGTGCGGCTCTGAGTAGAAAATGATCCAACATGTCGTTATTGTATTAAAGCGGATGAAACAGTCCCTCACATTGTGGGAGAATTTTGTCTCTCTCAGAGCACCGAAGCAGCATGTTAAGATCAAATTATTTAAAAATAGAATATTTCTGCAAAGCAGATCATTCAAGGCTGTTGGATTTTTTCAAAAACGTCTTAAGGTCTTAGAGTCTCACTTCAAAAAAAATGACAGTCACTATCACCGATTGTAGACCTCTGTCAACATTCGAGCAGAAGGTTACATACTAACAATTTATAGTTAATGTAAAGTTGCTGAAAATCTTTATAAAATCTGAACAGATTCATTAAATCACACTCCTTGGAGGCTCCGATGAAATCGGGCGCATTAAATCAAACCGGATTATATGGTTTGGTAATGTAGAAAGGTCACCATTAGAAAGAAAAATCAAAATGGTTTAGTCCTTTAGATGTAATACTATACGATACGCATGCTAATATAAATACGCATGCTAATATAAATAGTATGTATTATTACAGTATCATTCACTGAAGTTCCTACTCTTAGTCTACACTCACATGATTGTTTTATTCATTTAGGTTCAAAAATGGAAGCTTTTATTCTACTTCTTCTTCATGTGTGAACTTGTTTTATTGTTTAGTTTTCCCTTCTATAAAAAAATATACAGAAAACAAAAAAAAGAAATTTGTGCCCATCCACACTTTAGAAAGCATGTTGTTGTAGAACCTTGGTCTTAAAAGGTTTGTATTTTATGTGTTGTTGTGACACAGATTGTAATTCTTACTACACAACACATTATATAAAAAAAATCAAATAATAAAAAAGTCGAACAAGTGCGAATAAAATTCGCTCGCCAAGGGTCCCGTGAATGTAAAAGACTATAATATTAAAAATAAATGACATAAAGTTATGTTGTAAAGTCTTTATATCGCCAGACTATGGACGCATAACAGAATAAATGTTTAATCGTAAACGTCCATAGTAAATGTCAATCACATCTACATTGATCAAAAATGTTGCTTGAGGTTAATTCTTATCCATAGTTGTTTATGTTAACTAAAGAAAGATTAAACCAGTATTTTAATGGTTTAAATTGGGAATATTTGTTCTATAAATCAGCGTCGAAATATAGGGTGGTAAACATACACTTAAAATAGCACTTTTTTATCAATAACTAAAAAAAACTGTGCATCGCAAAATTCTAAAAATAATTGCAATGTTTTTTAAATTTGGTGCTCTTTCAAATGACGTCCTACTCGCTTGGGTCAAAAAAAGTTTTTCTTTACCCCCCTTACGCCCATCCCCTAAACACCCAGAAATATAATTATTTGTGAGTTCGCTATAGTTTTCGTTCAAAATATAGCAAACCTCCTGTCTCTATGAATTTTGTCAATTTTTTCTGTCTATCTGTGTCGAAACGTAGGGGGGGGGGTTACGGTCTGGAATGTGCTCATTTTGTAGAATAACTCAAAAACTGTGTACCACAAAATTCTAAAAAAATTGCAATATTTTGGAAATTTGGTGCTCTTTCAAATGATACCCCACTCGCTTGGGTCAAAAAAAGTTTTCTTTTACCCCCCTTACACCCATCCCCTAAACACACAGACATTTAATTATTTGAGAGTTCGCTATAATTTTCGTTCAAAATATAGCAAACTTCCTGTCTCTGTGATTTTTTTCAATTTTTTCTGTCTATCAGTGTCGAAACGTAGGGGGGAGGGGGAGGGGAACGGTCTGGAATTTGCACATTTTTTAAAATAACTCAAAAACTGTGCACCGCAAAATTCTAAAAAAAATTGTAGAGTTTCTGAAATTTGGTGCTCTTTCAAATGACACCCCACTCGCTTGGGTCAAAAAAGTTTTTTTTCACCCTCCCCCACCCCAATCCCTTAAAAGCGATAAAATATAATTATTTGAGAGTTCGCTATAATTTTCGTTCAGAGTTTATTAAACTTCCTGTCTCTGTGAATTTTTTTCAAATTTTTCTGTTAATTAGGCTCGAAATGCCCCCCTTCCAACTTTTTGTGTTACTTTATTGATAATAATTCAAAAACTTTGTATTGCAAAATTCTAAAAAAAATGACAATATTTCTAGAATCAAGTGCTTTTTCAAATGACACCCCACACGGCCTGGTTTTAAATGATGTTTTTACCCCTTAACATTCCCACCCCTTTAATAAATATAGTTATGAGTATCTGCCAGTTTTCTATATTTTTCATTAAAAACCTACTCATTTTTCTATCATTCCAAATATATTTCAAGATTTTCGATGAAGTAGGGTCGGAGTTAATCGGGACAATAAAACATCGAGTTTTTTAAAACGTTTAAAACGTCATTTTTCAAAATTATACAAAAACTGGTGAGGTGTAAAATTCCAAAATACATTTTTAAATAATGCTGAAATGAAGCCCTTTCATATGATACCCTACACGTCTCGATAAAAAAAATGTATGTTTTCAAAGGCTTTACATCGTACCTCCTAGCAAACGAACACAACTTTATTTATTTTTTAACCCGCCATATTGTGTGGATAGGTTAGTTTTATAAGCACCTCAAATTTTAAGTTCATCGGATTAATGGTTCCCGAGATAATCGAAATAATGTGAAAAACACGTTGCACTCTCACCAATAGTGTTCCGTATAAAAAACGGAACCCTAAAATGTCCTTTCATAACCGTAAATATTTTGACAGATTTAGCAGAAGAAAAAAAAATAAACGATATCTTCATATTACTTCAACTTTGAAAAAACCAAAGTATTGAATTCATGAGCCAAAAATGAAATTCTTACCTGTTTTATACGTTCTTAGCGTATAATCTATTTAAAAAATATGGAGTGGCTGAAATCTCACAGCTCTGAGATATCAAGACTTCGGTCTGGGTTAAGGATTTTGATATAGTTTTCGGCAAAAAACTTTTATGAGGACATGGTTTTTAGTTTTGGGCAGCGATGTATATCAAACATAACTCTTTGTTAAAGTATACAAGTATTTTTTGTCTCTGTTTAAAAATTTATTACAAAACTAACACTAACAACCATTATGGCCCAAACAAATACACACCTGGTTTCGAGTCGCGGAACAAACATTTGAGTTCCAAAACATTAAACAAGACAAACAGAAATACCTGCTTGTCTTACACGCACTTCCGCCAGAAACCTGTGAATTAGTCTCCGACGTCATCGATTCGTTACCGGAGCAAAACAAATACGAATCACTGAAACAAACACTGCTAGAAAGGTTAGCACCATCAGATGAGCGGCGGTTGGAAGCGCTTCTGACGGGACAAGAGCTCGGCGACCAAGTTCCATCCGAGGCTCTACGCCATATTATAAAACTCGCAGGTAACAATTTCAGTGATAAATTAATAAGATCACTCTGGGTGCGAATCATGCCGGAAATCATACGTATAGCTTTGGCTGCTCAACCGGACTCAACATCAACGGAAGTGATGTCCAAGATGGCCGATAAGATGTACGATGCAATAAACCACAACACTGTGCATAGACAAATAAACGAAGTGCGTCTATCTCGCCCAACAACAAGAGAAGGATTTATAGATCATCGACGTCAAACCATATCATCGAAACCAGTAACAGTAGAAGACCGCCTCACAAGAGTAGAACGGCAACTTGACCAACTTACTCGGTTGCATCGACCTAACTCTGGTAATCGTTTCTTTTCCCAACGGTTTAATTCTCGTAGTAGATCATTATCCCGGTACAGACCTAGGTCCAGGTCTCGTGACAGTCCCACACAAAAGACCGGGTCATGTTATTATCACAGAACGTTTGGGGTTTCGGCACGAAAATGTAGACCCCCGTGCTCTTTCGGTCAATCTTCATCCAAAACTGTCATGGATGTAGACCAAACAATCACTCCAAAAAACTGGTAAAGCTCGGCATCGCAACGGCTGTAATCAAAACAAACAAATCCAGCCGTTTATTCATACATGATAAAATAAACCAACAAACCTTCCTTATTGACACTGGAGCAGACCGACGCTCCCAGTCAAATCTAGTCTATCAATAACAATTGCTTCACAATCTACAGATCTAGTCTTATCAGCTGCCAACGGCACGATAATCAATACCAACGGAACAAAACTCCTTCAGGTAGATATCGGCCTAAAACGAACATTCACACACGCTTTCGTACTAGCGCAAGTGAATCGTCCGATCATTGGCGCTGACTTTCTAGGTAAATTTGGCCTACTTGTCGATCTTAAGCGAAAACGGCTGATTGATACAGCTACCCAGCTGTCAATCAATGCCACAATGGTTAACGTAGATACGCCTACTCCCATTCATTTCACGATCGACAACGATTACGGTCTGCTACTAAAGAAGTTTCCTTCCCTAACAGCAGAACCGAACTACAATTTACCGGTCAAACATAACGTGGTACATCACATTGTTACCACTGGGCACTTGCCTGTATCAAGACCACGTAGACTAGATCCGGTTCGTCAAAAAGCTGCGTTCACGGAATTTCAACACATGCTTGAACTTGGAATTTGTCGTATTTCTTCCTCCTCTGTATCTTGTCCGCTTCACATGGTTCGAAAGAAAGATCTCGACTGGAGACCATGTGGAGATTATCGCAGATTAAACGCGGTCACGATTCCTGATCGCTATCCGATACCGCACATACAAAATTTTTCGATGAATTTGTATGGATGCAAAATTTTCTCTAAAATTGACCTTGTTAGAGCTTATCATCTCATTCCTGTCGCGAATGAAGATATCCACAAAACTGCAATTACCACTCCATTTGGCCTCTTCGAATTCACTCGAATGCCATTCGACTTACGTAATGCTGCACAAACGTTTCAGCGTTTTATAAACGAAATCGTTCGAGATTTAGACTTTGTTTTCGTCTACATCGACGATATCTTGGTGGCATCGATAAATGAGGAACAACACAAACTTCATCTGGAACAACTCTTCCAGAAACTAAGCGAGTTTGGTGTTCACATAAAGAGTTCAAAATGCGTTTTTGGCGTAAACACTCTCGAATTCCTCAGCCACACGATAACTCCTAATGGTATTCTGCCTTCTCAAGAACGAATTAATGCCATTACGGAATTCCCAGCACCAGCATCAATCAAACGTATTCAGCAATTCGTCGGTATGATAAATTATTATCATAGATTCATACCAAAACTAGCTGAAACACTAGCACCAATTCATACACACTTGGCTGCTTTACTAAAGAAGCCCAAGACTCCTAAAAATTTTACTTGGCCAAACGAATGTCAACTCGCATTCACCAAGTTGAAAACTGAATTGGGAAATATAACGTTGTTAGTGCATCCACGTAACGATTCTGTATACAGTATCACTACGGATGCATCGAACATTGCTGTCGGAGCAGTGTTACAGCAACGCAATAATGATTGTTGGGAACCACTGGGATTTTTCTCAAAGAAACTTTCAGACGCTGAAACTAAATATTCTGCATTCGATCGAGAGCTACTCGCAATTTACCTAGCTATAAAACACTTCAGGTATTTTGTCGAAGGTCGCGAATTCACAATTTACACCGACCACAAGCCTCTCACTCGTGCAATACATTCTAAAACCGAACGAAACCCAAGGCAATCTCGCCACTTGGATTTTATAAGTCAATTTACTACCGACATCCAACATGTGCAAGGTAAAGACAACACAGTCGCGGATGCATTATCTCGTGCATCCGACAACGAAACTGCATCAGTTGAGACTCACTTCAACTACGATGCTATCATCACTGCACAAAAAGCAGACTTAGAACTTCAGAATTTACTTTCTGGTTCCGTATGTCACGCTAGTTCATCAATGAAACTAGAGCTTTTTAAACTTCCAGGATTCGAAATAGTCTGCGAAACACCAACGGGTAACAATCGCCCATACATCGCAGAACCATTACGCAAAACTGTCTTTAACACTTTACACAACTTGTCACATCGTGGTGTCAACGGTACACGTAAATTGATTACAGCTCGATATTTTTGGCCCAGTATAAATAAAGATATTAATCACTGGACAAAATCTTGTTTATCTTGCCAACGCTCTAAGGTCCAACGACACACAAAAAGTCCTACGGGACAGTTCGAAATTCCACAATCTCGTTTCGAACATATCCATATAGATATCGTAGGTCCACTTCCTCCTTCTAATGGATGTTCTTATATTTTAACTTGCGTTGATCGATTCACTCGATGGCCAGAAGCTTATACTATGTCGGACATGTCTACTGCTACCATAGCCACGACATTTGTTAATAACTACGTATCACGATTCGGTGTTCCACTGCACATAACAACTGATCAGGGAACACAATTCGAGTCAAAACTTTTTTCTGAGTTAACGAAACTTTTAGGCTCTCATCGGATACGTACAACGGCCTACCATCCACAAGCGAACGGAATGGTAGAACGTTTTCATCGACAACTAAAAGCTGCACTTATGGCCAGAGGCAACACCACTCAGTGGAGCTCCGAAATACCAATAATTCTTCTAGGTATTCGAGCTACAGTGAAAGAAGATCTGAAGTGCTCACCCGCAGAACTTGTCTACGGACAAACACTCAAACTGCCCGGTGAATTCTTCGTTGAAAATCCTCTTTCACAGCTGCCAAATCACGATACAGTCATTGATCAACTTCGAAATACGATGCACAACTTAATTCCAACAGCTACACGACAAAGCAAACAAAACGACATATTTTTTCCAAAGTCTTTAGAAAACTGCGACTACGTTTTCGTTAGGGTTGATAGAGTACGCACTGGTTTACAAACCCCATATGAAGGTCCATACAGAATCATACGACGTCTACGAAAACATTTCGTGATCGACATCAAAGGCAAACAACAATCTGTCTCGATCGACAGGTTGAAGCCAGCGTATGGTATCTTGTGTTCAGCTGATCGTTCACCAGCTTCTCGAACACACAAAGCTGTTCATTTCGAACAGACACACTAAACGGGGGCTTTCATCTACGGGCGGGGTACTGTAGTGGTTAATATATTCAAATTTAAATAATTAATCCCTACAAACGTAAACAATCAAACGATCTTTTTCTCATGCCATCTACAATCTAAACATGTATCGATACAATACACATTGCAGCGATAAACAATTAATTAAGTGACTAATTAATTAATTCGAATATCGAACCCAAATTCTCGAAAATCGATTTTGAGTTCAATGCATTTTCTTTGCCATTTTTTTGGTTGGCTGCAAGTAAAAAGAAAATAAATTAATATTACTTTACTTTACATCCGGCTTTGCGTGAATCAACAAGTTTGATAAAAATAAGCAAAATCGAGTACGCAATAAAATTAACCTCAATATTGTTAAAATAATGTTAGCATAGTGAAAATAGTTATTGTGATGCTTGTTAATTATTAATTATAATAAACTGTGAAAACTATACAAATGGTTTATCAATAAAATATTACAACACTTTCAACAAGCATCAGGTTTTACTATACAGGGTGAGTTTTTTAAAAAATGCCAGGCTTTTATCTCGAGAACTATGCTAGATGGGACAAAATAACCCAAGATGATATTTGTTGAGCGTCGAGGGGGACGTTCAATGGTAATATTGAATGACCTTGAAACTCATAAGTATTGGAGATATATGCCAAAATAGGTTTTTTTTAAATTAGAACCTATACATTTAATATTTTTTTTGAATTAAGTAAATCAAACTACACACTTTTTGTCTACAAAATTTTTTTGTAAAGTGTACGATTTTGTAGATATGATGAAAATTGATTTGCCCTAAAGCAAACGTGTCTTCGCTAAGTTCTTCAGAAAAAAAATAAAATTTCAATAAATCAAAAAAAAACAACGAAAATCAATTTCACGCAGTAGACCACGATGCAATAATATTTAAATTAATGAATGATTTTCTTTGTTTTTTTTTAATTTATCGAAATTTAATTTTTTTGCTGAAGAACTTAGCGAAGACACGTTTGCTTTAGTGCAAATCAATTTTCATCATATCTACAAAATCGTACACTTTACAAAAAAATTTTGTAGACAAAAAGTGTGTAGTTTGATTTACTTAATTAAAAAAAAATATTAAATGTATAGGTTCTAATTTAAAAAAAACCCATTTTGGCATATATCTCCAATACTTATGAGTTTCAAGGTCATTCAATATTACCATTGGACGTCCCCCTCGACGTTTAACAAATATCATCTTGGGTTATTTTGTCCCATCTAGCATGGTTCTCGAGATAAAAGCCTGGCATTTTTTAAAAAACTCACCCTGTATATTAAAATGACATTGTAGCTTGAAGTAGAAAAATTTATTTTTGAAATACTTTTTCCTCAATGAAAAAGTTAAAAACTTCTTAACTTTTTCCTCATGATTAGTAGAGAATTGAGCTACCTACATTTTAAAGCATTGTATTTCTTTTAAAAAATTATAATAAAAAGTTGCTCAAATCTCATGAGGAAAAACCTTGTGAAAAACATTGTGCATGCACCGTTATTTATTTAGTGTTGTACTAAATGTTATATGGATGTGTCGGTTGTAGATGGTGGTCATGGTGGTCATAGTGGTAATGGTGTTCACGGTGATCACGGTGGTCATGGTGGTCATGGTGGTCATGGTGGTCACGGTGGTCACGGTTGTCATGGTGTTCATTGTAGTCATGGTGGTCATGGTGGTCATGGTGGTCATAGTGGTCATGGTGGTTATGGTGGTCACAGTGGTCATGATGGTCATGTTGGTCATGGCGGTCATGGTGGTCATGGTAGTCATAGTGGTCATGGTGGTTATGGTGGTCACATTGGTCATGGTGGTCATGGTGTTCACGGTGGTCATGGTGGTCATGGCGGTCATGGTGGCCATAGTGGTTATGGTGGTTACGGTGGTCATGGTGGTAATGGTGGTCACGGTGCTCATGTTGGTCATGGTGTTCACGGTGGTCATGGTGGTTATGGTGGTCACGGAGGTCACGGTGGTCATGGTGGACATGGTGGTCATGGTGTTCACGGTGGTCATGGTGGTCATGATGGTCATGGTGGTTATGGTGGTCACGGTGGTCACGGTGGTCATGGTGGTCATGGTGGTTATGGTGGTCACGATGGTCATGGTGGTCAAGGTGGTCATGATGGTCATGGTGTTCACGGTGATCATGATGGTCATGTTGGTCATGGTGCTCATGGTGGTCGTGGTGGTCAAGGTGGTCATGTTGGTCATGGTGGTAATGTGCTCACGGTGGTCATGGTGAATTGGAGAGTATCAGAGATAAATAGGAAGATATATACTCACCAAACAATTGGTTATCAATAATCGGCGTTTTTTTTCCTAAGCCTTATCTACCCAATTTCTCTGAAATTCTAAATAGTAGAAAAATGATATGTCATGTACATATCATGTGTACTCTGGTACACACACTACTTTTTTTTTTACCGGAAGTAAAAACCGGAAGTTGGAATGCAGAATTTTTGTAATTCATACTAAACGCTTATTTACAAAGTTTCATCCAATTTGATTATCAGGTACAGATGTTATAGAGCTTTAAAAAAAACAGGTGTATGGGACAACCCCCACCACTTTGTTCACTATCGCTCAAAAATTCAAAAATTCAAATAATCAGTTCTTTGCCATATAAGTTTGCATTTTTCTCCAAAGTGTCATCAAAATTGGTTCACGAATGAATGCTGTGTGCTCCCAACAAACATTGAAAAAATGATGACACAGTAAACAGGTGTTCGGGAGACCCCATACCACTTATCCCAATATGGTCCAAATCTAATCAGTTCTTTGTTACTTAAGTCTCCATTTTTTTTCAAAGTGTGATTGAAATAAATTAATGAATGAAGTCTGTATGCTCCCAACAAACTTAAAAAACAAAGTGTGAAAAGTCAGCATTTGTATGGTAGACCCCCCACCACTTTGATCAATGTGTCTTAAAACATGATAATTATCTTCTCACACTAATTGAACCCTTTTCCATAAGTTTCATCATAATCACTTCATTATTGTAGGATGTATTGTGCATAAAGATACTGAAAAAACTTCAAAAATTTACAAAAAAAAATTTACCGGAAGTGAAAAACCGGAAGTTGGAATGCAGAACTGTTGTGAACCGTACTAAATGCTCAAGTACCAAGTTTCATCCAATTCGTTTATCAGGTACAGATGTTATTGAGCTTTAAAAAAACAGGTATATGGGACACCCCCCACCACTTTGTTCACCATCGCTCAAAAACTAATCAGTTCTTTGCCATATATGTTTGCATCTTTTTCCAAAGTGTCATCAAAATTCGTTCACGAACGAATGCTGTGTGCTCCCAACAAACATTGAAAAAAGTGTGACACATTAAACAGGTGTTCGGGAGGACCCCCACCACTTATTCCAATATTATCCAAAAACTAATCAGTTCTTTGTTACTTAAGTCTCCATTTTTTCCAAAGTGTCATTGAAATAAATTAATGAATGAAGTCTGTATGCTCCCAACAAACTTAAAAAACAAAGTGTGAAAAGTCAGCATTTGTATGGTAGACCCCCCACCACTTTGATCAATGTGTCTTAAAACATGATAATTATCTTTTCACACTAATTGAACCCTTTTCCACAAGTTTCATCATAATCACTTCATTATTGTAGGCTGTATTGTGCATAAAGTCACTGAAAAAACTTCAAAAAAAAATTTTTTTACCGGAAGTGAAAAACCGGAAGTTGGGATGCAGAACTATTGTAAACCGTACTACATACTCATGTACCAAGTTTCATCCAATTCGGTTATCAGGTACAGATGTTATAGAGCTTTCAAAAAAACAGATGCTCCAGGGATCCCCCACCACTTTGTTCACTATCGCTCAAAAGCTAATCAGTTCTTTGTCATACATGTTTGCGTCTTTTTCCAAAGTTTCATCAAAATTCATTCACGAATGAATGTTTTATGCTCCCAACAAACATAAAAACTTTGTGGAAAAAACAACCTGTTGTATGGTGGACCCCTAACCCTTTATCCAATGTGCTCCAAAAGCTGATAAAATCTTTCTCATGTTATTTAAAAGCTTTTCGCAACGTTTCATAAAAATCGATCGGTAATTGTAGGCTACAGTAGGGATAAACACCTGAAAAAAAACTTTTTAACCGGAAGTGACAAACCGGAAGTTTGTATGCAGAAATATTGGAAACAGTACTAAAACCTTATATACAAAGTTTCAATAAGATCATATCCCGGGATCAGACGTTATTCAAGATTTAAACTTAGAGGTGTTCGGGAGACCCCCCGCCATTTTGTCCAAATTTGAAATGAATCCAGATCTTCCGTTTACAAGTGAACCTGTATCATTTGCCAAAGTTTCATCAAGATCCTATGCAGAAAACTCAACCACCCACCCACCCACGCACACACAGACGTACACCAAATTTTTTTTTGGCTATTTAGATAGAGGATGGTCCAAAACAAAAGAAAAAATAAAATATGGGGTATGTAACATTTTTTTTTCACGATAGATTGCATTACTTCACACAATTTAAAATTGTGGTGAAGTAAAAATGCAAAATGTTTGTGACTAAATTTCAAATTTCAAATTCATCTAGGGGCGTTAGGTATTTTAAAAGTGTAACCTAACCTTAAAAAAACCGAATCGCGTGACTTTTTTTTTTTACTAAATTTATGATAAGGGTCGGAAAAATCGTCGAATTTTCATGAAAATTTCAGGGAACATGTATTTTAATAGTCTCAATATGGGATTTAATATATTTATGAAAAAATTTTAATTTTTTCGGCCACAATTGGCATTTTTCGTTAAATTTGGCAAATGGTGCCAATTTATGAGAAGTCATCCAAAATAAATTTTTTTTTTAATCTGTACTTTTTTTTACCTACTTTAGCCTTAGCACAATTAAAATTATGTTGCCTTAATTTAAATGCCCATTTTTGGCCATGAAAAAAAATTAATTTTTGCATTTTTTTGACATTTTACCATATATACGGTATTATTTATGCTAAAAGTATGCTGTTTATTTTTAATTTTTTATTTTATTAATAATAATATAAACTTCCTTATACTAACAATTTGAATTTTATTTTTTATTTTATTGAATATCGATTTCGACTTACGTCATCCTCAGTTTAAATTATTATTACAATTTTTGCTTAAACAATTACTTATATACTATTTCAACTGCTATTTTTTATTATTATGTCATATATTTTGTTAGGTTTAGTGTTGATTTTATCATTTAAAATGTTGCTATTGTTTTTATGTTTATATATTTCTATTTCTTCCAATCTATCTAGATGTTGTCCTTTTCTTTTTTTATGTAATATGGTTAAATTTGTGTTGATATTGGTGTATATGTGTTTTTCTATTTTTAAATGTTGGGCATATCTGGATTATGTATCGCTCTTATTAATTTCACTGGAGTGTTCAATAAATCTTTTTGTGAAGGACCGCCCCGTTTGACCTATATAAAATTTACTGCAGTCATCACAGGTAATTTTATAAACACCTGTGTCTATGGTTTGGGATTTTTTGGTTTTTAATTTTCTATTTTTTATTTTTGTTTTTGTAAGCCGCAATATATCCACATTTTTCTAAAGTTTTTTGCTTTATTTTGAATGTTGTTTTATTATATGTTACGCCTATGTATTTTTGCTTGCTAAGTTTTCTTTATTCTTGTATGTTGTTAGGGTTTGCAAATTTTTCTTGTTTTTATGAATTATTTCAATTATTATTGTTAGTATTATTGTTTAGTATTATTGTTATTAGTATTAGATTAGTATGGTGGGAAGGAACAGCGAATTATAGTGACAATTTTCGGCGTACTACTATTAAGGTATTATTTATTTACTACTTCGGCATACTACGATTAAGGTAATAAACAATTATTCGCAATTAGTCAATAAATGTTGTATGAAATAATGTTACTATTTCTATTCGTTAAATTGTCTGCTGAATACAACTCGTCTCCGAATTATTAGTCGATTATTTTTCAACATTACCACTCATACCATAAATAAATACATGATAATTAGCAAAAATAATACCGTAAATATGGTAAAATATCAAAAAATGCAAAACTTAATTTTTTTTTCATGCACGAAAATGGGCATTTAAATTAAGGCAACATAATTTTAATTATACTTAGGTTAAAGTAGATAAAAAAAAAAGTCCAAGCGGCACGTATATCCGCTAGAAATAGGTAGATTTCGAGATCAGACAGTTTTGTGTGCCAGTAGAATCTGATGTATCAGATTAGTTTAAACAACACAAACTAATTTAGAACAGATATCGAACAAATTTTAAAAAGAAAATTAGCTACATATAAGCAAGACTATATCTATCCAATTTTGCAACAAACAAGTATCAAATCTACCACAGAACATGTGAGTGACAATTTATGACACAAACCTACGCTATATCATATGTCGTCCAATTACTGCAAAATATCAAAATAGTTTATTTCTAAGAAAAAAAGTAGGGTCTGCGTCGGACCAGACGGTGGAAGTTATACTTCTTTGCCCATTCGCTCGCACACACGCACACAGACAGACAGATAGGATACATTAAAAAAAATAACTAAAAAAAAACAAAAATATTATTCAAAAAAAAAATGTTATTCAAGAAAAAAAATATTATTCAAAAGAAAAAAATATTATGCAAAAAATAGTACATTATTTAATTAGGAGCTAAAGTGATACTTTTTGTGTTGAGTCTATAGTTTGACGGCCGACCGCAGGGAGGCCGACAATTATAGACGAAACACAAAAAGTCACTTTAGCTCCGAATTAAATACACTATTTTTTCGGCAAACGTTTAAATTTTTTATAAATATGAAATTAATACATCAAACTTTTTATAAATATGAATTTGTATCGTCATAATTACTTCCAAAAAAGAGAAAAAAACATTTAAATTTGTATGAATAAAATTTTTTTATCAAAGCAGCCTTTGCAAAATTTCATAATATGAGAATCAACTTATTTTTTGTTGTCATGGTTGGTTATACAATATGTTTGAAAAAATAACAAACTAACATATAACAAATGCTACTTTACAGCCTCCGTAATATAAAATAAAAATGGCGTTACTTTTGCTGTCGCTAGACGTTACTTTTGCTGTCAGGCTAAAAAGTAAGACTTTAGCTAACTCCCTAGCGGCAGTAAAGTCAAACTTTACAGCCGTTTGCCGAAAAAAAATATTATTCAAAAAAAAAATATAAAAAAAAGAAACATATTATTCAAAAAATAAATAAAAAAAATATTATTCAAAAAAAAAATTATTATTCAAAAAGTATAAGAACGTATAGTTATTAATTACTAAAAGGTACACCCGCACGGCGATGCCCGTGCTTCCCAGATAAAGTGGTTGAAAACTGTTTTTTTTTTTGAGTGAATTGTCCGATAGTTTTTTGTAATGTCATTTAATTTAACTTATTTTATTAGTAATATATATAGGATTTCAATTCCAAAATAAACCATTTAAAGTTCAATCGAAACTTTCCCTAAAATAGAATAAACCTTATCCAATTCAAATAAAACATTTTCCAAAATAAATTAAACATTTTCAATTGCAAATAAAACTTTTATTTAAATCAAATAAAACTTTTCCCAATTAAAAAAAACTTTTAAAATACAAAAAAAAACTTTTCCAAATTCAAAAAAAACATTTAAAAAAAACCTTTAAATAAACAATTTAACGGCGAAATTCTTAATTAATAACCTGTTTTCGTAATATATTGAATGTAGTGAAAGAGTTTTGTTAAATGTTAGTCAACAATAGTTGATTTATATAATAATATATATTGGGGATTCTCTGTCAACTCGGCCACCCCCCTCTGTCCAAAAATTGGAGCAACCTATAAAATTCCAGTTAGGCTCATTTTTTAGCTACAACCTTCTAGTATAATTTTAGCCATAGCCTTTTTGGAAAATTAAAAATGGCGGACCAGTATGGCGGCTGCAAGTCAACCACCCACCTCAACATGAAAGAATGTTTTTTTGATGTCATACTTGTAAAAGCCATCGGATAATTTAATAGAAACAATTTTCTGGTGTAGTTAACACATTGGAAATCATTTATTAAAAATATTAAAATGAGCGGTGTAGACGTGAACAGCTCCAGCGAGGATGGAAATGAAGGGAACGTGGTCCCTATTCAAATATTTCTTCTCATCAAAAAGAAAGTTTTATCAAACAATATGAAGAAGGCAAAACAATTAAAGAAGCTGCTGGCATTGCGGATTTGAATATTAATACGGCCAAAACAAGTTTATATACGTTCAAACGAGATGGCGAGAAAGAAGTTTTCTCTTTTTTGTAACTATTTCCTCGCCATCTCGTTTATACTTATATAAAATTGTTTTGGCCGTATTAATATTCAAATCCGCAATACCAGCAGCTTCTTTAATTGTTTTGTTTTCTTGATATTGTTTGATAAAACTTTCTTTTTGATGAGAAAAATATTTGAGTAGGGACCACAATTTCCTCCGTTTCCATCCTCGCTGGAGCTGTTCACGTATACACCACTCATTTTAATATTTTAGTTAATATATTATTACCAACATGTTAACTACATCAGAAAATGGTTTCTATTAAATTATCAGATGGCTTTTACAAGTATGACATCAAAAAAACATTCTTTCATGTTGAGGTGGGTGGTTGACTTGCAGCCGCCATACTGGTCCGCCATTTTTAATTTTTCAAAAAGGCTATGGCTAAAATTAAACTAGAAGGTTATAGCTAAAAAATGAGCCTAACTGGAATTTCATAGGTTGCTCCAGTTTTTGGACAGAGAGGGGTGGCCGAGTTGACAGAGGATCCTCAATATTTATATTATTATATAAATCAACTATTGTTGACTATCAAAACTCTTTCACTACATTCAATATATTACAAAAACAGGTTATTAATGTAGAATTTCGCCATGAAATTGTTTATTTAAATGTTTTTTTTGAATTTGGAAAAGTTTTTTTTTGTTTTTTAAAAGTTTTTTTTTAATTGGGAAAAGTTTTATTTGCAATTGAAAATGATTAATTTATTTTGGAAAATGTTTTATTTGAATTGGATAAGGTTTATTCTATTTTAGGGAAAGTTTCGATTGAACTTTAAATGGTTTATTTTGGAATTGAAATCCTATAAAAAGTTTGAAAAAAATGTAATAGTTTCATTTTGCAGTCAGCAAAAGCCATTAAGTAAATGTCTCTAAAGCTATAGATAAATTTACATATTAAATGTATGGATAAATTAAAACACATTGACAGGCAAATAATAATTAAATAATTTTTATAAATGTAGATGGCAAAAGATTAGGGTTAGAAAAAAGTTAAAATTTTATTTCAAAGATTTAATTCAAATAATTCAATGTGTAACGAACAATTGGGTGAGCGTAAATATATTTGTTTATTGGATGTCACAATTGTCAATTACTTACTCCGAAGCCACCGTACTCGTCATACAAAATATAGGTACACTGGTTCATTGCTATTGGTTTAACGTCCTATTTCATGTAGTCTTATAATCATTTATCAATCCAGAAATTTTGCTGTTCTGAAGAGGGTCGTATTGCAATTTGCAAATATATTTTATCGAATTAGAAATATGTATTTGTTAAAAAATATTTTAACATAATTTTCATATAAATGTACACATTTGTTTGTCACATTATACATTAACTATTCATTTTAATATTAATTCCGAATAGTGAAAAAAAAAATTGATTAAAGATAACTAAGCGAATAATGTTTTATTATTATAAAATATGATTGATTTAGTAATTTCGTCTTTATTACCTTACAGCATAAGGTTGATTAACTAATTTCGTCTTTATTACCATACAGCATAAAGGTTAAAATATAACTTGAAACAGCGTGACGCGGTTTCTCGTTTAACACCGCATCAAAATATTTACAAAGAGCGCAAAGAAGTATAACTTCAAAAATTAATTTCTTCTATTCAAACCTTTTTATTTGTTTTTCATGTGACTGTGACTTTTTGACTGTTATAAGGTTTTTGGACTTAGACTGTTATAAGGTTTTGGAAATTGTAGTTATGGATTGTTGCAAACTTTGTTGTTGAAGCCAACACGTCAAAAACCTCTAACTTCAGAGGTTTATATTTATAAGAAACGGATTAAAATGTTTCCACAAATTCTAAACTTATGAAGTTTTTAAAAATATTAATATCTAAACGGCCGTTATAACGGATTAAAAAAACGAATTTTTTTTCTAGTATAAAGCCTCTAGTTATTTAACCATGTGTCAGTTTTTCTGATTTACGAACTTGTCTAAGATATTAATAAAACACACATGTTTACGGAGAGTTTTTTGATCTGGCTCCACAAATGCGACCGTGAGAGTGCCGGTTGATTCAAACGCATTTTGTGTTTTACAAGCTTTTTTGTTGGAGCCGCTCACTCAGAAACCTCCAACTACAGAGGTCTTTTTTTTTAAGAAACAGATTAAAAAAGTTTCAAAGATTTTTAATTTGTGAAGTTTTAAAAATATTAGAATCTAAACGGCCGTTATAACGGATCGAAAAAACAGAGTTTTTTTCTAGTATAAAGCCTCTAGTTTCTTAACCATGCGTTGGATTTGGCTGATTTACGAACCTGTCCAAGATATTAATAAATCGCACATTTTTAGAAAAGGTTTTTTGATCTGGCTTTACAAATGCGACCGTGAGAGTGCCTGTTGTTTCAAAAAAAAAATTTTTTTTGAATTTTTTTTGTTGGAGCCGCTCACTCAGGAAGCTCTAGCTGCAGATGTCTATTCTTAAAACAAATTGATAAAGAAGATTTTAAAGATTCTAAGTTTGTTAAATTTTTTGAAATATTAGTATCCAAACGGCCGTTATAACGGTTTTAAAAAATCATTTTTTTTTTAGAAAAAAGGCTCTAGCTCCTTAACAACGTGTCGGATTTTGCTGATTCACGAACTCGTCCGAGATATTAATAGAACACATATGTACAGAAAATTTTTTTGATCTACCTCAACAAATGCGACCGTGAGAGTGCCGGTCGTTTTCGTTATATCTCATATCGTGTATATATATATATATATATATATATATATATATATATATATATATATATATATATATATATATATATATATATATATATATATATATATATATATATATAAATTTTTTTTTTTATTTTTTCGTCTCCGCTTATCATATATAGTCGTTTGGCACAAAAATTTTTCCGAAATTCCGAGATGAAGCCCATTGCAATAGGTAGATTTTTATATGAAATCTACCTAAAAGGACAGATTAAAAAAAAATTTATTTCGGATGACTTCTCTTAAAATGGTACCATTTGCCAAATTTAACGAAAAATGCCAATTGTGGCCGAAAAAATTAAAACTTTTTCATAAAAATTAAATCCCACATTAAAACTATTAAAATACATATTCCCTGAAATTTTCATGAAAATTCGACGTTTTTTCCGCCCCTTATCATAAATTTGGTAAAAAAAAAAATTCACGCGATTCGGTTTTTTGAGGTTAGGTTACACCTTTAAAGTACCTAACCCCCCTATATGGATTTGAAATTTGAAATTTAATCACAAACATTTTGCATTTTTTTTTATGATCATTAGAGCCCGAAATATTTCAAAAATAGTGAAGCGACCTACTCAAAAAACACCCAAAAACCAGTTTTTGCCATTTTTGAAGCTCTTCCGGACCTCTAAATTTGTTAAATAATTACATGCCCACTAGCTTTTATGTCCCTAACATAAAACAAAAAAAAAATTCAACTTTGCTTTTACATCAATATAAAATGCTAATATGACCCCACTAAATACTTAGGTATTTGAGTAGAAGGGGTCACCAAAGTAAAATATCATAAATAATTGACATAAACTTTTTGTTGTACAGTATTTATATTGCCTGGGCTGCGTTTCAAAACTAACTATGGTTACCCGCGGTTAATTTACTCTACCAAATGTTGTTCCATAATTACTAACCACAAAGTAAAAAAATTAATGGATAGTAATAGTACAGATAGTGACGAACTATTGTTCAAAAACTATAAATTTAAACTGGCATAGTAAAGTGTGCGGTCACTAATTTAACTTTGTTTAACCAAAATCGAGAGTAGACTTTGTTGAGGTTCTAATGTCAAAACGTATAAACATTTAAAGTGACATGTCAACCGATTTATAAAACATATTATAATTATTTATAATAAAACACAATTTTAATTACTGTGGTAAATAAAGTGGGAAATTATATTGTTTTGTGAATATATCGTAAATTTTATTATTATAAACAAAGTATTTAAAGATTTTTAGTGAAATGTGCTAGTTATTTTTATTTGATTCTGAAGACTGAAAATAAATTATAGAAATAAAAACATACAACACATTTTTAGTTTTTATTCATTTTGAATTTTTAACGGTCTTTTACTATGACAATTTAACTTTGACAGCGCTACTATGAAAATTTTAGTTCAATATTTGACGTCACTATTTTAACTATGATATTAGTGACATTATTACCTTATGATTAACTGTGGTTAGTTTTCAAAATGCGCTTTAGACCTTGGGCAAATAAAAAATGAATTTTTCCTCGTAAATGTCAAAAGCAATGTCAATCAAAAATTGTTTGATCTGATACAAAAAATGTAACATTGGGTTAAATTTTTGTCATAGCGGTTTATACTAACTAACTAATAAGAAAATATTTACGGGGCTATTCTGGTCTAGAAATTTGAAAAAATCGATATGTTTTGTTGCATATCTCTAAAGCTTAAACCTTTAAGAATATATCAAAAGGATTTTTTAAAATCAGAATTATTTTCGAAGGTACAGTGCTTTTGTGATATAACCCTCTATATTTTGGTCCTTGGATTTTGAAATTATTTTTACTATATTGAAAAAACACTTGGAAATAAAGCAGAATATTGTGATTCATGGTTAATTTATATACTGATGAGTAAAATGGACCAAGATATCTGGAAGCGTTTTAAGTATATAAAAAAACAAATTGTGTTTACAATTTGCGGGTGATATTTTAATTTTAAGTTTTCATTGTGATTAGCACGCAGTCAAGATTTGGTTATTGGGATCAAATCCGTTTGCTAGTTAAACATTTGGCCAAAAGTTTGTCAGTTAAAAAGTTAAAGAAGTTAAAACAATTATTTTTACAGCGGTCCTGCATAAGCTAAAACCTCTTTCAACACCAAACGGTGAGAAATTTAGGATCCAACATTTATAGTTAGGCTATCCAGTTCAAACCAATTTTCAAATATCGAATAGTTAGATATAAACACCATTAGCAGTTTATTCAACAATATTTTATTTAAACTGTGTAAGTATACTTCGGAATCATATTTTGAGTATACTTGGATAATCATCAATTGCACTTAACACGTTATAGGTGTAAGACGATGTAATAGTTTTTTTGTAACTAATTTAAAAAAATTATTTGTACGTTTCTGTTTTAGTTGGACTTTGTTGAACAAAATTTTTGTTAAATTATTTTTAAATAAAAAAATCAAAAACATGAATGCAACAATAGCAAATAATCTAAATAAGTTTAATTGTTTTAGTTTAGTTGATTATCTTGTTTTTATAATAACGTTATTAATTTCAACTGGGATTGGAATTTATTTTGGATTTATTAAAAATCTACCACAACAGATGAGTATTTAATGGGAGGTAGGAAAATGAAAATTGTTCCAATAGCAATTTCGATCATTGCCAGGTAAGATAACAGATTTTGTGTAATGGAACATTGTAACATGTAACGAACTATTTATATAGAAATTGGTGGTTATCGATAGTTTTTATAATTTTTCAAATATGAGAAAGAGTTAAGCGTTGAGGGCAATGATTTTTGGCTGACTTCTATATGGCGGTGGACATTTGCAATTTAAAATCCAAACTCAAAAGTTTTGTTTACACATTCAAATCAGAATCAGGTTATATTTGTAAAATCATAAAGTGGTCTTATTTGATTTAAATTCCAGGCATAGGAATCAAAAATGACAAAACTAATTTTATTCAAAAAACTATAATTTCGGTTTTGATTAAAACCAAAATTTAAATTAATCAAACAGAAAATTTTTTGGTTAAGATAATTTTGATTGGAACAACTAAAATCTTTTATTCGACGCTAGCTAAATATTTTTAAGACTGCCTAATCTTAATCAAAATTAAAAATTTGCTTAAATTTTGAAATAAAAATATGTTGAAGTATGTTACTTTTTCTATCAAATTCCATAACTATGACAACAAAAAATAACAAATATTTTGATTGGATTACGAAATTTTGAATTGAAAGGTTGCTTTGATAAAAAATTTATTGTATATATAATTTATACAAATATAAATGTTATTTACTTTTTTGGACGCAACTATGACAACAAAATATAGAGCTAAGTGACACTTTACGACCGCAAATTACAGTGATAAAGAAACACTTTTATATGTAGGCGAATAAAATAGCTATTTATGAATTAAGGGTGTAAAGTATGTCTTTATATGTATAATATATGTAAATATACATATGTATTTTTATGCAAATAATACAGAATCTGACTCGTACAAAAATCTTCTATGTAATTTGTTCACTAAGTATAAGTAAATAAGATTCTGTATTATTTGCATAAAAAATACATATGTATATTTACATATATTTACACTAAATAGTAAAACATTTTTTATTCGCCTACTTATGTATTAAAGTGCGACTTTATTGCTGTGATTTGCTTCCTTAAATTGTCTCTTTTTAACTAAATAAAAATATTGTTATAGCTACATCCAATAAAGAAAAACACAAATGTATTTGTTTAAGTTCTATAAAAACTATCAAAGCAACCTTTCAATTTAAAATTTCATAATCCAATCGAAATATTTGAAATTTTTTGTTGCCACAGTTATACGATTTGTTTGAAAAGAAATAACAAATATATTGGTCAAAGTCTAATTATTCAACATATTTTTATTTCAAAAATTACAAAATTTTTTATTTTGATTAAGATTAAACAATTTTTTTGAAATATTTTGTTTGCGGCGAATAAAAGACTGCAGTATATGATGCACGGACGTAAGCTATTTTGGACTTAATGTGGGTTTAAACACCACATACAACTCCACATAGGTCTAAAATCTTTAGCTTTACGCCCTTACATCATAATTTAATATTTGTAACGTTTGAAAGAACAATGTTTTATTGGATCAAAACTAAATTAATAAAAGTTAAATTAATTTAGGTTAAAGTTAAATTGCAATGAATTTTATATATAATAAAATTAATTGTAGTTTGAGAGTCAACAACTATTTGTGTACGAAAGATGTTAGACAACGAACTACAATAACATATACATACATACTTAGACCCCCGGACCGAAAATTTGTTTTTTTTCGTGTGGCTCTGTTATTATTAACAATAAATTGGTTTTCTACATGGCGTTTCATTATTGTTTATAATATAACCACTAACGCTTTAGTAGAATAATAATCTCTTTACGCACTAGTCGATTATTCAAAGAGTCTAAAGAACAAATATTTCATATTTACTGTTCTTTACCTGAAATATTTTACTAATAAATAAAAAAAAAATTTAAACATAATTCAAATAACCTATTTATATTTTTAGTCAAATCACATCGTCATCAGTTCTTGGAAATCCAGTGGAAATGTACAGTTTTGGAACGCAATATTTAGCATACACACCTTTTATTCTTATAGTTGTTTTTATAACAAATTACGTTTTTATTCCTGTTTTCTTTAAGAATCAGATATCAAATAGTTTCGAGGTAGAGTAAGTCTAACCTATTTAATAAGCTGTTAAAATATACGTCAGGTTCCTGTAAATCAATTTTTTGTTATATCGTTTTCAGTATTTGGAAATTCGTTTTAACAAATCAGTTCGTAATCTATTGACATCCTTATTTATAATTTCAAATGTAATAGGATTGCCAATTATAATGTATAGTCCAGCATTGGCATTTTCACAAGCAACTGGAACCAACGTGTATGTAATGAATTGTATTATATCAGGCGTATGTGTATTTTACACCATGTTGGTAACATTAAGCATTTCATCATTTAGATTTTCTGTAATATTTTGATTTTTTGCAGGGTGGAATAAAAGCTGTTGTTTGGACGGATGTATTTCAATGCATAGTAATAATAACATCATGCATTTTAGTTTTCTTTTATGCAAGCCAGAACGTTGGTGGTTTTGTGGAAATGTGGAAGAAATGTAATCGTGTTGAATTTTTCAATACAAAATTAGATTTGACAACACGACATACTTTTTGGAATACATCACTTGGCTATCTATACAACCTTTTGGTTATCCTATTTAGGTTTACACCAAAGTGTTGTACAACGATATATGTCAGTTCCTTCAATTCAGCATGCGAGAAAGTAAGGAAAATTGAAAGATTATTTATGTGACATTTGATATTTTATTCTTTTTTAGAGTAATGTATATCGCTTTTGCTGGATGTTTTATAATAACTAATTTGGGATGCTACATTGGGATTGCTATGTATTCAAAGTATGCAGATTGTGATCCGTTAAAAGCAGGGGTTAAAATTGTATTAGATGATTATGATGATCACTCAATATAGAAGATTTACTTTTGTTTATTTTTTGCTATATTTCTACCACACGCCTTACTTTCTTCTATTTCATTTTTATTTGCTTTCTTTCTTGTAGAACTCTTCTCTTTGTTTTCTTTCTTCTTCTCAATTGAGACCAAAACCAAACGAGTAATTTTGAAAACAGAAATTAAAGTTTATTTTTTTTTTTATATATATAGATAGTTAAGAAACCTGATCAAATGATGCCGTATTTCGTTCAAGATATTGTCGGTCATTTAATGGGATTGCCTGGACTTTTTGTATCTGCCGTACTGTGCGCCTCATTAAGGTTAGATTATAAATTAATAATATTTTTTTTTTAATTTTAGATTTGATTATATTGACACATATTGCAAATCTCTATCTCTAGCCAAATTTTATTTTATTTCACAGTACAATGTCAGCAAGAATAAACTCTTTGTCAGCAGTTTTTTACTATGACCTTGTTAGCAAATTAAATTTGTTTCGAAACACAGATTCGAATGCAAAACTAGCTATTAAAATTCTTATTATCTTGTTTGGAATTTATTCAACTTTTATGGGCTACATTGTAGCGAAATTCCAATACGTTTTACAACTTTCATATTCGACATCGAGCGTTACATTAGGAACGTTTGCTGGAGCATTTTTGTTGGCCACCTTATGGCCGTATGCAAATACAAAAGGTGTTACTGTTGGTGTTATTTTAGGTGCAGGCGTTATGGGCTGGATTATGATTGTAACACAAATTCGTATATTAGGTGGAATAAGTCGTTCGATACAATTGCCAACATCAATTGAAGGATGTGATAAGATTGGAATAAATGTCACACATTTATTATCATTATCATCCAATAGAACGGTACCAGGTGTGACAGAGAAAATAGATTCATTTTCGATTTATGACATAGCCTTTCCATGGTATCCCTTTTTGGGGGCTATTATTACAATAGGAGTAGGAGTGCTTGTAAGTATTTTAACTGGTGGTGCCAGTAAAGATAAATTACAGCCCCAGTTGTATCCATCAATAGTTCACTGGATGTTGCCGATTGACAATCAAGATGAAGAAATCCAAATGCCACCAACAAATAGTGTAAAATTGTCTGTTAAGACGGAAGGAATTGCGAATAATGAGCAAACAAAAAGTCTACTTAGTTAATTAAAATAGTTATTTGTTTCACTAGGACAAAAAATGATGGATTTTAGGACGAGCAAAAAGGTTAATGTGCGACGCGTTAGAGAAGTACCGCAATTTTGCGAGTTCCAAAATCAATTTTCGTCCGAGTAAAAGATTAAATTTTTTCTCCAACCGTTATTTAATCTATTATTTAATAAAATTTGAAAATATTCAACATTTAAATTATATTTAATTTATAACTCAAACTAAATCCAAGAAACATTTCAATTTTTTGCCAAATAATAATAAATTTTCTATTCAATCTTTGAATAGAAAATTTATTATTATTCGTATTCGTATTCCTATTCTATTACTCGTATTCTAAAACAAATTTCCAATCCCCATTGTTAAAAAAAACAATTACAACATCCCGGGCAATCGACATTTTTCGTAGCTTGCCGATGAAAAAGCGGCCGAGTCGAGAAAAATGGCAGAACAAAAGTTTTCGGACTCGTCAAGGACAGGCGCCTCACGAAGTATAAAATATGTGGTTATCATCATATGAAATCGGCGTGGGCCCAGGGACTATAGATGTAGATAAAATAAACAATTATGTTTTGTCGTAGCCCTGCTTAAACTATCCTATTGAAAAATAAAATTTAATGGGAAAATTGCATCGGAAATTTCCTATAAAATCCTATTAAATAATTTTTTTCACTTTTGAAATCGATGGAATCCTATTCCATTGTCCTATAGAAATATATTGAAATGAAAACATTTTTATAGGATTATAAATTCTTCAATGGGATTGAATTTTCTGTGACCGTCAAAGTTTTTATTAAATAATAAAGAGGATTCTTTATAATAGGACTGACTGTATAATAGGAATAAACAGATTTTAAAGGGAGTTTTGTAGTCTTAGAATTGCATATAGAATCCTTTTCGATTCTTAATGGGATTAACTATGTTTTAATAGGAATTTCTAAAACCTTCAAATTTCCTATTAAATAATAATCAATTAAAATAAAATAAACATATACAACCCTAATCACTATTATTATATAGTCTTTCAGCCGAGAAGCGATAACTAAAACACATAAAATGATTTTAACTATATATTTCTAAATCGGATAATACTCTAGTGAATTTTAACAAGACATAAGAAAAATTTAAGTCGTATTTTCCTGTAAGAATTATCCAATTCCTATTGAATCTATTTCAATGTCTTCCCATAAAACTACATAGAATCCTATTGAAAACTGCTCTCGTGAAGTTATAATTTTAAAGTCGTATGTTCCTGTAGAAATTATACACTTCCCATTGAAACTATCTCAATATCGTCCTCTAAAACTTTACAGAATCCTATCGAAGAATAATGTAGTGGATTAAGAATTTCAGTCGTATTTTCCTTTAGAAATTATAGATTTCCTATTGAAACTATCTCAATGTCTTCCCATAAAACTATATAGAATCCTATTGAAAAATACTATCGTGAAATTATAATTTTAAACTCGTATGTTCCTGTAGAAATTATATACTTCCTATTGAAACTAACTCAATGTCTTCCTGTAAAACTAATAAACTATTAATCCTATTGGGAAATCTTGTCGTAACAAAACAATTTCTAAGTTTTATTTTCCTTTAAAAATTATCTATTTCCCGTTGAAACTTTCAATGTCTTCCTTTAAAACTATAAAGAATCCTATTAAGGAATTTAGTCTTAAATTTTTTTTTTTTTTTTTTGTTTTATACTAAGTTAGACATGTTTAGTGTTAATTTTAATAAATTATAAATTAACGTCTCTGAATATCCGAAGATACCATGCCAACTGTGGATTGTGGAAATGGATTATGTTTCTTTAAGAAATTGGTGGACATTGACTTTAAAAAGTTGGGGATTAAAATAATCAGGGAAAACCCATAAGGGCAAGGAATTCCAAAAATAGCGGGTTTGGGTAGTATTGATTTGATCTCCTCTGAAGAGTACTCATTCATAATGTATTTGTAAAATATCGTCAAATCAGCGACATTTCTTCTATTCTGTAACGAATCAAGCTCGTTTGTAAGATTTGAATTGCCGATCAATTTAATTGCTTTCCGTTGAACAGTGTCTAAACATTTTAAAGAGGTTGGGTATGCACCACCCCAGATGTGAGAACAGTACTCCATGCAGGGGCGAATAAATGATTTATATATTAAAAGAAGCTGTTCGCTATTGAAAAACTTACGACAACGCCCTAGATATCCTAACTTTTGAACCGGTCTTAGCAAGATTGAAAATGTGAGCATTCCATGTCATATCATTTTCAACCTCAACCCCCAAAAGTTTGATAGATTCCTTTTCTTCTAGATCGTTAAAATCAAATTTTAATGGAAAAGGGTTGGAATTAGATGATCTTGTAAAGTGCCAAAACTGTGTTTTACTTGCTTTGAATTCTACACTGTTTGTATGACCCCATTCTAAAATTGTTTTAAGATCAGAGTTTAAGGAATCCGTCAAATTAGATCTATGGTTATTAATAACATCAGATGCCCGTTGCCTTTGTGTTTCATGGGATGCATGTAGCGTACTATCATCGGCGAAACTATGAATGGAATGAACGGTGGAATCTAACAAGTCGTTGATATATATAAGAAAAAGGGTGGGAGACAAAGATGATCCTTGAGGCACTCCTGCGTTGGTAGAAAATGTTTCCGATGATATCCCATTGATATTTACTCGAAACTCTCTCCCAGTTAAAAAGTTTTGAATCCAAGATATAAGTTGCTCTTCAACACCATAACATCTCATCTTACATATAAGATTGTCATGCCATACTTTGTCAAAGGCCTTGGATATATCCAGTGCAATGCCAAATGTTTCACCATGGTGCTCGAGCGACTTGTTCCAGACATGTGTTGCATAAGATAGCAAATCTCCTGTCGATCGTGCTTGTCGAAACCCTTATTGCCTTCCATTAAAAATGTTTGAAGATTCCAAATAAGTAATAATAGTTAATATATTTTTCGAACACATTTGCAACAACCGACAAGATGGATATCGGTCTGTAATTACTTGGGTCAGTCTTTTTTCCTTTTTTTGATACAGGCTAACGCTAGCAAACTTCCAAATGTCTGGGAATAGAATACACAGAATACAGAATACACCTTTCTTGCAAAAGTTTTCAGTATGATGGGAGGGATATTATCAGGACCTGATGATTTATTGGAATTTATTTGCAAAAGCATCTTACGTATGACATTCTTGCGAAAGATGATACGCTTCATTTTGTACGGTACCTGAGGAATTGGTTTTGGCGGGAAATTAGGTGCAGTTAAAGTTGAGTTTTCAGAAAAGAGTTTTCCAAGAAGATCAGCCTTTTCTTTTGGGTTTATTATGGGTACATCATTATGAATTAAAGGTGGTAGTTGCGATTGAGTGAAATTATTTTGCACTGCTTTAACGGCTTTAAAAAACTGTCGAGAGCCCGTAGGATGCTCGGCAAATTTCGCTGCTTTTTTTGAACTATAACAATTTTTTTCTTTGTTTATCAATAACTGACATGTGTTCCTGGCAGCTTTATATTCTCGCAAGGTTTTTGTATTGCTTGTTTTAATGTAATTGCGAAACGCAATTGTTTTTTGTTTAATTGCCTCTTTGCATTTTTTGGTGAACCAAGGATCTACTCTCGGGATAATTAGACTATTTGGTATAAATTTACGCATTCCATGCCAGGATTACATCAGAAAAAATCACAGCAGCCTTATTTGGATCTTGTTCAACTAAGCAAGTTTGTTTCCATGGATACCATTTATAATGACTTTTGAGGCCTTGCCAATCCGCATTTTTGTAGTTCCAAACACGTCTAGGATTGGCTTTAAATGACTTGGGCGTTTCAAAATTTAGAGTAGTTGAGATCAAGTTGTGATCAGATCCTCCTAGAGGTTCTGAGATTTTGAATTGCACTATAGTCGGATCGTTTATTACAAATAAATCAAGAAGATTTCTTTTTTGACCTAGAATATCTGGAACTCTTGTTGGCTGGTCAATTATTTGCGTGTAGTTATGATACAACGAAAATAATTCTGCTTGTTTACCAAGTTCATCCGTTTTCGAATTGTGCTTAAGCCATTCCTTGTTGTGCACATTAAACTCACCAAGTACAACGAATCTAGCAGTTGTGAAGTCGTTTAACCTATCTATCTTATCAGATAAGTCTTGAAAAAAATGTGAGTTCTCAGAGGAGTTTGGTGAGCGATATAATCCAAATACAAAAAGAGCTTGATTAGGACAGCAAATCTTCAAAGAAACCATATTGTGATGCTTTGAGCTCAATTCAAATGCTTTAATCCTCACATATGGTATGGAGTTTCGTATATAAGCACAAACACCATGCTTATCAAAAAATGAGTGTTCTAACTCGTAATTTGGACATAGATATTTGTTTACGTCTAATTTGGCCGCCTTTCCACTGATAATCGTTTCTGTGAGGAAAAGAATATCAGGTGAAATACGTTGCAAATACTCATGCACCGAGTTAAGATTAGCCGCTAAACCTCTAATATTTGTAAAACTGATCGACAGTTTTGCCATGACCAAAAAGCGATGAAAAAAAATGGAAAAAAAACAATCAATGGCAGAAAAACCATTAATGGGAGAAAACAATTAATGGAAGAAAACAATTAATGGGAGAAAACAATTAATGGGAGAAAAACAATTGAATATTATTAGAGTTCAATGCAAAAACAACTGGAAATCTTGAATCTATGTCTAAGATTCCTGTCAAGGCTATAAACTTAAATAATATAAAAATATTTTTATAACTAAAGAGTGTTTCTCTTAAATGATAACAAAAAAAAACAGGAAACAAAGCAAAGAAAAACTTAATCTCCTAGTTATGTAAAAAAATTACCGATAAGTAATAAAAACTAAAAATCTCTAATTTTGGGATTAATTAGGTTTGGTATAGAAAATAAACAAGAAATTTATATATAGAAAAAATGTTGGAAATTGGGAAAAACCTATTTACAAAATATAAATAAAAATAATACTGGAGATACAGAATTTACCTTAACGATGTTTCTTTATATTCTTTAATAAGTGGGTGGGGTTTCTGTACCCTTTGTTTTTATTGTCACTAATACACTTAATTTATATCAAAAAGAGATCACTAGCACTTTGTTAAAAATATATATAATAAAATAAATAGATTTATTCACTTTTTTTTATTATATTCACTTCCTTTTTTTAAAATCAATTCTGTCTAAAGACAGAATAGATCTTTAGATTTTTTTTTCTTTTCTTTTAATTTTTATAATAATTTCTTGGAGACAGCTGTCTCGTTTGAAAGTAATACAAGTAATACGAGTAATACAAGTAATTACGTTCATTCCTATAAAAATATTTCAATAGGAAAAGTGTGATATTTAAATGATTATGAGCTTAATTCCATTTCCTGTTGAATGAGTTTTTCCTACCCAAAATGTTTATGAAGTAAAGAATTTCTCGGTTGATCCCATTGAAATCGTTCTTTTCCTATCAAGTTTTCATCAATATTCTTATAGGATTGTACCTTTTCTAATGGGACAGTTTAAGCAGGGAGGACAAAAAATGATAGCTTTTGGGATGCTACCATGGCATTGGCAACTACATGCAATACACAAATGACATTATTTTATTTTAGTAAAATATACCCAAACGAAAAGTGCAAGTTTTAGTCCGGTTGGAGAATTCTGTTTTGTATGTTCTCATATCAAGTTTTATTAATAAAACGTGCATAATGAGTGTGTTTATTTTCTATATCGGAGAGATCGGAGCGATAAAATAAAATCTGTATCAGTATAGTTCTTTCCTTTGATAATTAACTGTCAGATATAAAATATATTCTCTTCCCGTCTTCCCAGTTCTTCCCGCCAAAAAAAGTAAAAAAAATTTATTAAATAAATTTAAATTTTATTATATAATTTATTTAAATTTGTTTTTAATCGAAACTTTACCTACAATTTTTTAAATTTATCCTTTAAACGATGACATCCAGTCGGCAAAAAAAAATATTTGTAAAAATTTTCAGAGAGAAAATATATGATCTGAGAAATATCCGAGAATGAAAAAAAACACGGAACAGATATATCAGATATATCCATGAATGCAAAAAACCACAGATAATTTTTTTGACGTTTAAAACATATCTCCGATCTCTCCGATATAGAAAAAAACAAACTCAATGTAAGGCAATTTTAGAAATTATTTGCTAATTTATTTTCTTGTGATGTTTGATACTGGATTTTAAATTTTGGCACGTAAACGCATGTGATTGCTTCTATTGCTTTTGCCTCTGAAAGTTTTTAGAAGCAAACAGAAAAAAAAGACCAAGCAGCAGAATATCTACTAGAAATACGTAGATTTTGTGGCCAGACAGTCTTGTGTACAAGTAGAGTCTAATGCATCAGATTAGTTTAAATACAAAAAACTATTAATTATCCGATTACGGCGAAGCAAAAAGGGGGATTATTTGTCAACTGGTGTCAAGCGGTGTTTGTGTATATGTATGTTCACTGATCACAATTCGACAAATAAGGTATAGCTCGAAGCGTTTTGATCGTCTGCTGGTTATAGGCATAATAATGACACAATAAATTGAATATGGAGGCGCCTAGGACATAAGTTCATGAACTATAAAAAAATAATTTAATGATGTGTTGGTTATCAAATAAAAGGACCTATTTAGCACATTTCAAAATATATATATATATATATATATATATATATATATATATATATATATATATATATATATATATATATATATATATATATATATATATATATATATATATATATATATATAAATATATATATATATATATATATATATATATATATATATATATATATATACATATATATATATATATATATATATATATATATATATATATATATATATATATATATATATATATATATATATATATATATATATATATATATATATATATATATATATATATATATATATATATATATATATATATATATATATATATATATATATATATATATATATATATATATATATATATATATACCTAATTCTGTTTTTACACGACAGATTGGTTCCAGAGAAAGACGTGTAAAAAAAATTCGTGTAAAAATATACATTGTATATATAGAAAAATGGAGGATTGGTTTCCACTCTCAAGAAATCAGTACAAAAAATTATTGGACTGTTGCACTGACTCACACCACCATCAGTTCTGAAAATATAGTACGCTTATATATATTATTCAAGTGATGTCTAGCTGTTGCCATAAATTAGTTATAACTTTAGAAAATTTGTTAAATATAAGTAGAAATTCAATAATTTTATCGAAAGTGGCAAACCAAAAATTTGAATATGCAGAATTATTGTGAGTTTTTAAAACTGCACCGCTTTCCAATTACAGAATTTGGCTGCTGATCCAGTTTTAGTATTGAGGCCCAAAACGTAAACAAAATTCAAAAAAGTTGATCAAGTGCGAATAAAATTCGCTCGCCGAGGGTTCCGTGAACGTAAAAGAACAGAGTATCAAAAATAATTGACAAAGTTGTGTTGTATGTATATAGTCTTTCTATTGCCAAATCATAAGGACATACAAAATGTATATTTCCTCTTAAAGGTTAAACGATTTTGCCACCTGTGCAATCAGCTTCCATTCATTTCGTTCTATGACTAGTGGACCACAGTTTGGACATCCTGTATCACGAAGGTTTTGTATGATGTCATCACGTCAACGTTGTCTGGGCCTACCTCTCCAACAAACACCAGCTGGTTGTTGTTGAGATGCTTTTTTTATCATTCTATCTAGTGGAGCCTTTTCTACAAGATCAAACCATCTAATCCGGTTGGATTTAATGAATCCAATTACATCGCAGCTACCAAGGAGATGTCTGATTTCGTGACCCATTCGGATTCTATACTGATTCTCAGAAACTTTGCATGAACCATAAATTCTTCGCATGCCCTTCCTCTCGAATGTTGATAAAATTCTACAGTCGGTGCCATTCAACTTTCACTTTTGAAGGTAGGCACAGGTCGAATTAATGCTTTGTAAAGTGCGACCGCGAAAGAAATGTTGATCGCAGAAATTTTAAGTATGCGTAGAAAACGCTGTAGTGATGAGGGCTTTGATATATGCCAGCATGTCATTTGACGATGTTTTTACAGACCCGAGGTATTAGAAGTTTTCAACGAGTTCCACTTTATAGTCGCCAGTATCCAGATTTCTGGGAGTTATGTTCCTAGATGATTTAGAAGTTTAGTTTTGCCGGTGTTGATGCATAATCTAAGTCGTTTAGCATTTCTTTCAAGCTGTGATTCTTTTCTTAATATCAATTGTTCTACGTCCGAGAAGCACAATATCATCTGCGTAACCAAGAATTTAACTAGATCTGTTAAAAATGCAGTTTTGTGTCTCGATTTGGCTTTTTCTTATCGCGATCTCAAGCAGCAAATTAAATAGTACCGGCGCCAGTGCATCACCTTGTCAAACACCTGTTTGATCGTGTTATATCGAAAGTTATATCGAAAAGACCAGAAACTGTTGTTGTCGCGGATGATGCTCTCATATGCTTGCTTGAAATCAACGTAGAGCTGGTGGATGCTGATGTTGTACTCCCGACATTTTTCTAGAATCATCCTTAGAGCAAAACATTGATCTGCGGTTGAACGGTTGGGATGAACACCACAACTTTACGGTGCAATTGCTCGAACAGGATCAATTTCATTCTTTCTATTCAGTAGGCTTTAAAAGTGGAAGCGCTATACTACCAGCACATTACGTTCATTTGTTGAAAGTTCGTAGTTTCCATTTTTTACGACTGTGGATCTTGGGTGGTAATTTTTTGTCATATTTTGCGCATTGGCAAAACACTCTTTCGAATTTCCATTAGCCGCATGTTGGTTGATATGTTCGATACAACCTTTCGCATGTTCGCGTTTCTTTTCCGTAGAAGATAATCAGCTTCGAGTGTTCCTTGTTAACTATTTTTCTCGCTTATGTTCAACGCTTTAGCGGCAATAGTCGTCAAACCATTCGTTGCGATTTCGGTGGTCGTTTTCCGATTGTAGCTGGTGAGAACAGACGCTTGAGTTGCATTTGTTTTACAGCGGCAATGTCTCGCCATGGTGTAGAATCATTCTTACTTTGTTCTTACGCAGTTCCTACTTTGCTCTTCTCAACTAAACTAACCTAATTCTGTCAACGTTACACAAGTAGCACGGCATGGACGTAGAATTTCGCTAAGAAGTAGCAATGACAATGGAAAATTGATCGATCAGATACCAAAAGTGTAACATATTATCCATTGAAAAATATTACATATTAAATCTTATTCATAGTGGTTTATGGTAACTAAAGATTAAGAGTAGCAAAATCCGATGTCTTTGCCATGCTGCCTGGGTAATGCTGACAGAATAAGGTTGGTATATCGCAGACAAGCAGAGTAGAAACTGCTTAGTCAATGACGCTACATCACAGCAAAATGGCGCCTTAAAACGAATGCGACCCAAGCGTCCCTTCTCCATGCTAGGGGCGACTGGAAGCGGGCGTCTGTCTTGGATCAAGTGGCACGCTACATAAACATGTAAAAAGGTTATTCTGATGACCTTACCATTAGAACAGACATATTCACAAAATTTATGTTGGGTCTGAGGTTAACACCCTAACCCCGAAAAAAACTTTATTATATTTAGAAACCAGAAAAAGAATAACAAACCCGGACAAAAAACAGAATTTTACATGGACGTGAAAAAGGACAGACTACCGAGCGCAGCCTGAACGCAGTTGATACTCTCTAATATGTCTAGAAACAGAGACTGAGAGGTATGGGATGGATATAATTGCTCTGCAAGAAATTGGACAGCCAATAATCGGAAAATAAGATTTAGATATTCACTATCTATACTGTAGTGATGATCCTTCTCGAAGAGAATTTGGTACTGGGTTTCTTGTTGGTGCACGCACACATAGAGCCGTGATAAAATTCATTCTGGTCAATGAGAGGATCTGCTACCTACGTGTACACGGTACATACAACAATATTTCGCTTATTGCCGTGCATGCACCTACTGCAGTTTAGACCGTCGACGAGGAGAATGCTTTCTACATACCAATGGAAGAGGTTATGAAACAAATACCAACACGAGACTTCATTATGGTTCTTGATGACTTTAATGGGAAGGTTGGAAGAGATATTTGAATCGAATAATAATGTTGAGAGAATGAGTGAGTTGGCTTTATCAAATAAATTGAGAATTGCCAGTGCATTTTTTCATAAGCAGACATGGGTCTTACCGAATGGAAAAACTCGAAATCAAATTGATCACGTGCTAGTAACAGCACGTTTCTTTTAGGAGAATCTGGTGGCGCGATCGTTTAGATATGCATACATTGGAAGTGACCACCCACTTCCTTGTATGTGCTAAGATAAGGTTCCACTTTCCAAATTCAGGCATTCCAAAATTCAAAGAACAGAATCGTTTTAACATCTAATCACTAAAGAATGCTGAAACAGAAGAGAGATATCAAAACCATATTGCCAGACATTGGAGGAATCAGGTCCACGAAGGAGAACTAGAAACTGGCTAGACAAGCCGTTACAAAGCTATGTAGATGAACGTAGAGAGAATGGTGGATGAAGAAGTGTGAGGACCCAAAAACTGATTTCGAATTGAAAAATTCATACGATTCACTAATTTACTTGACATTTATGTCGTAAAATTGATTTCATATTGATTGGCAACATTCAATAATAACTGCACACGTGACTTAGGATAGTATTGGAATATACCTACTAACTTTCGAAAATCACAAATAGTGAAGTTAAGGAAATTAATTATCTCTTTCAATAAAAATTCCTACCTTGTCGGGTTTGAGACGTATAAAATCTATAAAATAAATATATATATATATATATATATATATATATATATATATATATATATATATATATATATATATATATATATATATATATATATATATATATATATATAAATATACATATATATATATGTATATATATATATATATATATATATATATATATATATATATATATATATATATATATATATATATATATATATATATATATATATATATATATATATATATATATATATAATATATATATATATATATATATATATATATATATATATATATATATATATATATATATATATATATGCTGTTACCGTTAACTTGCGACTTTGCTTGCCTGTTTTTGTGATATTCGCAATGGAAAGTTTTTAAAAAAACATAAATTTTTGATTTTTTCAACTTTTTTCGAGTGTAACTTCCAGATCTTTGATGGAATTTTACAAAAAAAACTCCAACTGTTTTTACTATACCACAATTTGTAAACTATTTGCATTTAATTTATAATTAGTAGTTCATTTTTTCAAGTAATTATATGCGTTTGGGCATTAAAACAAAGTCATAGAAAAAGTATATAACGAATCTCGAGTTGTAAAGCATTCTCCATGCTCGTGAAGATACTACACTCCCTTCCCCCGCATGTAAAATGCTATTTACAACTCTAGATATGTAATATACTATTTCAATCGTTTAATATTTTAAAGCTAATAGCTAAGAACTTAATGCTTCGAGTCGTCTCGAATGAATAGAAAGTTTTTAATCGTCTTAATCGTCTTACAACGAAATACATTTTTTTGAAGTGAAAACTTCTTTAGGCGCACCACACACAGATTTTTCCGTAGGTTGCAAGTTAGGCTGATCCGTGACGCTCTGAGGTGAAAGGCTAAAAATAATAATAAATAATAATCTATCATTTCTTAACGTTTCAAATTGCGTTGTGGATATTGTGCTCGACTGATGTGCTGTAGGTAGTGATTTCAATCCCTAGTGTGGTACATATTTTTTTATTGTTTTTTTTTAATTTTTATTAAATACAATTAAAATTATTTTTTATATTTATGAATTCATAAAAATAATTAAAATTTCTTTATACAAATTTTAAAAAATTGATCTATAACGCAGTTTTTTAAAGTTATTTTGCGACTTGCATTCGAGTCATCATGCTAAATAAATATTGAATATATATAAAATTAAAAGTATATCTGTTTGTCCTTTATGCATTAATACAGTAATCATCATGAAAATCTATCGTTTTAAACGGTAGTTTGCTTTGATCAATGTTTTTTTTATTGAAGTATAACCTGAAACAATTACATTTGTATATCAAAATTATATGTATTGGAATTTTATCATCTTCAATAAATATGTTGTCGGTTTGGAATTGTATGTAATACATGTTTCTAAAATTAAGTGAAGACTTAATACTTGTAACTTGATACTTGATAAAATCGATTATATCGATTTAAAGCTCACAATTGCGAGACGGAAACCGCATAAATTCTATACAAATAAGCATAGCTTATGTATGATTAAACATGGATAGCAATCATGATAAATAAAATAATTAAAAATGGTGGCACCTAGCCGATAGTGATTTGCAAACGGCAACAATGCGCATTAATACCAATGAATTTGATTAGCTTTCCGCAGGAAGATTTGTAAAATTTAAACTTGTTGATCTATGGGTGTGACAACCACGCGTACTTTAGTCCCTGCTATTGGCATATGAGTGCTATTCTGACAATTATTTGGTTTACATTGTGAGGTTAGTATGTGTAGTTAGCGGTTTATCATTCTGACTTGTTTCTCATTTATTCTACTAATACGATCCAAATACTACTAATACGATATCAATTGATTGCGATTGCAAATGAAGTTTTTACTTCTGCCGTGCGGTCTTATGCACACTCTCTGTTTTTTACTTTTTCTTTTCTATACGTCATCCACCAGAATTAAACACAATTAAAATTGGATGGGCGCACGACGTAATGTAATTACATCCTATATATGTAAACAGATTTTTGACAGATATATTTTGACAACGATAAGTATTTCACACAGAAATTAAATTTTTATTATATTTATTGTTTTATTTTAGATCGAGTTAATATATCAATTTCGACATCAAAAATGGACAAGTGTTCGTGGTGCACATTGCAAAACAATGGTCCTGACGTTGACAAGTATTATAATAAAATATAAACTTGTTATAACTAATAGTTTTGGAAATATGTGATAAAATCAATAAAATAAAATGTCAAAAGTTAACAAACATGTTCGTTATTTTTACAGTCCGGTTGTCGTTTTGTTCGTAATAATTAACAAACTATGTCTGTAAAATTTACAAACTGTTCGTTAAAAATTGTTGGTAAAAAAAATTCAACTGATATCAATTTGTTGTATTCAACGAACAATTTGTAGGATCAAAAGTAACCGAAATGTGTGTTGAATCGAAGGACATTTCTGTAAATTTTACGAACATTTTATTTTTAGTGTAGTTATTTTTTATTTAGATATTTCAAACAGCTGATCGATATAAAGAACAAATTCAATTTCTTTAAATAATTAATCAGCATTAAGTATGTGTATTTGTACTTCAAAATTACGTGTATAAAAAATTTTATATAATGCAAATATAAATTTATGCAGTATGAGATTAAATTAAAATATTAAAATTAAATTGTTGTTGTTGTTAACGTTAAACTGTTTTAATTCAAATGGTAGTGTTGAAAATGTGTTGCATGGCGAATGAAAATAAAATGCTATTGTATGGATGTGGGAATTGTGTCAAGGTGAAAATAAAACTGATATTGATGAATTTAATGCACAAGAAATCGAAGAATCAAGAAACGATGGTTTTGAGTTATAAAGTTTGGGATATTGGTGAACTAATAATTTACATGGGTCATCCGTCAAATAATTATAATGTAAGCTTGATTTGATTTATATAATTTATATAATTTTCGTTTATGAGTTTTTTTTGTGTTAATTTATTTTCTTTATAAGTCAACCCTGATTTTTAGTTGATATTTTTCTTTATAAAATAAGAAATTTTCTACAGGATGAGGATTCCCATTTGTTTTTATAAAAAGTCCGAAATCCCCATAACAACACATTTAGGCCATTTAAATTATTCTCATAATGTTTTAAACTTCTGACTTAAGTTTCATCATCATCAATTACTTTATAACTGCAGGCCATAGTGAACAACAATTGTTTAAACAATAAAGGAAACAAATTTTTACCTAATAGAAAATAAATACTCAAACTGTAGTAAAACAAATTACGTGTTTTACCACAGCAACTTCCCAAAACACCAAAATTCAAAACTAGCATTTCCTCATATCTCAACAATTACTTCAAAATACTTAATTAATTACCAAATATAAATTCAACATAAATAGTCCAACAAAAACGCAACACTGACCTAAACTCTAGTTTTCCATTTCAATCGATTACAATTATATATCAAAATTTCATAACACCTTTTCCCCAAATCGTACATATATTCCAATTTTATTAAAACAATATTTCCGCGATTCCATAATAACCTAAACCTTTATTTAAATTAAAATTACAATAAGCGTTAATTTCGCGAAAATACATTACGTAATTTTTAATAAAATAAAATAAAAACAAAGAACTAAGGTTTGTGGATCGATTTTATAGCAATACTAATTAATAATAAGGTCAACGAGTCCTCATTTTTTTAATTATATAAGTAATATTTGATCAACAATAACGCAGTCAGTTTTGCACCAATCAATCAAAGTAGTCGTTTTTTAGCAATTTAAACACAGTCAGTCGGTAAACTAAAAACAAAACGGTCGTTTTCACACAAATGAATTAATCAAGTCGTTTAAAATTAAAATCAAATCAGTCTTTTACACTAGATCAGTTAAACAGTCGTTTTAAAATTAGAATCAAAGATCAATAAAGTTCAGTTAGTTAGAGAGTCGAGTCGTTAATTTAATTTAAAAACCAATCGTTTCCGAAAAAGTGATTTCAAATCTGTAATCAGTGAGTAACAATTATTCAGTCAACAAGTGGAGTAGTAAATAAAAAGAAGAAATTAAACAGTGAACAATTTAAGTCGGAAATAATGTTCTACTATTTTATATAACTGAAATAAGGAAAGTTTTACATTCTTTGTATTTAAGTGAAATTCTAGTTATAAATAAAATTAAAGTTAATTAAAATAAAGTTCTCTCCAATTAAACGAACTTACGAGTGACCGTAATCTAAGTGCCTACATATAAGTAAATTTAATATTACTAAATAAAGTTACACATGAAAGAAAACTACTAGCTCCTGTGTGTATTAATCGAAGTGAAGTGACAATAACAACAGTACATCGTTGGTCTAAGCAAATTCCACTATACTATATTATCACTATTAACCTAACGGATTGACAATTAAGTTACACCACAAACTCCAATATAAGTAGTGAATCGAGAATCAATTACACTACATCATTTTTAAGTAGTGTTAAATCAAATATTCACACTACACATCATCACATAGTAGTGTAAAATAAATAATTGCACACATTTCAATAAGTAGTGTTATACTATCATTTGCACTTCATTTGGCGCAGCCGGTTAGTCCTTTCCGACATAAGGACATAAAGGAGTAGACGATCCACAAAGCAGAACAACAAAAAACGCCTGAGATCCAGAACTGCCATCAAAAATCACATCCACCACAACGTAAAACCAAAAATCAACAAGGAACAACAATCAATTCAAGATTTCAAGATTAAAATTCAAGACATAATGAAGTTCAACACCATTAAAATACTGAAGTAAAATTTTTTTTTTCAACCGTAATTAGTAGATAATTGAGTATCAACTAATTACGGTAAAAGTAGTTAAAATAGTTGTACTATAATAACTTTAATAGTAATATCTTTTTTCTCTTAAATTTGATTCTACACCTTTATATATAGCTTTAACTACAGATTTGGTTATTATTTTTCCTGTGTTTCCTGTATCCTGTCTTTCTAAATCAAATATGTCAACCTATAACCAACACGAAGTACTAATCCTAATCGACGACCTAGTCGATATTGTCGACAAATTTGAGCTTGATAATATTGAGAAAGTAGAAACTTTTGTATTTCGTGTTATACAATATTGGCACTACAAAACTAACTCTTACTCAATTTGGTTGACGTTTTTTAATTGTTTTACTCAAAATTCAGTGATTTTTACCAAAAAATGAAAGTACGTTCAAACCATTAGTAATTAGTTTATTAGATTTAAACAATTTAAGGATGATCTCTAGCATCCATTTCGGACTTCGGTGTGTTTTGAAAAGATATAGCAAAATATTCGAAACATATTTCATCATTTTAAACTAATTTTTAACATCGGTCCTGCATAAGCTTTCGCGTCTTCATCTTTCGTGACAGTAGCCAGAAATACTTTACTATGCATACTAAGATGTCTTTCAAACAGAGTGAAAAATTGTAGAATCTCACATTTATTTATGCTATCCAGTTCAAAGCAATTTTCAAATATCGAATAGGAATAATATGTAAACACCATTAACAGTTTATTCAACAATATTTTATTTAAACTGTGTAAGTATACTTTGGTATCATATTTTGAGTATACTTGGATAATCATCAATTGCACTTAACACGTTATAGGTGTAAGACGATATTATAGTTTTTTTGTAACTAATTTAAAAAAATTATTTGTACGTTTCTGTTTTAGTTAGAGTTAATAAAATTTTTGTTAAATTATTTTTAAATAAAAAATCAAAAAAATGAATGCAACAATAGCAAATGATCTAAATAAATTTAATGATTTTAATTTAGTTGATTATCTTGTTTTCATAATAACGTTATTAATTTCAACTGGGATTGGAATTTATTTTGGATTTGTTAAAAAATCTACCACAACAGATGAGTATTTAATGGGAGGTAGGAAAATGAAAATTGTTCCAATAGCAATTTCGATCATTGCCAGGTAAGATAACAGATTTTGTGTAATGATGTAACATTGTAACAAGTAACGTACTATTCATATATAGAAACTGGTGGTTAACGATAGTTTTTATAATTTTTTTTAAATATGAGAAACAGAATTAAGAGTTGGACCCCCTTGATTTGGGCTGACTTGTATATGACGGTGGACATTTGCAATTTAAAATCCAAACTCAAAAGTTTTGTTTACACATTTATATCAGAATCAGGTTATATTTGTAAAAACATAAAGTGGTCTTATTTGATTTAAATTCCAGGCATAGGAATCAAAAATGACAAAACTAATTTTATTTAAAAATCATAATTTTGTTTTTGATCAAAACCATAATTTAATTTAATTAAATTCATGAGCCAAAAGTCAAATTCTTACCCCCACTTTTTTGGCATTTCTCGACGTTTTAGGACCTATTGATTCTAAAAAAGCAAAAAAAAATATATGTCTGTCTGCCGGCCGTCCGTCATTACCTACGAAATCTAGAAACCCGCTTGAGGGATTTCAAAAAATTTTTTTTCTAAAAATAGGTATACCCAAGGGAAATGTCCAAAACAACGCTGTGTTAGATGACTGTACTGGAAGTGAAAATTATTAAGTTGGTCAAAAATAGCAAATTTTCATATTTTTGGCTTAAAAACGATCATTTTAAGTGATTAGAAACATTGAATTTGGAGAAATCTTGATGGTAGGGATTGATATGTATGTGAGAAACTAGATGATTGCATTAGAAGTTTGTCAAAAAAATGTTGTCAAGAGTGTCAAAAGAAAGATTTTTATTTATTGTTTTACCCAATTTCTTACCCTTCTATTTTTCACCCAATTTTTTGGAAAAATATAATTAATTATTTGTATGACATGAAATTTTATTATTATTATAGAGAATATTTGTAAGAATTATGGCATTATAAGTTTATCAAAAAATAAAGTCAAGTGTGTCACAAAATGATTTCATTTATTTATTTAGAATTTTGGAATTTTGAAAAAAGTTTCAATTTTTGATTTTCTTATAATTTTTGCAATATTTTTAGAATTTTTGAAAAAATTTTTAATCTTTGATTTTGTAATAATTTTTGAAATATTTTTAGAATTTTGAAAAATGTTTGATTTTATTTAATTTTTACAATATTTTTGGAATTTTGAAAGAAATATGAATTTGTGATTTTGTAATATTTTCTCGAAACGCTATATGGAAAGGTTTTTGAGTAGTTTGCTGATTGTATCATCTTTTCATTAAATTATGTTGATTTATGGTCTGTTATAGTTTTCCGGCAACGTATTGATGTTTCGTGTTAGTTTTGTAACAAATTTCTAAACAGAGATAAAAAAATACTTTTACTTTAACAAAGAGCTATATAAAAACCGTGTCCTCGTAAGAGAGCTGTGAAATTTCAGCACCTCCATATTTTCTTGTCGTATTTAAATGCAAAAGCCGAACATGTTTATAATGAAACCTATAGCATAATATCCTTATTTCATATAATCCATTCAATAACTTTTTAAAATGCGAAGGGGACAAAACATAAAACTGTTAATTTATGGATCTCACATATTATTCACAATAAAGAAACTAAAAGCTTTTCTCAACCCTACTAGTCTCCCTACTATTTAAAAATATGACTTGGGCTTAACAATTTGTTTAACTGACTTAAAAATGCCAATGAAAGTAATTTTTTCAATAAATTCTACTCGTAGCATATCATGTATTTATTTAAAACAACAATTTCAAAACACCTTGCTTAAGTTAGCAAGTTTAAATCAACTTCAATACAATTAAAAGGTGTTTTAACGTTTTTAAATAAATAATACATCTTTGAATAAAAAATGTTGTATTTATAAATAAAATTTTATCATAATAGTTAACACTAATTTAGGAATTAGTTTCAAAAACATCTTTAGATAAAAGAACAATAACACAATTTTACATTTAAGTATTAAATGAGGCTAAATTTTGCCAAGGTTTGTTGTCTATCTTTCTTATATCTTATATATATAAAAATCACGTTTCACGATGTTTTTCTGCGATGATCACCGCAACAACGTAACCAATCTTGATGATGCAACAACGTAAGGAATCTTGTACAGTATGTGTATAATGTTTCAACTTGAGCGATAGGATAGTTTTTATCTTGATTAAAGGCATAAATATTTTTTAATTGCAAATTAAATGTTAAATACGGATGGTTCATAAGCCATCTTTCAGATGGCGGCATAAATTAGTTTATTGTCAAAACTTCTTTATCGCCTTTTTAATCATCCGTGTAAGGCCCATCTGGACTATCAAATATGTTCTATTAATATGACAAATATTTTTAATTCAAGTTTTAGTCAATAAATTTTTTTTATTTGAAAACTGTCGAAAAGCATATTACAATAAATCAAATATGGTATCAAATATTTTTGATAATTTAGTGGAGGTAATATAAATTAGAAATGTTAAATAGTATAGAAAACCTATAAAAAACAAAAAAATATATCTGTGTTTTGTAAAGTTTGAATCAAAATAAGGATTAAAATTAAAAAAAATTAACATATTTGTTTAGCACTTGTTTTATACGCACGTTAATATAAATTTAAAAAAATAAAAGATTAAATTTTATTTCAATGATCACTCAATATATTTCGTCTTTTTAGGACATCCTCAGGAGTAAGGATGCCATTACTCTGAGGATGTCCTAAAAAGACGAAATATATTGAGTGATCATAGAAATAAAATTTAATCTTTTATTTTTTAAATTTATATTAACGTGAGTATAAAACAAGTGCTAAACAAATATGTTATTCAACGAATTACGCAAAGAGCCTACGACAAAAAGTGTAAACTATAAAAAAAATGTATTTTAATTTATTTATTTATTTTCTAAATGTATATTTTATTTGGTCTTCAATTTTAATTAACAAAAATCAATATGAAATGGAAACTTTTATTTGTACAGCATATTTAAATAGATCGTTTCCGCTATTCCCGCTTGAAGTAAAAAAAATTGTTATCAAAATTGTATGTCATATTAGACTCATATTAGACTATCAAATTATTTTATGTTAAAATGACAAATATTGTCAATTCAATAAAACCTTCTATCGAAAATTTCTGCCATTACTTCGATCTGAAAGACTTACTTCGGTCTGAAAGACCTAAGTATTACATTCATGAGCCAAAAGTCAAATTCTTACCCCTACTTTTTTTGGCATTTCTCGACGTTTTAGGACCTACTGATTCTAAAAGAGCAAAAAAAAATGTATGTCTGTCTGCCGGCCGTCCGTCATTACCTACGAAATCTAGAAAAACACTCAAGGGATTTGAAAATTTTTTTTTTAAATAGGTACACTCTATGGGCAGGTCCGAAAGGACGATGTGTTTGATAAATGTACCGCAAGTATGTCAAAAAAATCATTAGGTGTGTCAAAAATAGCAAATTTCCATACTTTTGGCTTAAAAATCGTTTATTTTGAGTAGTAAATTTGAATCTGAATGATTGTCTTAGAAGTATATAAAAAAAAAATCGTTCAGTGTGTCAAAAGATCGATTTTCATATATTTTGTTTCCGAATTTTTTCGAGAAACATTTCTTCGGTTTTCGACTAGAGATATATAAATAAACATTAAAAAAAAATAAAACCGACTTCAGTAAAAACAAAAGCGGCACAAAAAAGTGAAAATAACCCAATTGTGGCTTAGATACAAAAATACATATGGTTTTGATTAATTTAATTTAACTAGCTTAACTGCAAACAAAACAATTACGCTTTTAAACAAAGGTTTTAAATTATAAAAGTTATTTTTTATTATAATTATTATAGTTATTATAGCTGTTATAGTAGTTCTTATCCTATAAAAGTTTTTTGTAGTACAAAACTGTTGGAAATCGGTGCCAAGATGGAGACATATTAGTCGGTTTTTTGTCAATGTGGCACCGACTTCGAACATTTTTGTACTACAAAAAACTTTTCTAGTAATCTTTAAAAAAAAAAAAATAGATCCGACTTCAGAAAAAAAAAAACACAAAAAAGTGAAAAATAACTCAATTGTGGCATAGAGACAAAAATTTAGTTATATCTAACTACAGCCAAAAAAAATAAGCCTTTAAACAAAATTATTATATTATAGAAGCTATTTAGTAAGAAGCTAGTTAGTACAAAAATGTTCGAAGTCGGAGCCACATTGACCAAAACTTACAAATATGATGCCTGCTTGGCACTAGGGCATGGTTGATTAATCAATTGAGACTAAATATCGATTAACGATTAATATGAAAATTTTAACATCGATTAATCGATTAATCGATTAAATAAAATTTTTACTAATTCTAATATTTTTATTAATTTTTTTAAACAAATAAGCGCGTCATATTTAAAAGTTCAACTTTTACAATGACATAAGAATAAACAAAAATTTAATAGCTATCTATGTATTAAGGGCGTTAAGTAGGTCTTTTTTGCATGAGAGTGAAATTGTTGCTCTAGGCGTTAGCCTAGGATGTGTATCTCCCTCTCTGTCATTGAAGTTTTCAGACCTTACAAAATTATGTGTTTGAAAATATACTGTACTAATTGAAAATGATATAAAACAAGCTGTTTCCTTCAGAACTTTTTTTTTTTTTTTAATAAAAAGTGTTGAGTAATAGGGTTTAGAATATGTGTCACAACAACACATAAACACCTTTCAAGACTTAGGTCTAGACCTGGGTCCCACAACAACTGTCGTTCTAAGGTGTTGATGAACGCTTTTTTTAAACCTCTGCGGGTTGAAGCCACCTGAGACTAAAGGTTCCGGCAAACTATTCCAATTGTCTGCAGTTTGGACAAAGAAGTCTTTTTGCGATCTGCCAGTATGACAGCGCGGGATCTTACTGGTTGCGGTAGCCGATTGCCGAGTGGAACGGGGGTAAGAATAAGTTTGACGCATGATGCCGCTGATTTCATCTGAGTACTGTTGATGACGATATTTGTAAAAAACAACGAGGTCAGCAACAGTGCGACGATGTTGTAGGGAATCAAGTTTTGATGTCAAATCTCGATCACCCACAATTCGTAAAGCCCGCTTTGGAACAGAGTGCAAGAGGGCCAAGATGGAAACAGAAGCAGCACCCCAAACTTGACAGCAGTACTGCATACAGGGACGAATATAGGACTTATAAATATGGAGCAATTGGTATGGAGTGAAAAATAATGGAAAGCAATGGAGTTCAATATACTTCAAACCATAGTTTACTGGGTGGATTAATAATAAAAATATTACTTAAGGCATAGTAAAGATTTTTGCATTGGGATCAAATTTTTGGGATCACTTTGTGTTATATCGATAACAACTAAAAAGTAATTCGTAAGAAAAAGAGAATACATCTTTAGACAACAAACCTTTTCACAATTCGGTACAAAATTCGTTAAATAAATTTGTAAATTTTAAACATTTTCGTAAATTTAGATTAATCGATTAATAATTTTTTTGTTCGATTAATCGGATAATTTGCGAAATGATCAATTAATCGAACAATCGATTAATCTAACCATGCCCTACTTGGCACCCACAACAGTTTTCTATTAAAAATAACTTTTATAGTATAACTACTATTATAGCAACTATAAAAATTGTAATAAATATAATAATAAATAACTTCTATAATTAATTATAATTTTGTTTAAAGGCTTAATTTTTTGGGCTAGTAGTTAGATATAATCAGCGTAAATAAGCAAAGTGGTAATCGCTATTTTTTTTCACGAACAGCGATCTACCGCATTGCTTTGATAACTAAATTTTAGTTTCTAAGCCACAATTGAGTTATTTTTCACTTGTTTGAGTTTTTTTTCTGAAATCAGTGTTTAGAATGGTATACTATAGATCTAAGTTAAATCCTTTAACGCTTTATATTTTAGACTAGTTGTCTAAAGTCAAATCAAATTTCAGAACTTTATTAATTTGTTCACTATAATTTTCGTTCGATAAAATTTATAAAAAACATACTACCGTTTTTCAACATTGCGAAACTACTACCTCAGAGCAGAAATAAATTGTGTTGTTTAACCAAATATCAATCATTTAAATTGCATGGTGGTAATTTTCTTAAATTTATAAGAGGATTTAAAAATTACTTTAATACAAAGACATGGAAGAGACATTTTGCATCATTAACGATTTGAAGGCAATATCTTTTGCTGGGCGAAATATAGATGAAAAGAATTGTATATTACAAAACGGAAAGCCTGTACCAGAATTACCAAATAAGAAAAACAAATCTTGTAACTAAAATATAATATAATTTAGTACTATAACACAAATATAAAAACCAACTAGTACTACAACAAGGAAGTCGCTAGTACTTCATTGTTAGATAAAATATATGTGGAATAGACTTTGTTAAGTGTAGATGCGAAATCTAATTTTATGTAAAAATTATAATAATAAATATGAAATAAAGCTTAATATGGTGTTCATAATATTTATATAATGAACATCAAAACATGGCGCAGTTGAAAAGTAAAATAAAAGTATAACGCAACCACATTAAAGATAAAAATTATCACGTGTCGATCCAAAACAAAAATTTGACAGCATTTGACAAATTTAAATCGGATAAATTCTGAATCATCGGTAGTAAAAAAGCATTAAAATGGATAAGTGGTAAATTTACCCGCACCATTAAATTGCACAGGAAATATGGCTGCAAATTGGAATAAATTTATAAAGTCTTTTCAAGACTATATGAAAGGGCTTGAGCTTGACGAAAAACCAAAGCACGTAAAAGCTGCCATATTTAAAAATATAATTGGAGAAGATGCTCTAGAAATATATGAGCAATTCAATCTAGATGAAGACGATGAAGCAGATTATGAACTAATTGTTGCAGGATTTGAAAAATATTGTGTGGGGAAAACAAACATTATCTATGAGCGGTATTGTTTCTACAATAGAAGCCAAAAAGAAGGAGAAATATTTAATCAATTCTTAAACGAAGTTCGCAAATTAGCCAAGTCCTGTGAATTTGGTACACAGGAACATGCACTCATTAGAGACCGTTTAATTTTTCGAATACGGGATTTACAAATTCAGGAACAGCTTATCAAAAATGGAGATCCATCGTTAGACAAAACGATTGAACAATGCCGAATAGTAGAACAAAATAAGGCTCATACTAAACAAATTCAACAACAAGTAGGTGATGTTCATGAAATTAAAGGTAATTATTATAGGAAAAATTTTACAAATAATACATCTGGGTGCAACCATTCACAATTTTGCAAAAATAATAAATATTCAAATTGTAATACTAAAACTGATCAATTATCAGAATCCTCGTCATCGCAACCACGATCAAAGCCGCGAATTGTTAATTGTAGAAAATGTGATTAGTCGCATATTCTTGGTAAATGTCCAGCTTATGGACAGGAATGCAATAATTGTAAAGCATTACATCATTTTACAAAATGTTGTAAGTCGAAACACGTTAACGAAATCGAAAACGATCATGATTGTGATGATGAAATTGATCATGTTTACATAGATAGTTTAGAGTTAGTAGATATAATATCTTCTGAATTTCCTTCGAAAAATAAGATAATCGGTTGGTATGAAAACATTTTAGTTGAAAACGAACAGATTAATTTCAAACTCGATACGGGTTCGGACGTCGACATAATGACAATGTTAATATTTCAAAAATTAAATTGTAATAAGGAAATAGTAAAATCTAACATTCAGTTACGAGCATATGGCGGTACAAAAATTATTCCTTATGGGTCAATCAAGTTAATCGTTAAATGTCGCGATTTTGAATCAGAGGAGTGCTTCGTTATAATAAACTATGATTCCACTCCAATTTTGGGATTGAATACATGTTCCAAAATGGGATTTATAAATAGGGTTTGTGAAATCTCGGATACAAGACAAAATTTTATTCAAAGTAATAAAGAAATTTTTACAGGACTTGGGAAGTTTCCGAATCCTTTAAAATTGTTTGTTAAAAGTAATGCCATCCCAGTTACTCGACATCCAAGACAATTGCCTCTGCAGGTTAAACCTAAAGTCAAAGATGCGCTAGATCATCTAACGAAAATGGAAATCATCGAACCACTATCTGAGCCTAGTGATTGGTTGAGTAATTTGACTGTAGTTGAAAAACCCAATGGATCACTCAGATTATGTCTGGATCCCAAGTTTCTAGATTTAGCTTTAAAAAAAGAGCATTATTTAATTCCCACATTAGCAGATCTTATAGCTCAATTGTCTGGGTGTGAGTACTTTACAGTATTAGATTTAAAGGATGGATTCTATCAAATAGAATTAACGCCTGAATCCTCTGAACTATGTTCCTTTAGCACACCTTTTGGAAACTACAAATTTAAACGTCTCCCATTTGGCATTAACGTTGCTCCGGAAGCATTTCAAAGAATGAATGAAAGTAATTTCGGAGATATTGATGGAACTTTCACTTACAATGACGACCTTTTGATAAAGGCAAAATCTGAAAAGGAACATGATGAAATTTTAATGCAAGTGGTTCAGAGGGCAAAAGATCTAAATATTAAATTTAACATCGATAAACTTCAATACAAAGTAAAAGGAGTTACCTTTTTGGGACATAAATTTAGTAAAAAGGGGATGAAAGCTGATTCCAGCCGTGTGAAAGCTATAGTTAATATGGCAAATCCAACGACTAAACAAGAACTACAACGCTTTCTCGGCATGGTGAATTACTTACGCAGTTTCATTCCGAACTTAGCAGAAAAAACAGAGCCACTACGTCAGTTACTAAAAATCAATAACGAATTTGTGTGCACTGCAGCACACTCTAATAATATAGTGTAACGACTCTGCGTCGGTTCTTTTGATTATTGAGCAAATACGACAGTAAAAAGACGGATCTTTGGTTAACAAAATCTCAAACTTTATTTATCAGCAAATTACAGCATCTTTCGATTTTAATTACAATAAATTCTAGGGTCTCCAATTTATGTACGATAAATTTCACCGCTTTTTCACCATTTTGAATCAATAATATTCGGAATCGTAAAATCTGTATTTACTATTCCACTAGGTTCAAATTCTTTCACTATTAGTACCCAGGCTCAAGTACCACCCGATTATTCCTTATACTTGCGAATATTTATAAACACTTTCAATTGCAAAATTAAACTGACTATCGGATATTTTGTTCGCTTATTTATATCCAAAAATAAACAAGTAGAAACTTCTGCTAATCAGTTGAAGCAACAACTGTACTTTCTAGAAAACAATATTCGAGGTACGTACATCATGCATAGGCCACACCTTTTTTTAATTCATACTTGCATTAATGTAAACATTTGTATTAGCGAACTCATTCTATAACAAATTTGATTTGCATTAATTTATGCAAAATGTATTAGTTAACTCATTCTTTGCAATAGTTGGATGTGGAAAACATTTATGCAGAATGTATTGGTTATGTATGAGTAAATTAAATTAACCCATTCTGGTCGAAGTTTATTACAATAGCTTTACTCAAAAAATTAATTACTAATTCATCCATACTTCAACCGTTTGATGCGACTAAGCAAATAGTCATTCAAACGGATGCTTCCAAAAGCGGAATCGAAAAGATCAATTATCATAGATCGTATCTGAAAGACGAACCGGCTACCAAATTCCCAAAATATTAATTTGCGATAATATGCCATTCGCATCAAAGGAATGCATAGAATTTTCAAAAGAATGGCAATTTGAAATCAACTTTAAGTCCGAATTACCCTCGCTCAAATGGGCAAGCGGAAAAAGCTGTAGATATTGCAAAACGACTTGTCAAGAAATCTTTGGATGACAAGAAAGATATTGCATATTCGTTATTTGAGTACCGTAATCATCCAGTTTCAAACCTTTCTGCTTCGCCATCGCAAATTTTAATGAGCCGACGAGAACTAAAGTACCGGTCAAAGAATCTCTCTTAAACCCTAAAATTGAAATCGACATTAAAAATCGTTTAACTCAAAATCAACAAAAAATTAAATCTTACCATGATAAAAGATGTAAATCACGAGCTGATTTCGAATCAGGTCAGACGATAGTTTATCAGAAAAATCGTTTGTGGGAACCTGCTAAGGTTTTAGAAAAACACAAAAGCCCACGGCCATACATTATCAAAAATGAAAATGATCATATATTAAGACGAAATAAGTATCATTTTAAAAAATCTCCACATAAACCTCAACTTACTGCACAATATGAAGATGTTGATGCAACTAAAAATAGTGATTCGAATACTTGTGCCTCAACCTCACATTCACAAAATACTATTAGATCAGAATCAGAACAAAACAATGGTTTAAATACATCGCAAAATAATGTTTCACGTGAATGTGAAAGTGGTTTAAATTTACATGGTAATGTCAATTTAAAAAAAACAGCTGGTTCAAAATCAAAACAAATCGCAACTAACGTCCACTCGATCGGGCAGGGTTGTAAAACCTCCAGAAAAATATAAAGATTACATTCAGTTTTAGAAATATGGCTTGAAATATAGTTAACAATTGGTTAGCAAATTTCGCGTTCAATAATTCGAAACGTACAATTATTTTTCGGGGGGAAAAGGAAGAACTTATATAAATAAATTAAGTTAAAATGATATAATGAATTTTAATAAATTATACTTTATACAAATGAGAAAACGGGAAAGGTTTTAAATTATAAGGTTTTCAATTATTAACTAACTTTAAAATGTATGTTTATAATTGAAAAAGAATGTTTAGTTTTGATATATTGAATTAATTTAAATTTCAATTTGATACAACAAAACCCATGAATAATATTGATATTAATAATTGAATTGTACTTTTTAAGTTATTTAAAATATTAAAAGGGGAAGATGTTGTAACTAAATAATATAATTTAGTACTATAACACAAATATAAAAACCAACTAGTACTACAACAAGGAAGTTGAAATCTAATTTTATGTAAAAATTATAATAATAAATATGAAATAAAGCTTAATATGGTGTTCATAATATTTATATAATAAACATCAAAACAACAAATGTACTTCAAAGTGACAAACATTCACTCGGCGTTTTAATATTTCCAGTGGTAAGTCACCTGAATGGTTGACGGACAGCTTACTTTTGAATGAACTGTTTTGCTGGCCTTGTATATTGTTTTACTTGTATATTGTATATTGTATATTGTATATTGTATATTGTATATTGTATATTGTATATTGTATATTGTATATTGTATATTGTATATTGTATATTGTATATTGTATATTGTATATTGTATATTGTATATTGTATATTGTACATTGTATGTTGTATATTGTATATTGTATATTGTATATTGTATATTGTATATTGTATATTGTATATTGTATATTGTATATTGTATATTGTATATTGTATATTGTATATTGTATATTGTATATTGTATATTGTATATTGTATATTGTATATTGTATATTGTATATTGTATATTGTATATTGTATATTGTATATTGTATATTGTATATTGTATATTGTATATTGTATATTGTATATTGTATATTGTATATTGTATATTGTATATTGTATATTGTATATTGTATATTGTATATTGTATATTGTATATTGTATATTGTATATTGTATATTGTATATTGTATATTGTATATTGTATATTGTATATTGTATATTGTATATTGTATATTGTATATTGTATATTGTATATTGTATATTGTATATTGTATATTGTATATTGTATATTGTATATTGTATATTGTATATTGTATATTGTATATTGTATATTGTATATTGTATATTGTATATTGTATATTGTATATTGTATATTGTATATTGTATATTGTATATTGTATATTGTATATTGTATATTGTATATTGTATATTGTATATTGTATATTGTATATGGTATATTGTATATTGTCTGTTTGGAATTCTGGTGGATTTTCGGATTTTTTCGCAGTGTGGGATACAAAAGCATGGGAAAAGTAGAACTCAGATTACGAATACGT